>JAOWBW010000667.1:694340-729061 GCA_026119855.1 Campanula takesimana | reverse complement strand
TACCCCAAAATAAGGAGTTACAAAACCCATAATACATCGTCCTCACCAAGTGAAAAAGGACACAAGCTCCAAAATAATCCCGACCTGCGAAGCAAGCTCCCAACTATGTCGAGCCTCACTGCGCACTATCCTTCCTTCCTGGGGGGGGGACAAATAAAGGGGTGAGATAAATCTCAGTAAGCTATTAGATGCAACTACATGACATGTTATCATGCAATTCAAGTAGATACTCAAATAATCATATCTCAAGTATCATCAAGTAACAAGTATATGAGAGGATAATCCACTCATCAAGTAGCACATAAGCTAACCAAGCAAGTTATAAGGATATGCTTCCTTCCTTATTCCTCCCAAGAATACCATTGTTGTCGTAGCTTGTATTACTTGGACAATCACGATCAATAACAGGAACTGATTATTCAGTATATCCGAAGACCCGGTAACCAGTGTCATTCCCAATATCACAACTCATGAATATTCACGAGGTGATCAAGACAAGAGTTTAGCATTCACTTAAGTCAGCTTATTGCTCCAACTAAGGAAGCTATGCCCTTACTATGGCCGGTAGTAAGGGGTCACGCGGAAATACATAGGGACCCGATTGTCACTTAAACCCCAGCTCTCGCGACAAGCGTGAACCTATATATTTTCGAACAAGCAAGGAGAAACCAGCTGGACTCACACAAGAAGGTACAAGTAGATATTTACTTGAACTACTGGAGAAGAACTAATCCAAAAGTAGTGGACTAGCTCAACAAGGAACATGCTTCAAGTAATCAAGAAGTCACCTTGTATCAAGCAAATGTATGCAATGTTTGCACATACACAACAAGAACATGTCTCATACACGTTAGTGCTTGTCATAGCACTTTCCAGTTCACTACCATACATATGTATTGGTGTCAAGCCATGTACAAGATTCTATTATCTTATACTTCAAGTCTTAATCCATTTCTATGGATGTTTAAGTCATGTACAAGCTTTAATGTCTTATACTTCAATCTTAATCCATTTCTATGGATGTTTAAGTCATGTACAAGCTTTAATGTCTTATACTTCAAGTTATAACTTCCCATATTTGGACATTCAAACAAGTATAAGAGTTATACATTTACTCTTACTAAATCCCACTCCTATTCTTAGGATGTTCAAGTCTAAGACCTTGTACTAATGCCTCTAAGGTGCACAATCATTGGATTCACAACAAGTATAACACATTAGTGCTTGTTCATAGCACTTTCAAGACATAAAGAAGAGATGCTACTCTTATACTTATGTTCTCAATTTAATTCAATGAGTATACATGTTTAAGACCAAGTCTGATTCCCCTAAAGTATCACAACACTTGCTAGGACATCTTATATTAAGGTTATATACCTTAACTAGGGTCACTTCCAACTTTATACAAAATTTTTGTTTTTCAGACAACTGTGCGGTCGCCCACATTGACTGTGCGGCCGCACACAACCAAGTCAATTTCTTTGAAAAAACCCTTCAGAAAGATGTGCGGTCGCACACTAAATTTTGTGCGGTCGCACAATGGACTAGAATGCGAAAATTCATTTCTTTCCCAGTTAAGAATTGTCCGTCCCAAAACGTAGGAGTAACATTTACTAACATTTCAATATGCCCAGAATGCATAACAAGCTCAAAACTAACTCTTTCATTTTCTTTCATTATTTCCCACAGAGGATTATTACTCCTTTTGTCCCAAATTTACAAGTACCACAAAATTCACCCCAAACACAAAATTAACATTCACAAGTATCGAGAATAACATTTATGCATGTTATTACAAGCAAGGGGGAGCTAATAACTTACCTAGTCAAATTTCAAGTTGACCAAAACTTATTTCTGTTCGGCCTGGAACGCTCTATTCAACGCCACGACTAATAATCCGGGATCGGAATCAAGAACGGAGGGATAATTAAACTCGAGGAGTCGAGAATAAGGGAAAACTTTTAACCTAGCTTTCAGAACAGAGGAGTCTTCGTAAGAAATTGGGTGAAATGACCCAGAGAAGAAAGGCCAAACAAGTTTATACTTGAAAGTTTCAAAATGACACTTAGGCCCCTCAAGTTTCACTTTTAACAAAAAGACCCCTAAAGTCCAATTTTCACAAATGACCCAAAAGTCAAAACTAGACATTTAACCACCTTAACTATTTAAAGCAGTTAAAAATTTAACCCAAGTAAAACTAACACCTAACATGCAAGTTCAAGTATTTAACATGTATGTCAAATATTTAACAAGAAATAGGATGGGTGTTACATCCTCCCCACCTTAAAGAAAATTCGCCCACGAATTTTACTTACCAAAGTTTTCAAATAGGCTCGGGTATTTATCTCGCATCTCTTTCTCGGTTTCCCAAGTAGCCTCTTCAATTTCATGATTTCTCCAAAGGACCTTCACAATAGGAATCCTTTTGGTACGCAAAACTTGCTCTTTCCAGTCAAAAACTTCAACAGGCTGTTCCTCATAAGACAAATCAGGCTGAAATGGAATAGCCTCATACTCAAGAACATGTGATTCATCTGCCATATACTTGCGAAGCATAGATACATGGAACACATCATGAATACCCGATAAAGAAGGAGGTAAAGACACTTTATAAGCCAATTTACCAACTCTTTCAAGAATCTCAAATGGACCGATATAACGAGGAGATAACTTTCCTTTCTTCCCAAATCTCTTTATACCTCTACGAGGAGAGACCTTCAAGAATACAAAGTCACCTACCTGGAATTCAAGATCCCTTCTACGATGATCTGCATAACTCTTTTGTCTACTCTGAGCTGTGCGCAATCTATCTCGAATAAGTTTCACACTTTCAACTGATTGTTGAACCATTTCAGGACCCAAGAGTCTAGCTTCTCCCACTTCATCCCAGCATATAGGAGATCGACATTTTCTGCCATAAAGAGCTTCATATGGAGCCATTTCAATGCTAGACTGAAAACTGTTATTATAAGCAAATTCAGCCAAAGGAAGATGAGTATCCCAAC
The DNA here is from genome assembly GCA_026119855.1 of Campanula takesimana. Taxonomy (NCBI): domain Eukaryota; kingdom Viridiplantae; phylum Streptophyta; class Magnoliopsida; order Asterales; family Campanulaceae; genus Campanula; species Campanula takesimana. The sequence continues at coordinate 726,056 of JAOWBW010000667.1, read as the reverse complement.
TGCCTTTGAAATCAATAGCACAAGCACGTAACATATCCTCAAGAATCTGTATAAGTCTCTCAGATTGCCCATCAGATTGAGGATGAAAAGCTGTACTAAAATTCAATTTAGTACCCATGGCACCCTGAAGAGCCTGCCAGAATCGAGAAGTAAAACGAGGATCTCTGTCAGATACAATACTCACAGGAACTCCATGCAGTCGGACAATCTCCTGAACATATAAAGATGCCAACTGAGACAATGAATATCCCATGGAAACAGACAAGAAGTGAGCTGATTTAGTCAACCTGTCCACTATAACCCAAACAGCATCATGGCCTCGTCTGGTACATGGCAAACCAGTCACAAAATCCATAGTAATATGCTCCCATTTCCACTCTGGAATTTCCAATGGTTGCAACAAACCTGCTGGACGTTGATGTTCCACTTTTACTTGTTGACAAGTCAAACATTTGGAAACATACTCAGCAATTTCTCTTTTCATATTGTTCCACCAGAAATGTTTCTTCAAGTCTTGATACATTTTAGTACTTCCAGGATGAATAATATACTTGGCTTTGTGAGCCTCTTCAAGAACTTTCTTCTTAATCTCAGGATCAACTGGAATACAAACTCGACCTCGGAAGGTAAGAATTCCATCACTGTTGAAAGAAAAATTTGATTGCTTTCCTTCATTCATTCCACTAATGATTTTCTGCAATTCAGAATCAATTACCTGAGCTTCTTTGATCTGTTGGAGTAAATCTGAAGTAGCTTTTATATTAGCAATGATAATTCCATGATTTGATTCACAAGGATTCCAATCACACAAATCTTCAAACATCTTCCATTCACGAATCATCAAGCAAGAAATATAAGTCTTTCTGCTCAGTGCATCTGCCACAACATTTGCCTTTCCAGGATGATAAAGAATAGTACAATCATGATCCTTCAATTTCTCCATCCATCTACGTTGTCTCATGTTAAGCTCTTTTTGAGAAAACAAGTACTTCAAACTTTTATGATCAGTAAAGACTTCAAATTTAGTTCCATACAAGTAATGCCTCCATTTATGCAAAGCAAAAATAATCGCAGCCAACTCTAAATCATGAGTAGGATAATTCTTTTCATAAGGAGATAATTTTCGAGAAGCATAAGCTATTACCTTGCCATCTTGCATCAAAACACAACCCAATCCTTCTTTAGAAGCATCAGTATAAACCATGAAATGCTCAGAACCATTAGGTAAAGCCAAGACTGGAGCTGTAGTCAAACGCCTTTTCAACTCCTGAAAACTTGCTTCACATTTGTCATTCCACTCAAAAGAAATAGCTTTTCGAGTCATATTAGTCAATGGAGTAGCAATCTTGGAGAATCCCTCAATGAACCTCCGATAATAACTAGCCAAGCCCAAGAAACTACGGATTTCAGTCACTGTAGTTGGCCTTTTCCAGTTAACAACTGCTTCAACTTTGGAAGGATCTACTGCAATACCAGTAGCAGACACAACATGCCCCAAGAATGAAACCGCTTCTAACCAGAAAGCACATTTGCTGAATTTTGCAAATAATTGTTTCTCACGAAGAACTTGTAATACTACTCTGAGATGTTGCTCATGCTCAGCCCGTGACTTAGAATACACAAGAATATCATCAATGAATACCACCACAAAGCAATCAAGATATGGCTTCAATATACGGTTCATCAAATCCATAAATATAGCTGGAGCATTTGTCAAACCAAATGGCATAACAATAAACTCATAATGCCCATACCTGGTACGGAAAGCTGTCTTTGGTATATCCTCAGATCTGATTTTCAACTGATGATAACCACTTCTCAAGTCAAGCTTCGAATACACTACTGAACCCTGAAGCTGATCAAACAAGTCATCAATATGAGGTAACGGATATTTGTTCTTGATAGTTACCTGATTAAGATCTCTGTAATCAATACACAATCGCAGAGTCCCATCTTTCTTTCTAAAAATAACACTGGTGCACCCCACGGTGATACACTAGGTCTGATGAAACCCTTTCAAGCAATTCCTCAAGCTGTGTTTTCAACTCTCTTAACTCAGCTGGAGCCATTCTATAAGGTGCTTTAGAGATTGGTGATGTACCTGGTGCTAACTCAATACAGAACTCAAGCTCTCGATCAGGTGGCATGCTATACTCAGAAGAGAACACATCTGAAAATTCAGACACAACAGGAATATCCTCCATCTTGGGAACAGATAAACTCTGATCAAGCACACATGCGAGATACCCGGCACAACCACGAGATAAAAGTTTTCTAGCTTTTAAAGCAGAAATAACATGTATAGCACATAAAGGCCTATCACCTTCAAAGGTAAAATCAGGCAAACCAGGAATAGAAAAAGTTACTACTTTTCTATAACAATCAACAGATGCATGATGCACATATAGCCAATCCATGCCAAGAATCACGTCAAAGTCCCTTATAGGTAACACGACTAGGTCAGCAAGAAGGGCATGATCACCCACAAGAACCTCACATTTCTTGTAAACCTCAGAAGTAAACATGCAATCTCCCATAGGGGAAGATACTTCTAGCACATAAGGCATAGAATCAGGAAGAACATGCAAATGCGACACAAAATGAGATGCCACATAAGAATGAGATGAGCCTGGATCTATCAAGACTCGCGCTCTCGTACTAGAAAGTAATATAATACCTCCTATGACCGCAAAAGACTCAGCTACACCCTGCTGATCTAAAGCAAACACTCGTCCCTGAACTCTTGGTCGACCCCCACTATCTCTCTTGGAACCTGAAGCTGGTTGACTTGTAACCCCAACTTGATTTCCTCTTTTTTTAGGACAATTTCTAGCAAAATGCCCCACTTCACCACACAATAAACACTTTCCTTGCTTTAGCCAACACTTGTCTTCAGAATGACCTTCTTTCGAACAAAAGCCACATACTCTCCTGGAACCTTGGACTGTTGTCCTCGAACCAGTTGATACACTACCTTTGCTTTCAGTTGGCTGTCGGAATCGACGATCTTGGCGGCCAGATTTACCACCTTTAGAACCAGATCCCTGAGCCTTTTCTGATACACGACCAGTCATGGTTGTTCCCAACTTCACCTTGTGTTCTTCAATATCATTTTCAATAGTATAAGCCTTCTCCACTGCTTGCTGATAGCTAGTGAGTTGTAAAGAAAGAAGTTGCTTCCTATACTCAGTCCTTAACCCTTTAACAAACCTCTGTGCCTTCTTAGCTTCATTTGGAACTAAGTGATCACAATACCTCGCCAATTCTGTGAACTTGGTTGAGTATTGCCCCACGGTCAGACTTCCCTGCTCCAGATTAAGAAATTCCATCTCTTTCCTATCTTGGACCACTGTTGGAATAAACTGCGACTTGAAAGCTTTAAGAAAATTCTCCCATGTCTGAGGTATACCTTCCAGTTCCCAGCTTTTACTCAACACTTGCCACCAATGTTCAGCGGCTTCTCAAGTTTAAAGGTTGCAAAAGTTACCTTATCACCACCGCACATCTCAAGGCTGTAAAGATCTTCTCAATACTTTCAATCCACTCCTCTGCCTTTTTAGCATCAAATTCCCCATCAAAACTACGAGGTTTCAGCTTCAAGAACCTTGTAAGGCGATTAGGATAATCCCAGTCAACATTATCAACCATTTCTTCTTGAGGAGTTATAGATCTCAGCTGATTACTACCACTAGTACCTTCAGAACTCATTGTACCTGTAGGTAAACACTCAGCGTTATTAATAACACCCCAAGACTCACCCATACCTAGGCCATAGACCCTATCCAGACTTAGAGCAAACCAAGGTAGCTAAACAGGGTAGCTAACCAGGGTAGCTCTGATACCAACCTGACACGCCCCCAGGTCCCGGGATCCCCTAATAGAACCTCGAACCTGGATGGAGTGCCTAACGGGAAACAAGAAACTTAACAAGAAACTTAATGACATTTGTTTAACAAACTGACATGATATATATACTCTAGAGTAAGGAGCTATACTAGCTCACAACACGAGTTCTAGACAAGAAAATTCAAAACCAAACTTAATACATACACAGCGGAAACATGCCTAGCACATAAGCTGGCATTAAGAGTACTACACAAGATGTCTAATGACAACAAGAACTAAACAAGACTGTCTACCCCAAAATAAGGAGTTACAAAACCCATAATACATCGTCCTCACCAAGTGAAAAAGGACACAAGCTCCAAAATAATCCCGACCTGCGAAGCAAGCTCCCAACTATGTCGAGCCTCACTGCGCACTATCCTTCCTTCCTGGGGGGGGGACAAATAAAGGGGTGAGATAAATCTCAGTAAGCTATTAGATGCAACTACATGACATGTTATCATGCAATTCAAGTAGATACTCAAATAATCATATCTCAAGTATCATCAAGTAACAAGTATATGAGAGGATAATCCACTCATCAAGTAGCACATAAAGCTAACCAAGCAAGTTATAAGGATATTGCTTCCTTCCTTATTCCTCCCAAGAATACCATTGTTGTCGTAGCTTGTATTACTTGGACAATCACGATCAATAACAGGAACTGATTATTCAGTATATCCGAAGACCCGGTAACCAGTGTCATTCCCAATATCACAACTCATGAATATTCACGAGGTGATCAAGACAAGAGTTTAGCATTCACTTAAGTCAGGCTTATTGCTCCAACTAAGGAAGCTATGCCCTTACTATGGCCGGTAGTAAGGGGTCACGCGGAAATACATAGGGACCCGATTGTCACTTAAACCCCAGCTCTCGCGACAAGCGTGAACCTATATATTTTCGAACAAGCAAGGAGAACCAGCTGGACTCACACAAGAAGGTACAAGTAGATATTTACTTGAACTACTGGAGAAGAACTAATCCAAAAGTAGTGGACTAGCTCAACAAGGAACATGCTTCAAGTAATCAAGAAGTCACCTTGTATCAAGCAAATGTATGCAATGTTTGCACATACACAACAAGAACATGTCTCATACACGTTAGTGCTTGTTCATAGCACTTTCCAGTTCACTACCATACATATGTATTGGTGTCAAGCCATGTACAAGATTCTATTATCTTATACTTCAAGTCTTAATCCATTTCTATGGATGTTTAAGTCATGTACAAGCTTTTAATGTCTTATACTTCAAGTCTTAATCCATTTCTATGGATATTTAAGTTATGTACAAGCTTTTAATGTCTTATACTTCAAGTTATAACTTCCATCTTTGGACATTCAAACAAGTATAAGAGTTATACATTTACTCTTACTAAATCCCACTCCTATTCTTAGGATGTTCAAGTCTAAGACCTTGTACTAATGCCTCTAAGGTGCACAATCATTGGATTCACAACAAGTATAACACATTAGTGCTTGTTCATAGCACTTTCAAGACATAAAGAAGAGATACTACTCTTATACTTATGTTCTCAATTTAATTCAATGAGTATACATGTTTAAGACCAAGTCTGATTCCCCTAAAGTATCACAACACTTGCTAGGACATCTTATATTAAGGTTATATACCTTAACTAGGGTCACTTCCAACTTTATACAAAATTTTTGTTTTTCAGACAACTGTGCGGTCGCCCACACTTGACTGTGCGGCCGCACACAACCAAGTCAATTTCTTTGAAAAACCTTCAGAAAGATGTGCGGTCGCACACTATTTTGTGCGGTCGCACATGGACTAGAATGCGAAATTTCATTTCTTCCCAGTTTAAGAATTTCCGTCCCAAAACGTAGGAGTAACATTTACTAACCATTTCAATATGCCCAGAATGCATTAACAAGCTCAAAACTAACTCTTTCATTTTCTTTCATTATTTCCACAGAGGATTATTACTCCTTTTGTCCCAAATTTACAAGTACCACAAAAATCACCCCAAACACAAAATTAACATTCACAAGTATCGAGAATAACATTTATGCATGTTATTACAAGCAAGGGGGAGCTAATAACTTACCTAGTCAAAATTCAAGTTGACCAAACTTATTTCTGTTCGGCCTGGAACGCTCTATTCAACGCCACGACTATAATCCGGGATCGGAATCAAGAACGGAGGGATAATTAAACTCGAGGAGTCGAGAATAGGGAAAACTTTTAACCTAGCTTTCAGAACAGAGGGAGTGTCTTACGTAAAATATTTGGGTGAAATGACCCAGAGAAGAAAGGCCAAACAAGTTTATACTTGAAAGTTTCAAAAATGACACTTAGGCCCCTCAAGTTTCACTTTTAACAAAAAGACCCCTAAAGTCCAATTTTCACAAATGACCCAAAAGTCAAAACTAGACATTTAACCACCTTAACTATTTAAAGCAGTTAAAAATTTAACCCAAGTAAAACTAACACCTAATATGCAAGTTCAAGTATTTAACATGTATGTCAAATATTTAACAAGAAATAGGATGGGTGTTACATCCTCCCCACCTTAAAGAAAATTCGCCCACGAATTTTACTTACCAAAGTTTTCAAATAGGCTCGGGTATTTATCTCGCATCTCTTTCTCGGTTTCCCAAGTAGCCTCTTCAATTTCATGATTTCTCCAAAGGACCTTCACAATAGGAATCCTTTTGGTACGCAAAACTTGCTCTTTCCAGTCAAGAATTTCAACAGGCTGTTCCTCATAAGACAAATCAGCTGAAATGGAATAGCCTCATACTCAAGAACATGTGATTCATCTGCCATATACTTGCGAAGCATAGATACATGGAACACATCATGAATACCCGATAAAGAAGGAGGTAAAGACACTTTATAAGCCAATTTACCAACTCTTTCAAGAATCTCAAATGGACCGATATAACGAGGAGATAACTTTCCTTTCTTCCCAAATCTCTTTATACCTCTACGAGGAGAGACCTTCAAGAATACAAAGTCACCTACCTGGAATTCAAGATCCCTTCTACGATGATCTGCATAACTCTTTTGTCTACTCTGAGCTGTGCGCAATCTATCTCGAATAAGTTTCACACTTTCAACTGATTGTTGAACCATTTCAGGACCCAAGAGTCTAGCTTCTCCCACTTCATCCCAGCATATAGGAGATCGACATTTTCTGCCATAAAGAGCCTCATATGGAGCCATTTCAATGCTAGACTGAAAACTGTTATTATAAGCAAACTCAGCCAAAGGAAGATGAGTATCCCAACTGCCTTTGAAATCAATAACACAAGCACGTAACATATCCTCAAGAATCTGTATAAGTCTCTCAGATTGCCCATCAGATTGAGGATGAAAAGCTGTACTGAAATTCAACTTAGTACCCATGGCACCCTGAAGAGCCTGCCAGAATCGAGAAGTAAAACGAGGATCTCTGTCAGATACAATACTCACAGGAACCCCATGCAGTCGGACAATCTCCTGAACATATAAAGATGCCAACTGAGACAATGAATATCCCATGGAAACAGACAAGAAGTGAGCTAATTTAGTCAACCTGTCCACTATAACCCAAACAGCATCATGGCCTCGTCTGGTACGTGGCAAACCAGTCACAAAATCCATAGTAATATGCTCCCATTTCCACTCTGGAATTTCCAATGGTTGCAACAAACCTGCTGGACGTTGATGTTCCACTTTTACTTGTTGACAAGTCAAACATTTGGAAACATACTCAGCAATTTCTCTTTTCATATTGTTCCACCAGAAATGTTTCTTCAAGTCTTGATACATTTTAGTACTTCCAGGATGAATATATACTTGGCTTTGTGAGCCTCTTCAAGAACTTTCTTCTTAATCTCAGGATCAACTGGAATACAAACTCGACCTCGGAAGGTAAGAATTCCATCACTGTTGAAAGAAAAATCTGTTGCTTTCCTTCATTCATTCCACTAATGATTTTCTGCAATTCAGAATCAATTACCTGAGCTTCTTTGATCTGTTGGAGTAAATCTGAAGTAGCTTTTATATTAGCAATGATAATTCCATGATTTGATTCACAAGGATTCCAATCACACAAATCTTCAAACATCTTCCATTCACGAATCATCAAGCAAGAAATATAAGTCTTTCTGCTCAGTGCATCTGCCACAACATTTGCCTTTCCAGGATGATAAAAAATAGTACAATCATGATCCTTCAATTTCTCCATCCATCTACGTTGTCTCATGTTAAGCTCTTTTTGAGAAAACAAGTACTTCAAACTTTATGATCAGTAAAGACTTCAAATTTAGTTCCATACAAGTAATGCCTCCATTTATGCAAAGCAAAAATAATCGCAGCCAACTCTAAATCATGAGTAGGATAATTCTTTTCATAAGGAGATAATTTTCGAGAAGCATAAGCTATTACCTTGCCATCTTGCATCAAAACACAACCCAATCCTTCTTTAGAAGCATCAGTATAAACCATGAAATGCTCAGAACCATTAGGTAAAGCCAAGACTGGAGCTGTAGTCAAACGCCTTTTCAACTCCTGAAAACTTGCTTCACATTTGTCATTCCACTCAAAAGAAATAGCTTTTCGAGTCATATTAGTCAATGGAGTAGCAATCTTGGAGAATCCCTCAATGAACCTCCGATAATAACTAGCCAAGCCCAAGAAACTACGGATTTCAGTCACTGTAGTTGGCCTTTTCCAGTTAACAACTGCTTCAACTTTGGAAGGATCTACTGCAATACCAGTAGCAGACACAACATGCCCCAAGAATGAAACCTCTTCTAACCAGAAAGCACATTTGCTGAATTTTGCAAATAATTGTTTCTCACGAAGAACTTGTAATACTACTCTGAGATGTTGTTCATGCTCAGCCCGTGACTTAGAATACACAAGAATATCATCAATGAATACCACCACAAAGCAATCAAGATATGGCTTGAATATACGGTTCATCAAATCCATAAATACAGCTGGAGCATTTGTCAAACCAAATGGCATAACAATAAACTCATAATGCCCATACCTGGTACGGAAAGCTGTCTTTGGTATATCCTCAGATCTGATTTTCAACTGATGATAACCACTTCTCAAGTCAAGCTTCGAATACACTACTGAACCCTGAAGCTGATCAAACAAGTCATCAATATGAGGTAACGGATATTTGTTCTTGATAGTTACCTGATTAAGATCTCTGTAATCAATACACAATCGCAGAGTCCCATCTTTCTTTCTAACAAATAACACTGGTGCACCCCACGGTGATACACTAGGTCTGATGAAACCCCTTTCAAGCAATTCCTCAAGCTGTGTTTTCAACTCTCTTAACTCAGCTGGAGCCATTCTATAAGGTGCTTTAGAGATTGGTGCTGTACCTGGTAATAACTCAATACAGAACTCAAGCTCTCGATCAGGTGGCATGCTATACTCAGAAGAGAACACATCTGAAAATTCAGACACAACAGGAATATCCTCCATCTTGGGAACAGATAAACTCTGATCAAGCACACATGCGAGATACCCGGCACAACCACGAGATAAAAGTTTTCTAGCTTTTAAAGCAGAAATAACATGTATAGCACATAAAGGCCTATCACCTTCAAAGGTAAAATCAGGCAAACCAGGAATAGAAAAAGTTACTACTTTTCTATAACAATCAACAGATGCATGATGCACATATAGCCAATCCATGCCAAGAATCACGTCAAAGTCCCTTATAGGTAACACGACTAGGTCAGCAAGAAGGGCATGATCACCCACAAGAACCTCACATTTCTTGTAAACCTCAGAAGTAAACATGCAATCTCCCATAGGGGAAGATACTTCTAGCACATAAGGCATAGAATCAGGAAGAACATGCAAATGCGACACAAAATGAGATGCCACATAAGAATGAGATGAGCCTGGATCTATCAAGACTCGCGCTCTCGTACTAGAAAGTAATATAATACCTCCTATGACCGCAAAGACTCAGCTACACCCTGCTGATCTAAAGCAAACACTCGACCCTGAACTTTGGTCGACCCCCACTATCTCTCTTGGAACCTGAAGCTGGTTGACTTGTAACCCCAACTTGATTTCCTCTATTTTTAGGACAATTTCTAGCAAAATGCCCCACTTCACCACACAATAAACACTTTCCTTGCTTTAGCCAACACTTGTCTTCAGAATGACCTTCTTTCGAACAAAAGCCACATACTCTCCTGGAACCTTGGACTGTTGTCCTCGAACCAGTTGATACACTACCTTTGCTTTCAGTTGGCTGTCGGAATCGACGATCTTGGCGGCCAGATTTACCACCTTTAGAACCAGATCCCTGAGCCTTTTCTGATACACGACCAGTCATGGTTGTTCCCAACTTCACCTTGTGTTCTTCAATATCATTTTCAATAGTATAAGCCTTCTCCACTGCTTGCTGATAGCTAGTGAGTTGTAAAGAAAGAAGTTGCTTCCTATACTCAGTCCTTAACCCTTTAACAAACCTCTGTGCCTTCTTAGCTTCATTTGGAACTAAGTGATCACAATACCTCGCCAATTCTGTGAACTTGGTTGAGTATTGCCCCACGGTCAGACTTCCCTGCTCCAGATTAAGAAATTCCATCTCTTTCCTATCTTGGACCACTGTTGGAATAAACTGTGACTTGAAAGCTTTAAGAAAATTCTCCCATGTCTGAGGTATACCTTCCAGTTCCCAGCTTTTACTCAACACTTGCCACCAATGTTCAGCGGCCTTCTCAAGTTTAAAGGTTGCAAAAGTTACCTTATCACCACCCGCACATCTCAAGGCTGTAAAGATCTTCTCAATACTTTCAATCCACTCCTCTGCCTTTTTAGCATCAAATTCCCCATCAAAACTACGAGGTTTCAGCTTCAAGAACCTTGTAAGGCGATTAGGATAATCCCAGTCAACATTATCAACCATTTCTTCTTGAGGAGTTATAGATCTCAGCTGATTACTACCACTAGTACCTTCAGAACTCATTGTACCTGTAGGTAAACACTCAGCGTTATTAATAACACCCCAAGACTCACCCATACCTAGGCCATAGACCCTATCCAGACTTAGAGCAAACCAAGGTAGCTAAACAGGGTAGCTAAACCAGGGTAGCTCTGATACCAACCTGACACGCCCCCAGGTCCCGGGATCCCCTAATAGAACCTCGAACCTGGATGGAGTGCCTAACGGGAAACAAGAAACTTAACAAGAAACTTAATGACATTTGTTTAACAAACTGACATGATATATATACTCTAGAGTAAGGAGCTATACTAGCTCACAACACGAGTTCTAGACAAGAAAATTAAAACCAAACTTAATACATACACAGCGGAAACATGCCTAGCACATAAGCTGGCATTAAGAGTACTACACAAGATGTCTATGACAACAAGAACTAAACAAGACTGTCTACCCCAAAATAAGGAGTTACAAAACCCATAATACATCGTCCTCACCAAGTGAAAAGGACACAAGCCCCAAAATAATCACGACCTGCGAAGCAAGCTCCCAACTATGTCGAGCCTCACTGCGCACTATCCTTCCTTCCTGGGGGGGGGGACAAATAAAGGGGTGAGATAAATCTCAGTAAGCTATTAGATGCAACTACATGACATGTTATCATGCAATTCAAGTAGATACTCAAATAATCATATCTCAAGTATCATCAAGTAACAAGTATATGAGAGGATAATCCACTCATCAAGTAGCACATAAAGCTAACCAAGCAAGTTATAAGGATATTGCTTCCTTCCTTATTCCTCCCAAGAATACCATTGTTGTCGTAGCTTGTATTACTTGGACAATCACGATCAATAACAGGAACTGATTATTCAGTATATCAGAAGACCCGGTAACCAGTGTCATTCCCAATATCACAACTCATGAATATTCACGAGGTGATCAAGACAAGAGTTTAGCATTCACTTAAGTCAGGCTTATTGCTCCAACTAAGGAAGCTATGCCCTTACTATGGCCGGTAGTAAGGGGTCACGCGGAAATACATAGGGACCCGATTGTCACTTAAACCCCAGCTCTCGCGACAAGCGTGAACCTATATATTTTCGAACAAGCAAGGAGAACCAGCTGGACTCACACAAGAAGGTACAAGTAGATATTTACTTGAACTACTGGAGAAGAACTAATCCAAAAGTAGTGGACTAGCTCAACAAGGAACATGCTTCAAGTAATCAAGAAGTCACCTTGTATCAAGCAAATGTATGCAATGTTTGCACATACACAACAAGAACATGTCTCATACACGTTAGTGCTTGTTCATAGCACTTTCCAGTTCACTACCATACATATGTATTGGTGTCAAGCCATGTACAAGATTCTATTATCTTATACTTCAAGTCTTAATCCATTTCTATGGATGTTTAAGTCATGTACAAGCTTTTAATGTCTTATACTTCAAGTCTTAATCCATTTCTATGGATGTTTAAGTCATGTACAAGCTTTTAATGTCTTATACTTCAAGTTATAACTTCCCATATTTGGACATTCAAACAAGTATAAGAGTTATACATTTACTCTTACTAAATCCCACTCCTATTCTTAGGATGTTCAAGTCTAAGACCTTGTACTAATGCCTCTAAGGTGCACAATCATTGGATTCACAACAAGTATAACACATTAGTGCTTGTTCATAGCACTTTCAAGACATAAAGAAGAGATACTACTCTTATACTTATGTTCTCAATTTAATTCAATGAGTATACATGTTTAAGACCAAGTCTGATTCCCCTAAAGTATCACAACACTTGCTAGGACATCTTATATTAAGGTTATATACCTTAACTAGGGTCACTTCCAACTTTATACAAAATTTTTGTTTTTCAGACAACTGTGCGGTCGCCCACACTTGACTGTGCGGCCGCACACAACCAAGTCAATTTCTTTGAAAAACCCTTCAGAAAGATGTGCGGTCGCACACTAAATTTTGTGCGGTCGCACAATGGACTAGAATGCGAAAATTTCATTTCTTTCCCAGTTTAAGAATTGTCCGTCCCAAAACGTAGGAGTAACATTTACTAACCATTTCAATATGCCCAGAATGCATTAACAAGCTCAAAACTAACTCTTTCATTTTCTTTCATTATTTCCCACAGAGGATTATTACTCCTTTTGTCCCAAATTTACAAGTACCACAAAATTCACCCCAAACACAAAATTAACATTCACAAGTATCGAGAATAACATTTATGCATGTTATTACAAGCAAGGGGGAGCTAATAACTTACCTAGTCAAATTTCAAGTTGACCAAAACTTATTTCTGTTCGGCCTGGAACGCTCTATTCAACGCCACGACTAATAATCCGGGATCGGAATCAAGAACGGAGGGATAATTAAACTCGAGGAGTCGAGAATAGGGAAAACTTTTAACCTAGCTTTCAGAACAGAGGGAGTCTTCGTAAGAAATTTGGGTGAAATGACCCAGAGAAGAAAGGCCAAACAAGTTTATACTTGAAAGTTTCAAAAATGACACTTAGGCCCCTCAAGTTTCACTTTTAACAAAAAGACCCCTAAAGTCCAATTTTCACAAATGACCCAAAAGTCAAAACTAGACATTTAACCATCTTAACTATTTAAAGCAGTTAAAAATTTAACCCAAGTAAAACTAACACCTAACATGCAAGTTCAAGTATTTAACATGTATGTCAAATATTTAACAAGAAATAGGATGGGTGTTACACGTGCCATGGCGAGATGAGTGTTTATTGTCAAGACCTTCGCTCATCATTAACTTGCGTAGGATGCAACATAGACATCACGTTAAATGCCTTTAAGGAAGGGTTAGTCGTAGGATCCGATGGTTGGTGGAAGCCGCTTGCCCTATAGGACCCTCGCCCAAATTGTCCGTTTGGGGGTGTGCAATGCAGGTGAAAAACGAGGGGTCTATAGACGTAATGATGGCCTCCACTGATCGTAGTCTTCTAACTAGTTGCGAAAAAGGGGTATCCCTTCCAACCAATTAGGATATAAATAATGTATGTTTTTGTAAATTAAAATATACTTTGCATGAGCCTTCCCCTCTCCTAAAGATCCATTGCCCTTCAATCTTTCAGCAAAGCGAGTTTGGATCCGTTCGGGTGGTCGACTACAACGTGAAGCTTCTACTCCGTCCACGTTCTCAGTCTCGTCATCAGCAATGTCAACTCCCGCTTCAGCTTCAGCCTCTGCTCTCCTGCCAGTACCGCCGAGCTCAACACCGAGGCTACTCTCAATGGTATTCCCCCAAGCCTCCAGAACTTCCTAGCCGGTCTCGAAGCCAAGATCAGGAATCTCGAGGAAAGCAACAAGATGTTGGAGGATCAGAACCAACAGTTGAAGGGTCACATTCAACAAAAGGGGACTAAACTGGTGCCCGATGGAGAGAATTTCATTTATGTCGAGGATGAAGAGGTCAATACCAACTGTCCCCCAACACCAATGCTACTACCTTCCCATTCCCAAGCTACCGCAATGTTCCACCTCCTTCTCTCTACACCCAACAAGGTTTCACTACCATGACCAAGAACAAGGCTGTCTATGAACCTTCCCCTGAACTGCTTGGAGGTTACCTCTCCGCCAGCAAACTACCCGCACCCTCGTTGCCCTTGAGTATTGGGATGGCCGCTGCTACTGCTTCCACTACTCCTCCCGTCACTCTGTCAGAAACTATCCCCGACATCGCCAATCACCCTGTGGTTATGGCCATGCAAGAGCAAATGCGAAAGTTGATTGAGACCGTAGATAAGCAAAGTGCACCGACTACCAAGACAATCAACCCTAGCCAAGTGGGGGCTCTCCCCAAGGATTTCAAGATGCCTAAGGTGGCAATGTTTCATGGTGACTCGTGTCCTAAGACTCATTTGGATAGTTATGTGTTGGCCATGAGGGCTCGTGACTGCACCAACGAACAAATGGCTCGCGTATTTCATAGCACTTTGGATGGTATAGCTCTGCGTTGGTTCTTGGGGTTAGAACCAAGCGAGAGGCAAACGTGGGATCATATCAGCGCTATTTTCTGTGAGAAGTATCAGGCTAACTTGGATTGGCATGTGAATCGAACGGATCTCGAGAACACTATGCAAAAACCCGGCGAGGCTATTTATGATTTTTACAAGAGGTGGAACCATCGGTTGTGTGAGGTCCAATACCCACCAAAGGTGAAGGAACAGAAACAGATTTTCTACAAGTGCTTGCTACCGGAGATGAAAGCAGCTATAGGTAATGGTTACTTCCCTGATTTGCGGGAAATGGTTGACGCCGGAGTAAGGTACGAAGCAGGGTTCACTGGGATTGTGCCGCCAAAGGAAAGTCCAAAGACCAACAACAACAATTCCTTCCGCTACAAGGCTCCTACTGCGCCTGCGCCTCCTAGGGGTGGAAAGGAGGCCGGCGGCCAAGTGAATATGGTCCAGAAAGAGGTCCGTTAGATGTCCAAGCCGTAACAAGGAATGGAGCTCCGCCGCAAAGAGAGAGGGAGCACTTTGACGATTTTGGAATGCCTATGGGGAAAGTCTTTGACGTGTTAGTCAAGAGAGGTCTTATCAAGCCTTTAGAGAATTACCAACCTGCCTACCCAAGAAGTGATTTGGACGCCTCCAAGTTCTGCAAGTATCACAAGCACATCGGGCACACAACGGATGGTTGTATTCAATTGAAGCGTGTGGTACAAGGGTTGATCAATGACAAGAAGATTGAGAAGCCGAAGGGTCCTAATGTGGTGAATAACCCTCTCCCTAACAATGGGGGTGGAGTGAATATGGTGCAAACATGCGAGATTAGTATCCTAGAGCTCATGGACGCTTTTGACAAGATAGGGCTCACGATGGTGGATATCTTCATGGCGTTGGTGACATTAGAAATACTCGAACCATTAGAAGGACATCTCCCCCGTCTTGGTTGCGATTTGTCGAAGTTTTGCCACTACCACAAGTGCACCGGTCACACTACCGAAGAATGCTTTGAACTCAAGAAGGCCGTGCAAGAGCTTATCCACAAGGGAGTCATCGAAGACCCTAGAGATTATGTAGCTAGCAATGTACTCATGGTAGAACTTAGTGAGATCACTGATCCGGCCGAACCTGTTATGGCGGACTGTGATGAGATGGGTTGTATTTCAATGACTAATAATAAAGAATCTTCTTGCTACTTGTTGTCTTTAGAAGAACTAGTGAGTGAAGTCGAATCTCTAGAGGAGGAGAGCCCCAAGCCCTCTCAACCTCTTTCTTGGGCCGAAATCTTCGAGGAGGCCGAAAAGACCGAAGCTTCGCCCCCTTGTCCTGACACGCCATTGTCTTTGGAGGAGCTACGTGCGGAAGTTTGTCTCCTTACAAGATCCGGTCAAGTGTACCAATCCGACCCGAAGGGTGCAAAGAAAGTCTTTGGGAAGGAACCCGAGCAAGCCGACCTAGATAAAGAAGACCCTATCCTCACTCAACTCAAACAAACCCAAGCCCATATTTCACTATGGTCCCTACTCACCTCCTCCCTAGCCCATCGCCTCATGCTCGAGCAAAACCTCGCCGCCACCATGGTACCATCCACTATTACCCCGGAGGACGTCACCCACATGATTGGTAATATCCACTATGGAAACATCATCACTTTCTCGAGCTAGACAAGCCAGTGTTCGGAGTTGATCATAATGAGCCTTTGTACATCACTGTCGAAGTAAATGGCAAGAAGATTCCCCGTGTATTCATTGACAATGGTTCTGCTATTAATATCCTGCCTTCAAGGATGATGGATGTGGTTGGCGTTCATGGTGTTGATTTACGCCCATCCAAACAAACCATCAAAGCTTATGACTCTACATGCCGCGCCGTGATAGGCGAAGTCACCTTGCCCATTACCATCGGAACAAAGATCCTGCCAACCGACTTCCACGTCATAGACATCCCCGCAACCTTCTCACTCCTCCTCGGCCGGCCATGGTTACATCAGTCGGGCGCTGTCCCGTCTTCCCTGCATCAGTGTGTGAAGTTTCAATCCGGTAATGAAGTGACCATCATCTACAGTGATCTTGTAACTGCCCAAGGGACGGACACCAAGGGCGTTCCTGTATTACAGATTCAGCATGGGGAGGAGAGATGACTCTTCAATGGCTTCGAAATAGTCGCTCAAGCACAGATCTGCACCATCGACCTCACCAAAACAACGGACAAAGTGGCACCTGTTGTCAAGATACTGCGTAACATGGGTTTTATACCGGGGCTGGGGCTAGGTAAGAACTTGCAAGGCCCCACAGAATTGGTTGAAGAGATTAATCATCGAGGGTTGTTTGGTCTAGGATACACCCTTACTCTTGAAGACAAGATGGAGCAACAGAGGATAGAATTGCTTAAAAAGATGAAACTTCCCTACAAAAAGCCCGAAATGCGGCCATACCGCCTGTCCCTAAATAACTACTTTGTTAGGGAAGGCGAGGAGTTTTCGTATTTTGAGTTCGCAGAGCCATGGATTGACCCCACTGGGAAGTTGCAGAAAGGGTTCGAGATTTTCAGAGATGTGGAATTCGATCGGTCCAACATGAAGCTGACTTACATGGAATATGACAAAGCCATGGGCAGAATTAGAACCATCAGGCATGAGTACTCCACCAAGGTTGCAGATGACTTGGCAGATCAACTTGAAGCCGCAACCCTTGACAAGCCAGCAATAGAAGCCGCAGAAACTCCAAGTTTGACTGAGACGTGGGACGGCCAATATCTGCTTCAACATCTGGGTAATCTGGGGCTGCATGAAGACATGGTTGCCGTCATCGGGGATGATTCTGAAGATAAGGTGGACCCAAGGACATTGGTGGTACCCATGGGGACAAGCTCAAGAATTGGTGCATCATTGGGGGACCTATGGCTACTCCAGAATTTATGGTGGGAACACTGGGGCTTACTCCTTCTCCTGTCGCCACTCCTGCAGCATCTCCTGTCACTCGCTCAAAATCCCCATCCCCAGAGTCTAGTGTTTTACATTTGAATTTGAGTCTTCCTCTAAGTCTGACGACCTTACGTCTGAAGACTATGATCTTGTTGCAAACGCTATTTTCCCTTTTGCTATGAATGAAACCCTCGACCTTTCCGAGTATCCCTCCATAGTCACTCTTGTAACTGATAAATTGGCTAATAATCAAACTAATGATATACACTTAGTTAATAATGATTCATTAGGAGAGGCAGACACAAACACATTAAACGATGAATACATTAAAGAGATTTCAGAACAGGTTATTAATCAAAAAGAATCTCGAGCCCAAGCTGCCGATGAGGTGTTAACATGCGTGAATTTGGGGACCGAAGCCGAGCCTAAGGAAACGCAGATTGGAAGCTTCTTCAGCGGAGCCGAAAGGGAAGCACTGATTGAGCTACTCAAAGAATATGTGGATGTGTTTGCATGGTCGTATAAGGACATGCCGGGGCTCGACAACTCGATCGTAGAGCACAGAATCCCGACAGCACCAGACGCTAAGCCAGTCAAGCAAAAACTGCGCCGCATTAAGCCGGAATGGTCTTTGCAAGTGAAGGAAGAGATTGAGAAACTACTCCGTGTGGGTTTCATCAGGGTGATCGAATATCCAACTTGGTTATCAAATCTGGTGACTGTCAAGAAATCCAACGGTAAAGTCAGAGTATGTGTGGATTTTCGGGATCTCAACAAAGCTACGCCAAAGGATGACTTCCCCTTGCCAAATATCGACATGTTGGTGGATGCGACCGCCCATTATGAGGTCAAGTCGTTTGTTGATGGGTTTGCCGGCTATAACCAAATCAAGATGGCCGAGGAAGACCAAGAAAAAACAGCTTTCACCACCCATGGGGCTTTTTGCTATACCGTCATGCCATTTGGGCTGAGGAACGCTGGGGCTACCTACCAACGGGCAGTTACAACTTTATTCCACGATATGATCCACAAGGAGATTGAGGTGTACGTGGATGACATGATTATACATTCAAAAGGGTCTGGGGGCCAGCACTTGACAGATCTCAGAAAATTCTTCAACAGGTTGAGAGAGCACGCCATGCGTTTGAACCCGGCAAAATGCACCTTTGGAGTTCGTAGAGGGAAAGTATTGGGTTACATGGTCACCGAAAATGGGATCGAAGCCGACCCAAGGAAGATTCAAGCCATCCTGGAGATGAAGCCACCCCGTACCGAGACAGAGATAAAGGGATTCATGGGATGCCTGCAATACATCAGTCGGTTTATCAATCAGCTGACCACCATCTGCGAACCGATTTTCAAGCTAATGAGGAAAACAGCCAGTGTGGAGTGGGATCATGACTGTCAGATAGCCTTCGAAAGGATCAAACAATATTTGGTGAATACCCCAATCCTGCGCCCGCCGCATAAGGAGAAGCCATTGCTACTATACTTAACTGTGACAGATACCGCCGTCGGAGCCATGTTAGCACAAGAAGCCAAAGATTCCCGGATTGAGAATGCAGTGTACTTTGTCAGTCGAAAGTTACAAGGCAGCGAGCTCAATTACTCCGCGCTCGAGAAGACCTGCGTAGGCCTAGTATGGGTGGTGACGAAGCTCAAGCACTACATGGTATCCCATCCGATCTTACTAGTCTCGAAAATGGATCCTATCAAGTACCTGTTCGATAAACCATCCCTTTCTATGAGACTCGCTAAATGGTCAGTATTCTTGGGAGAGTTCGACATCACTTATGTACCGAGGAAGGCAATCAAAGGGAGGGCAATGGCCGATCAACTCGCAGACGCTCCGAGCACTGAGACGAGAGGACCCGACCCCGAGTTCCCGGATGATGACATTTTCGCAATTGAGGTCGCAGAAAGGTGGCAATTATTCTTTGACGGGGCCGCAAACAAGCGAGGGAATGGAGTCGGACTCCTACTTATTGATCCCAAAGATGAGCACACTCCCATAGCCATCAAGCTGAACTTTTCAGCAGCCAACAACGCCGCCGAGTATGAGGCGTGTATAGCCGGATTGGAGGCCGCCCTAGAACGCAACGTGAAAGAGTTAGAAGTGTACGGAGACTCTGCTTTGATTATTAACCAACGGCGAAGAAATGGAAAACTATTGATCCTTGCCTGCAGCGGTACCAAGGTTACATGGATGAGTTGATAGCACAGTTCAAAGAGGTTACCTTCCACTTCCTGCCGCGAGACAGAAATAGGTTCGCGGATGCTCTAGCTACATTGGCCTCCTTAGTTGAAATTCCAGAAGGAAGGTCCGTAAAACCATTCAAGGTTGGGCGAAGAGAAAACCCCGCCTATTGCTGTGAAATCCAGATCAATGCCGAGGTAAACGGAGATCAATGGTACGCCCAAATCTACAAATTCCTTAAGCACGGAGAGATGTCCTTTGACGGAGATGTGAAGGCCAAGAGTCTGCAAGCACTCAAAAGGTTGGCGGGGCAGTTTGTGCTGTTAGACGATACTTTGTACAAGAGGCATTACAATGGTCTGTTGCTCTTATGTGTCGACAACAAGAAAGCTGAAGCAATAATGGAAGAAGTACACAACGGGTTGTGCGGACCCCACATGAATGCAAGGATGCTTAGACAGAAGATCACTCGGCTGGGCTATTATTGGATTACCATGGAGACAGACTGTATTCAATGGGTTCGACGGTGTCACAAGTGCCAAGTATGCTCCAACCTCAACCACATCCCCCACACGAATTGTATAGTTCCACCACGCCTTGGCCATTCGCCACGTGGGGTATCGACATTATTGGGAAGATCTCGCCGGCCGGCAGTAATGGTCATGAATTCGTCCTCGTCGCGGTCGACTACTTCACAAAGTGGGTCGAAGCTCAGTCTTACAAGGTGCTGAATTCCAAGAAGGTAGCGCAGTTTATCAAAGAGAATATTATGTGTCGGTATGGGGTTCCTAACCTCATTATATCAGATAATGGCAGTCATTTCGAAGCCGAGTGTGCTCGCTTTCTTGTAGAATTCAAGATCGAACGAAAGAAATCTTCCCCATACTATCCACAGACTAACGGCGCGGTTGAGGCGGCCAACAAGACGATAGAGCAGATAATTCGCAAGATGGCTTCGCAAGGACGGGATTGGCCCGAGAAGTTACCATTAGCACTTTGGGGGTACAGAACGTCAGTCTGCACCGCTACTGGAGAGACTCCTTACGCTTTGACATACGGCATGGAGGCAGTGCTCCCTATTGAGTTGGAGGTGCCATCTTTGAGGGTCTTGCTCGAGAACCAAGTGAATGAGGTAGAATGGCTTCGTAGTCGCTATGATCAATTGGCAACACTCGACGAACGCAGATTGAAGGCCATGGAACACGTCCGGGCCTATCAAAGGAGAACGACAAAAGCCTTCAATAAAAAGGTCAAGCCTGTTGACATAAAGGAAGGAGACTTGGTGCTCAAAGCACGCTTACCTAATAAATTCAACCCCCTCGGGAAATGGGCCCCCACTTGGGTAGGGCCGTTTGTGGTACAGAAGATCTTCTCCGGAGGAGCGGTCAGAATGGCGGATTTGGATGGCAACCCGTTCAAAGAACCAGTCAACATCAGCAAGCTCAGACGCTACTATGACTAGACTCCCCTCTCTTAAAAAAAAAAAAAAAAAAAAAAAAAAAAAAAATAATTACTACGCAAAAAGAAGCCCGATAGACTGAAAACCTGCAAAGGGCGGTCTATGCAAAATAAGGGTGCGTACAGAGCTCGCTAGATCGAAAACCCGCAAGGGCGGTCTAGGCAAAAGTTAGAGCATTCCCCCTTCTATCTTCCCTTTCTTTAAAATCATTCTAGTCTGACTGGAATGAACTACGGTGACCTGAGCCCCTTAGTCCTATTTGTAAAAGGGGAACGTAGGCAGCCTTTCAAAAGGTGCGGTCTAAAAAACAAATAAACATCCAAATCTTGTTAAGCAATAAAGATAGAAGTTGTATTTTCTGAAAGCAAAAACTTTTATTTCCATAAGTCATTGCATGATAACATTTATTTGATGAGTCTAAGCTTGACATACTTTTTGAATGAATAATCTATTCTGAAATTGAAACTCAAACAAAAGCAAACTAAATTAAACTAATGTGTCTGCACGACTATGGAGAGACGCTCGGGATTACTCCTTAGTGCCATTTGTGCCCTCGGTCTCTTTCTTCTTGCTTTGCCCACGGCGAACTTTCTTCTTGCTAGGATTCTCACAAAATCTTCTTTCGAACTCGCTAACACCTTTAGCCTTGCCATTAGGAGCCTCTTCACCTTTCCTCTTCTTTGACGCCCCCACTTCTTCTCCGCCTCCGTTAGCCACGCTCTTACTCATCTTCCTCGCATAAGCCTCAGCCTCCTTAATTCTCAATGAGAAACTTGGAGCACAGGATCCCAAGATAGTGCCCCTTAGGGTCTCTAGAGTCTGCTCCGCATGCCCAAGTCTCCCCATATACCAATCCAAATACTCGCGTGGCAGGAAGGTGTTGCTAGAGCGTGTGAGGAAAGTCCTGCGACTAAAGCCGGCCTCGCCCCACATCTGAGAAAGAAGGACTGAGGCACTATCATCCAACTGAAGTATCCCAAAAGGGAAATCATCTCTCTCCTCGTCCCAACCCTCCGGGATGGTCTGCACCAAACCATACTGGCGAAGCACTCTAGAGGGATAGTAAAAAGTAGTTCCAGAAAGGGTCGGAACTTTGATCATGTGAAGTCCCACTTGTTTCTCCCTCACAGAGTGAATGTGCCAATGGGGCACCACCCACTGAATGTCGTCAGTCACCATTTCCGCCAAATACTTTTCCCAACCTTTGAGAGTCATGCCCTCAAACCGCTCCACCATGCCTCTAATGCGGTGCATCCATGGGGCCACCTTCAGAGAAGCCGCCGGTTTATTCACTTGAAGCCGCTCTTGCAACCACATGGTCAAAATCCTATCACTACCACAAGGCATCCCACCATAAGCCGCGAGATGGGAATCCCACAGAGCATCTCCCCAAGAATGGCCGGTACAATATCATAACCCAAACGAGCCAAGTTCACCATACCCAAACATCCTTCACTGGCAAATCCCACCTCAGAAGGGAAAAGGATAGAGCTAAACAAGCACAGTGCAAGATGGTCCAAGGAGCGGTCAGATGTCACGTCTGCATGCATGAAGTGTTGTGGCATCCAAGAAAGGTCGACATAACCGCCCCTAGCATACCTATCAAAGTCATCCGCGGGCACGCTAAAGGTCACCAACTTGTCCCTCAAGCAAACGAAGTCAAAAGGCAAGGCAACTTTATCCTTCCCTTCGTAGCCACATAATGCTGCGATGTCTTCATAAGTGGGTGTTATCTCGTTGAATGAAAAGTTGAAGACATGGAGGGTATCATTCCAAAATTTACCACAAGCTTGCAAGAGGTTGGTATTAGAGTTCATGTGCAAAAGTGACCAAAGAAACTTTATCCCATACCGTTCATCAAGTTTCCTACGACTCGAACCAGGAAGTTTGGCAACCCACTTCTCCAAAGAGGTTATAAAGACTTTCTTCTCAAGACTTGTGATTCTAGCCTCTTGATCCATGGCAAAGAGCAAGAAAATTGGCTAAAAAGGAACTCAAAAAACTGCTCAAAAAGTTGCTGGTACGTTTTTGTGGCTGCAAAGGGTTCATTAAATACTGCACAACTCCCGATTCTTGCCAGGAAAAGGAAAACCGGAGGCGGCGCATGATTTGGCCACGCGGCCACATATGCCCTTGGCCCGCGGCCGATATTGTCCTTGGCCGGGCGGCCAACTTCGTCCTAGGCCACGCGGCCAACTTTGCTCCGGATCTTGCCATGGCCAGGCGGCCAACATTGCTCTATGCCTCGCCATGGCCATGCGGCCAACTTTGCTCCATGCAGAAATCCAGCTTGTTTCTTCCCACTCCGTGACGGATCCATGCAACTACGTACCTGCCCCCTTCCACGGCTCATGCATTGTATAAAATTAGGGACATTTGTAAAATAACTAGTTTGCACAAGTAGGCTCCCATAATAAAACTGCATTTTTAAGCATAATATACATACATGCATTTATACATTTGTTCTGTACATACATATCCCTCTGCTCTCTACTAGCTAACAGTGTAGGAAATAAAGATGGAAAGATGGGCCCCGCCTAGTCAGAATCTTCCTCCGTGGTATCTCCACGCCGCGCTAAAGCCCGAGAGCTACCGGCACCCGAACTCCGTCCCCGGACCGCTCGACCACCAATATGAGAAGAGCCCGCACCATTCGGAGACCGTTCCCGACGCTGGGGTGACGCAACGTCGTCCCTCTGACAAGTACATGAATGGTACGCCTCCCTCAGTAAGCGCATCAACACGTTCTCCCGCCGAGCTGAACGGATATATGCCTCCCGAGTCACCTGAGTAGGAAACCAATGCAAGGATTACAAGGCAGAAAGAAATAAGTGTGTGCGAACATGACTGATATAAAGCACAAAGCCGTACCCCAGCGTCGGGCGGAGGAATGAATGTCTCCTCAACAAGATCTGCATCAGTCGGCTCCAAGCTAAGCTCCACCTCCCGGCCACCCCTCATCACTCTCACGCTACTCGAGCGAAGGGGCATGTCAACCAAAGGCCGACTCCGACCAACATAACGGGCCGAGCTCGACCCCTCTCCAGACAACATCCTAGCCCGTACCTGTGGACTGACCAGCCGCGTCCGTACATAGCCGGCATAATCGTCACCCCCCCTGTAATGCTCTGCCGGAGTGGGAGCCAAAAAAGTCGCCAACCTCGCGGGACGGAGCATATCCCGAGGAGGGTCATAAGGAGCCCACGGTAATGCACCAGCCCTGTGCTGACGAACCACCCTCTCCCCGAGATACATGGCCTCCCCGGTGAGACCCACAAGCAGAACCCTAGAAGCGGTCAAATCCACTACATAGGGACCCACCGAAGCCTCATTGGCCGGGCTCCATGGGTAAAATCTAACTCCAACAGGCTCAGACATCGCAAACACCCTCCTCAGATCAGCAGCATCCACTGTCTTCCTGTCCCGGTTTCGGCGGGAAGGAGCCCTGTTGCCCTTGCACCAGTACGACATGATGGGGACAACCTTGTTGGCACTCATCACCAGCTGAAAAGGGGCGACACCGAAGACCTCGTACACCCAAGCCTGTGCATATAATGAGAGAGATGTTTCAGACCAAAAAGATAGAACAGAAATCTCAACAAGTGAAAAGAAGGGTAGTCAAGAGCATACCTCAAAGGCGAACTGGAACCCGTCAAAGGCCGACGAGCTAGCCCTCGAGCAATGGTCCAAAGCCCGGTAAATCTCAGCCAAACCGGCTCCACCCCAAGAAATCCCACCGACTAAGTCCAAGTCCACAAGAGCCCCTAGCAGTGAGTACCGGCAGACAGTAGCCCCACTGGGAAACAAAATCTCTGAAAAGCTGTACCATAAGAACAGCCGGACCAAGCAATCCAAATCATATTCCCCCCTACTAAAGGCCTCAATAGCCATCTCCACCAAGCGATTCACCTTCCCGGCCTCCATTCCATAACCCTTGACACCTCCTCCCAGGTCGGTGTCGACTCCCAGCAGAGCCTGTCTATAGTCCCGCCGCTCCGCCAAGCTCTCATCAAAAGGCAAAGGGGTACCGGTAAACCTCAACCCTGTGATGGCCGCGAAATCCGTCGGCGTGATGGTAATCTCTCCCCAACTAAAGTGGAAAGTATGGGTGGTATCCCACCAGAACTCCCGGCACACCTCTATCACCGCTGCCACCTTCAGGGTAGCCCCAACCATACGGACACTGTCAAAGAATGGGCCAAAGCCCATAGCCTCGATCCGAGCACGCAAACCGCCCGGTCCCTCCGGCAGGGACGCCCACAGTTTACCCACAGTCACTGTGGACCCACGAGCCTTGATCCTCTGCAGGTAAACACAGCACAGGTATGTTACCATTCTAGCAATTTACAATTCCAGCAATTTAAATTCTAGCATTCCATTATTCTAGCATTTCATATTATGTGCATAAAACATACAAATGTGCGAGAAGGAGAGGAATGAAAAGTCGAAATTTACCTCCCGCGTCTCCGGAAGCCCCATCGACCAATGACGCTCAGAGTCGATGTAAAAATCGTAATCTTGGTCGAACGTGGACCGCAGCAGATTATCGCGATAATTCCGAGTCGCGGCTCGTGGTCTCAAACCGCCCCGTGGAATCAAGGGCGCCGCTTCAAAGCCCGCTCTTGGATCAGCCCCGACATTCCCTGCGCCCTGAGCATTACCGTGCCCCTCTCCTTGTGCTCTTGTGGTGGAATCATATACCCACCATGGCCCGGAAAATCTCTAAATAATGCCTCATTGATCCAATCCGCCATAGCTTCAAGAATTATGTGAAATGAAATCTTCGAATTATCAAAATCTGAGCTTTCTCTCTCTAAAAACTCAATTTTCTCACTCTAACTCGTCAATGGAGGAAGGAAGAAGAAGAAAGAAGAAAAGAAGAAGAAGAGGGAAGGTTTCTGGTGATGTGACCAAGAGTCAGCCCGCCGGCTACCTTGGCCACGCGGCCACTTTCGTCCATGCAACCCCAGCCGTCAGATCAGCAATCCGCGTGACGGAGATCTGACCAATCAGCGGCCTTGGCCACGCGGCCACTTTTGCAATCAGTGTGTTTGGCCACGCGGCCAACCTTGCCCCTTCAGATAAAATTCCACATTTATCCCTGATCTTTTCCCATCAATTCATCTTAAATGCCCTTAGCATAATTTTGACTGATATTCGTTACCTTTGGGTACGGAAAGCCCCTTAAAATTTCCATTTTTTACCAAATATTTGCTTAGGATTCGTATGATTGTAGAGACTTCGGCGCCTCTATGACATGCGTATCCTAGATCAATCGTAATTGGCAGAAGCCTCGGCGTTTCTATTTGCGAAGATCCAGCATCTATTATTAGGATTCGTATGATTGTAGAGACTTCGGCGCCTCTATGACATACCATCCTAGATCAATCGTAATTGGCAGAAGCCTCGGCGTTTCTGTTTGCGAAAGATCCAGCATCTATTATTAAGATTCGTAGGGTTGTAGAGACTTCGGCGCCTCTATGACATACGCATCCTAGATCGATCGTGGTTGGCAGAAGCCTCGGCGTTTTCTGTTCGCGAGAGATCCGACATCTATTACTTTAGCGCGATCGGCAGGAACCCTGGCGATCCTGATTGCGTTTACCATTCCATCTTGGGATTATTTAGACAACGTAGTCTTTTTTCCAAATAACTTCATTGCTTACGAATGATTCGTTCTTCGTACAGGATAGTGCCCGTAGGTTTATTATCCCTAGCAGGAGTCCGATATCTCGTTTTATCCCCAGTAGATCTGAACTACGACCGGCTTGATTCCTCAGAGGATACGTAGGAAACCTGAAAAGGTCCAGCCACCCGACCGACGCGGTTATCTCTCATCCCCAGCAAGTGCATTTTCCCCAGCAGAAGATGTTGCTCCCCACAAGTGGACAGTTATTCCCATTTCCATCAGATTTGAACTACGTTTGGCTTGATTCCCCCGCGGATACGTAGGTCGCCTGCCAAGGTTCAGCCGTTCCCTTACCTTTCATCTGTTTTGAAACTCATGTTTCAGACGGATCCTTCTTTTTATCGTCGACCCCACATTGCCTTGCAAGAAGCGTCGCCGAGGGGCTACTGTTAGTACCCGACCTGAAAATGAGTTTATTAGGACTTTCCCAAAATACAAGGACTTTATAGGAATTAGAAACCTTACAAAGACTTGTCCCGGATTCCCAAAAATATCTCATTTATGGCAAAATCTATCAAATTAGGTAATAAATGGTTTCCTTAAAACAATGCAGAAACCCTAGCTTAAGAATCAAGTCAGCCGGCAGCCTTGGCCACGCGGCCAACATTGCTCAGCGTTGATCTTGGCCACGCGGCCACTCTTGTAACCGGCTTCAACAATGGCCAGGCGGCCAACCTTGCGCTGGATGATCTGGACCATCAGATCTTCCCTCAGTTTACTATATAAACCAATCCATGCTATTGGTTTAGGGATCCGATTTTGAGAGCTCTAAGTACGAATTTTGGAGTTCTTAACAATATTTTGCTCTCTAATTAACATTCAAACACTCAAGAAGATCCAAGGTTTATTTCTTGCCAACATAGGTAAGTTTTCTAACTTATTTCTTCACGTTCTTGCATTATTTCTAATGTAGATCTTTATATTCATGTTCTTGCATGTTTATTCATAGTTTCTTCATGAGCTTTGCATGTTCATTCATATGTTCATATATGTTCTTCGCATGTTCTTCGTGTTTCATAGATTAAAACCTTATTTATGCTATATTTAGGGTTGCGATCTTCATAATTACATGTTATTTCATAGCCGATGATGATCGAGGGTTCATCAACCCGAGGAATTTAGGAACTACTTCTAAACCCTAATCTTTAGGTAATTCCCCCTCATTATGCATGATCCCGATTCTTCTGCCTATTCTAATTCTCTGCGAACTACGCTGACCTGAGCTTCTCACATTGAGAGGAACGTAGGCAATCTTCGGATCCGGTCTCAATCACTAACACACTACATACACCGCATCATGATAGAAAGACCGATCAATTCGGGCAATAGGAGTGATAACGTTCAATATTCTTCTCTTGTTGTAATTTGACCCCCGAACCCATAAAAAATGCTTTTTTCAATGTTTTGGCTTTAATTAAAACGGCGTGGCGACTCTCATAATTTTAATGTCGTTAAGAATATTCCTTTGTAAATAAAAATAATCACAAGATACTTCCCATGCGTCGCTTCATCGGAAAGGGGTATTCACAGGCTCCAGCCACTTATCCGAATCAGGAAAGACATCGCCTCTTGGTAGGTTTGTCGGTTCATCATTCCATGATTTCCACCTCATTACTATCCGTTACGAGAAATCTATATCTCTCGGCTCGGATTGTAACCTACTAGATCTGCGAGTTACTTGTGTATTTTGAACAGTTCCACAACTCCTTGTGGTTCTTGTTCTTGTTCCACTATTGGTTCAATGTTATTTTCTGGGTCTCGAATTTCTTCAAGATTTATTTTACTCCCAATAATTTCTTTGGAGAGAAACTCTTTCTCTAGAAAGATACCAGTTCGGGCAACAAACACTTTGTTGTCCGTTTGTTGTGTAAAAGTAATATCCTTTAGTTTCCTTAGATATCCAACGAAAATACATTTATCAATTTGTGTGCAAGTTTGTCTGAGACAAGTCTTTTGACAAAAGTTTCGCAACCGCAAATCTTCATGAAAGACAGACAAGGCTTCTTTCCGCTCCACATCTCATATGGAGTCTTTTGAACCGATTTAGTTGGAACACGATTTAGTGTAATGCAGCGGTTTCTTAGAGCGTAACCCCAAAAGGATATTGGAAGATCAACTTGACTCATCATTGATCGAACCATGTCTAACAAAGTCCGATTTCCTCCTCTCGGAACACACCATTCCATTGTGGTGTTCCGGGTGGAGTCATTGTGAAACTATCCATAATTCTGATCATCAAATTCATGACTCAAGTATTCTCCACCTTGATCTGATCGAAGTGCCTTAATACTTTTGCCAAGTTGTTTTTCTACTTCATTTTGAAATTTTCTAAATATCTCAAATGCTTCACTTTTATTTTCATTAGGTAAACATACCCAAATCTACTATAATCATCAGTGAAGGTGATGAAGTATTGAAATCCTCCCTAGCATTGCTACTTAATGTTCGCATACATCGGATGTATCAACCCCAATAAGTCGCTTGCCCTTTCACCTAGCTTGGTAAAAGGTGTCTTAGTCATTTTTTCAAGAAGACACGACTCACAAGTATCATATGACTCGAGGTCACATGAACCAAAGGCCGTCCCCATAGAGTTTTGAGATACGCTTCTCATTAATATGACCAAGACGGCAATGCCACAAATAAGAATGATTTACATCATTAGGTTTATATTTCTTATTTATATGATAGACATTTTCATTATTTTCATTCTTGACATCCAAGACATAAAGGCCATTAATGAATTAGCAATACCATAAAGCACATCATTTAAATAAATAGAAAATTTCTTATTCTCATAAGAAACTTAAAACCTTCATTATCCAAACAAACATTGAAATAATATTTCTACTTAAATCCGGTACATAATAGCAATTGTTCAAAACAGTATTAAACCGGAAGGTAAAGAGTGACTTCATAAGTCCCTACGGCTAATGCAGCCAACTCTTGCTCCATTCCCACGCATAGTCTACTTCACCCTCTTTAAGTAGTCTCCTATTATTTAGTCCCTGCACATTTAACAAATGTGAGAACCACATCCGGTATCCAATACCCAGAATCAGTGGTAGAAAGGAGAATATCTATCATATAGATACCTGAAGTCGACGGAGCCTTCCTGCCTCTTCTTCTTTTGCTCTTCCAAGAAAGCCTTGCAATTACGTTTCCAATGACCAATTTCTTGACAATGGAAACAATTGCATCCTGTGAATCGGTTTTGCCTCAGAAGCCTTGGCAACCTTTTCCTTGCTTATCTTGGGTTTGACAACTTTTGCCTTACCCTTTCCTTTGGCACCAACCTTCTTCCCATCATGACCAAGAGCACAGGAGAACCTTTCTCCACAATCTTCATCTCTGCAGTTTAAGCATCACATGCAACTCGGAGAGATTCTTATCCATTCCATGCATGTTATAATTCATCACAAACTGATTATAAATTTTTAGGCAATGAATTAAGAATGAGATCCGTAGATAGCTCCAATGGGATTTGATAGCCAAGTTTCTCAAGATGCTCTACATAACCTTTTATTTTAAGCATGTGAGGACTCACTTGTTGCCCTTCACTCATTTTACAAGAAGTGAATGCAACAATGGTCTTGTACCTCTCTTGCCTATCTTGCTCTTGAAACATGGCTCTTAACTTCACGCCTATCTCATAAGCTTCCAAATGTTCCAAATTTGTTAGAGTTTTGAGAACATAGTAGCAAGCATGAGACAACTTACATCTCTAGATCATTACGATGTTTCTTGTTAACTGTCTCTTTCTCCCTAGGGCAGTAGTTCTGGTTCAGCAGGAAGTGCCCCATCGAGAATGTACAACTATCTTCTTACCTGAACAATTCTTAGGCTACGGATCCAATCCATAAAGTTAGTACCATTCTCTTGGAGCTTATCCTCTCAAGGATCGATCGCAACGAAATTGATTGAGTGTTAGTTATCATTATCTACAATTATGCAAAATTTCCAAAATTAATAAGTACCATTTTCATTAAAGAAATAAATAATGTATTTTTCCAAAAATACTCCCACTAAAAATTTACAACTTCTTATACATCCAATGTATAGTATAATTTAAATGGGTTGAGATCCCGCTTTATTTAATTTTAAGTACGCTTTGGCGCACGCTCAAAATCAAATATTAGGTAGACAACTCTTGTCAATCATATCTCATATGACTTTCAGTTCTTTTCATGAGATTCTTTAAGAAATCCATTTCAAAAAGCATGTTTAAATCTCATCTTTGCCTTAAGCCCAAAATTGTTTTGACGCTTAATTAAGTCCAGCCATTTTAAAACGCATAGGAAACTCTTATTCACTCATCTTGCTCATACATGAATAAATTCAATGCACCTCGCTTTGGCGAGCCCACTCTACAAAATTACCCATGTATAAACAAGTGTTTTAATCATGGCATGGCAGAAGGACGTAAAACTTTCTTTGAAGGTTCATTACATATAGCATATAACACATTTATGAGCACATAATATAAACATGTTACGCATCAAGTTCAGCCCACTAAATTAATCTCCCATTAATTTAAGCATAATATTTATGTGTCATTAGTTTTTCTATAATTATGAGGATGAGACTATTTCAACTTTGGTTATTATCTCCATATCAAGATAACAAAAAGTGCGGCC
>JAOWBW010000667.1:388253-694240 GCA_026119855.1 Campanula takesimana | reverse complement strand
TAGATGAGTTGTTAAATTCATTTCTACACATACTCATTTGCCTCGAAAACATGATCAACATTAAACATAAAAGTAAAAATTAACTATTATACCGAAAACAAGGGAAAAATACTAAAAAAACTCTTCTAAAAAAAATTCATATCTAAAAAACCACAAAATAATTTGTTCAATCTAAAAGGTCCAAAAATTAAATTATCAATACCAAAAAGCCCAAACATTAACGAATTGACTAACACGGTTAGATTTAGGTATTCATATTAATAAAAAAAATAACTTTCCTTTCAATTAATGGCGTATTACAAATACAAAAGCTTTTTGCAATGGAAAATAATTTAATTGTAATATTCTTAGATATAATAACTATAATATTTATAACAACAACATATATATATATAATATATTATATTAATATTTAATTAGTATTACTATTTTAGTTAATTAATAATTTTTAATAATACAATTAATAAGAATGAAAACAATTATGAATGTGATAATATGAAAAGAATATCATCATAATTTTTATTATTTTTATGATCATTCATAATAATAATACAAAAATAAAAACTTAAAGAAGCACCTTCCAATTACTTCTCTAATATATCAAAAAATTATATTTTTATTATTAAATATTAGGTATTTAAATAATAAATGATTAATTTTTGTTGTTTCTATAACTATTATTATTTTTATTTATATACTAATAATATTATTATAATTATTTTGCGTTGTATTTTTTTTAATATTAGATAGTACAAATAGGTTGAATATATAATTTTTTTAAAACACAATTCATTATGCGAGTGGATAAAAGTAGGTTGGAAGTGTTTGGTGTTTTTGTTTGTAATTGTAACGACCTGAGCCGACCCGTTTACATAAGCACCACAACACTGGCCCACTGAGCACAAATAACTGGGGTATTACAAACACCCCAACTTAAATCCTTGCCATCCCGGCAAGGCCCAAACAATACGGCACGCAAGCCTTACGGCGAGGGGTCCGCTCTGATACCATTTGTAAACGACCTGAGCTCGCAAGCCCGACCCGCTACAAAAGCCCACACACTCCCACTGAGCACAAATAACTGGGTTCACTTGGCTTACCACAGGCCCACCGAAAAGTCCATGGATGTTATTGGTGCTTAATGGGTGTATAATGGAGGCTTATATATCACACTCAAAACTCATATCTTTCCGATGTGGGATGAGGTATACAGTAATAAAACGGATATTATAAGAATAAAAATGTCCAAAACACTATTCATCACTTGTTATTTTAAAAATAAAACTCTTACTTAAGACGTATAAAAAAATATATATAAATTCTTACTCTTAAAACAGAAAGAGTATCATTAATTAAATGAATAAATGATTGTATTGTAATTCAAATATTAATAATTAAACACCAAAATTTTAACTTTTAATGTAAAATTATAAATTACTACTATATGAGTATTTTGTTTTCTATTGCTCTTGTCAAATCGCGTTTTATACTCCTTCTTTAGGGTTAGTCTCATGTAAACGTGTTTTTCATAGTGATTAGGAAAAACGTGTTTTTTCATAATCAACTGGCGCTCCCTCACAGACTCGCTGGACCTTCATAACACATCACTGGTCATCCTAAACACTTTTACTGACTATATATTAACTACTTTTCAAATTTGTTCTCAGAAAAAACTTCCGGATATCACTTTCAAAGGTTCTGGTTATCAGTCTCAAATGTTCTGGATATCAGTCTCAAAGGTTCTTTTCAGCTTTTTTTTTCTCACTGGAGATGCTTCATAAATTATATCCAGAAGACTATATTATCTATATCCAGAACCTCTTGAGCTTGATATCCAGAACCTTATTAACATATTGTTATGTTTGAATAGTGATTAGCTGTTAAGGACTTTAGTTAAATTTTTGAAACTTAAAAGGTAAAAAACTTAATAAAAATATGTTTGAAGTTTAAAAAATATAAATTAAATATAAAAATAAGAATTTTTTTATGCATATTTAATATATCAATATTTTTTGCCAAAAGATAATACTTCCTCTGTCCCATAACAATTTGCACAAAATTGAAACCATAACAATTTGCACAAAATTGAAAGTGCACAGAAATCAAAGAGGAAAAAGTAGTGGTAATGTTGTGAATATGAAAAACTCAACCACAAATAATGACTCTTATTTATTTATTATTAGAAATCGAAAGGACATTTTCCTTTTTTTTTGGGTTGCTACCTAAAGCTGTAGGACATGGAATCGTCACACTAGCATATAGACCACAACAGCAACGTGTTTCTTTTGGAAATGATTTGTATGTTTTGATGACATTAGTTTAAGAAAATTTCGACACATGGAAACTGACTTAGTCACGGAGTGTTAGAACCTAATTAAGAGTATGTTGGCTTGTGCCTAAAGGCTACCTCCGGCATGTAGTCATGAACAACGCCACGGGCTGAGGTTTTCCATTTTAGAGAAGAGCCAATGTCGAGTGGATATTGGAACTCATAATATCATTTCATTTTTTTAGGATTAACAGAAAATCCAGTACCCAAATTTAACATAATCAAGCAATTGTGTTAAAAACTAATACCTATAACATTTCGAATCTCTATAGTTTAACTGAAAATTCAAAAAAAACAATTTGAAATCCACAACACGTCTTAACTATTTGATTTTAGATGATGGGTCTGATTAAATGATGAAATTTAAGGGGAAGGGAATGTGAGAGATAAGCGGTATTAGCATAAGTGGACAAGAATGAAGGACGGGGGAAGGGTTGGTAGGGTGGGTCTGGGCTGAGAGTGTTCGACCGAAGAAAAGCACCAGAAAGATGGAGTTTAATCGTAGTTGTGTTGAATTGACCGGTATATTGAACATAAAAAATTCATCACACTCGAAATATTGTTCCATATATGTCCAAGATTGACCGAGTGTAACATAGATGCGATTGTTGATTTGATTTTTCGTGGGGATTATTGAATATTATCTTCATTGATTTCTCTTGTGTGTTTATTTTGTAAGGAAAGAAGAAGAAGAAGAAGAAGAGAAGATGCAGACTAGAGATTGAGATTTACGTGGAACAAGAAGAAGAAGAAGAAGAAGACGATGAATAAGAAGAAGAACGAAGATGATGGTGTAAATAAATTGGGAGATCTGCTTTATTTTGATCTTTTTAACCTTATAAAATTAATATGCACGGCACATGACCAACTTCACCCAAAAAATTGATGCCGTTAGCCTGAAGACTTCCGTTGCACACACGCCAAACACATATTTCAGCCACTAAACTTTATGTCATTTTCAATGTGCTCACTAAACTGTATTTTTTTTTTTTTTTTTTGTCATCATTAAAATTTTATACTATTTCAAATGTGCTCACTTCATCCCAAAAAAATAGTTAAAATTGTAACGAAAATTAGTCATGCGAGTATAAAATTTTAATGATGGTATTTCAAATAAAATAAAATTTAATGAGCACATAGAAAAAATGGCTTAAAGTTTTACTACTTCTGTTTCAAAATAAATGTTGTTTTAGACTTCTTTCACACATATTAAGAAATGCAATTATTACATATAAAAAGGACTTATGTACCATAAAAGAATTCAACTACCTAGATATGTAAATGTTTTAAACAAGAGATAGTTCGCATTTAATGAATGAGGGTATAATTTGAAACAAAATTTAACTCCTAAAAAGTAATGTATTTTGAAATGGGGGGAGTATGACCAATATATGGGTTTCGCCTTGCACAAATTGGCCATTGAAGTATTATTTATTGCAACAAAAATGACATAAGATATCAAATTGGCACAAAATAAACCATTAAGGTATTATTATTTTCTTGCATTATTCCAAGTCACAATACAGTTACCATCTTGAGACTTTTATAACTTTGAGTGAGACACTCAATGGAACGTTTGCAACTTAAAATGAAACGAAAATGGTCTAATATTGGTTATAAAATAGGTATTGTGAGTATGAAATGGGGTAGGGTATGACAAGCAGGTCCTATTAATTAAATGATACTCCTTAGTCCCTCCTATTATAATTTTTTCTCCAACACGAAAATTATAGAGAGAATATATATATTCAAAAATCTTGTGGGGTGGACAGTGGTTGTGAATATGATGATTTGAAAGTGAGACTCATAATATAAATGTATGAATATGACAAGTGGGTATGATGAAAAAAGAAAAATTAAAGTTGGATATTTAGAAAAAAATAAAACTTACCAGTAAGACACCTAAAAAAGGAAATAGGTGCAAATTATTATGAAGAGATGGATTATTATAACTTTTTTATTTTGGAATGTGTAGTACCAAATGAGGCAACTAAAGAAGAAACTTATGTAGTTTTATGTTGGAAATATGCATTTGAATCAATGACGATTGGTTAAGGATATGCCCGCAACAAGTGTAGTTTTCCTGAGACTTGAATCGTGCAAGAAAAAGAGGAGAAAATCCGATTAAGGAAATCTTTTAGTACAAGATTATTAGTACAAGGATTGTTCAAGAATTAAGAAAGACGTTTTCTAATAAGGATAGAATTGCCTTGTACAGAAGAATATAATTCTTTCTCCTTTAAGGTTTTAGGTTTTTATTGCTATAAATATTACCCTCTCACCTAGCATAATTAGGTTGACGGAATTATTGAGCTTAATAATTCGTGCAACTAGATTAGTGTGATCGTCTTTTGTAATTGTAAAGTAATATATTCTCCTTCCACCCGTGGACGTAGTCAAATTGGTGAACCACGTAAAATTCATGTGTTCTTTATTTTATATGGTTATTTCGCTTTTCGCCGTATATTTGCTCTAACATTTCGCATGAATGGAAAAATTAGTATTATACCGTTTCATTTAGAATTTTACTTTTCTTTATTCCATAAATCATACTCCCTTCTCCCATTTGAAGCTTCACCTTTTACTTAAATGAGTGTCCCCGTTAAAAGCTTCATCATTTTCTAAAATGGTATAAAAATGTAGGCCCCACTTGTCATACCCACTAACTTCTTCCTCTCACATACTTAAATTATGAGGCCCACTTGTCATACACACTAACTTTTCCCTCTCACATAATTAAATTGTAGGTCCCACTTGTCATACCCAATAACTTATTCCCTCTCACAACTCTTCTTACACTCATCTATTTCCTTAATTTGTGTGCCATCACCAAAATGGTGAAGCTTCAAATGGGCGGAGGGAGTATACGGTGAACAATGTTTCAGGAATAATACTAGGGACTCAAAAAGTCACAAAATCCTAGGTGTAATAATTTTATTGGTATTTTCAAGTAAAGTGTGGCGGGTCCATTATCGATACAACCAATAAAATATCGCCAACCTATTTTGTGAGCAAGATTTTGTGAGCTTTTTTGTGCCCTATCATATCATTGCTCATGTTTCATATAACTTGTTCTTGTAATTTTTTAGGATTACAAAGCATTGTTGCTTACTTAACATACTTTTAAGAGTCGTTCTTACGTAGAACGCGTTCTACACTAGCGTTAGTGTAGAACGAACGACTCCGCTCAAAATTACACACACTAAACACACAGATCCAGACGTCATGGCCTTGATCAAAACGCCTGCCTTCTCTTTTATTTTTTATGCCTTCTCATTCATTTTAATATGTCTGTTATTGATTTGATTTATGTCTTGCCTAAGTCATTGCCTTGTTTGTATGCCTTGGCCTTGAGCAAATGCCTTGTCCTTGTCTTTCATTTTTTTATGCCTTCTTGTCGCGACCCCGACCCCGCGGGCCCGGAAGTACGCGAGCTGGACGTCGACTTAAACAATAAACTCTAAAATAATGAAGAAAAATTTTCCTTTTATACCAAAAGATGATAACACACAGTTTTTGAAATCTAACTTGAACAACCAAAAAATAAACTAGTGTAAGCTCCATAAGCTTACACCCAAAATAATAAAATATACAAATTCTTATGACGTCAAGTTTGGTACAACTATTCCAAAAAAGGTTACACATTTATGTAATGTAAACCCACCAATAACAACTTGCCCCAAAAGCTCAACCCTCGCGACGTCCTCCTCGTGATCAGCGAGTCTAATCCTTTCCTCCTGGGGGGGGGGGGTTAAGGAAAAACAAAGATAAAAGAAAAGGGGTGAGATAAATCTCAATAAGTTACTAATGCAACTACATGACATACTATGATGCAATAAGCAATAAAACAATAATAAATATCACTGAGCACATAGCATTTATCAATTAACAGATAGCAGCAGAAATAAACAATTAACAAAGGATATTAGCCAAGGTTTCCCAAGTGAAAGAACCAAATAAAGGTCGCTGCGCAGCTTCAATATCAACAATCAACATCTTCATAGTAGCATGAAGCTTGAAGAGAAAAACCCCCGGTACCGGAACCAATAATAATAAGGGACAGTGACACACAGTCAAAGCCCAAAAACCAAATAGCTAAGATGCTCACAAAGGGCTAGCTCATCTCACATCCAAGGCCAATCTGGAGGAGGGATATAATGGGGCAAAACAATGGTCAACATCATAATGGACTTGGCTTGTGCCATCATAATGTTTCGCATCGCCGAAACACACACAAATACCAGCTGGACTTTCAAGTAAATGCTAAGTAATAAAATACTAGCACGGTAAACAACTAATGGTTCCAAAGTAGGGAACCGTTCCAAACAAATCACCCAAAACGGTGCATCAATCCAATAATACATCAAAAAGATGTTCCAACAAACCCAAACCATTTTTAATCGAATTCCATAACACAATCGATCACAAATGGATCATTCTCGAACACTAAAGTGTTCCCAATATTAACTTAAGTCAACTAGGGTGATACTTCGAGCCTAGATCGGGCTTGTGTTGGGTTTCGATCAAACATGCGCAGCGGAATTTAGCATTAAAATTTTGAAACCCAAAGCCATAGATCCGTTCATATGATTAAATCAAATACGACATAAGAATAAAGGAATAAAACTAACCCTTGATGGCTATCAAATTCTCTTGGTCTTTGGTGGAGGTTTGAAGACTTGATCACGATCACAAAGCTTGAACACGAACTTTGAAGATGATGATTTTCACCCTCTAGCGGTATCCACACTTCGAACGAATATCAAAGGAGCTTCTTTGATCTTGGTTTCTAGACCAAATTGTGAAACACTTTTCCACAATCAAAAGAACTATATGGAATTTATTTTTTGTATTATTTTGTTCCTCAACCAAGAATGTCTTGGAACAAAATAAACTCTCTCTCTCAAACTCTTTGAGACTCACAAAATCATTAGTCTTGAGTGCTGGCCGAATTTGGTCTTTTATACACAAGTATGACCTATTCCAAATAGGAAACTTGTGTCAAAATCCGTCCAAAATTCGTTTCCTAATCAAATTAGGAATCTGCCACCCGACAGTACTGTGCGGCCGCCCAGAATGCACTGTGCGGTCGCACAACTATCTGAAACAAAACTGGTACAAAATTTGGCTAAGTGTGCGGCCGCCCGGGAAAGCTCTCCGTTCCTGGTTCTCCTGTAGCTGGATCCTCCGGAACCACAAGAATCCTTAGTTAGAATGGGATTCCAACCAGTACCTTTTGATAACAGATTAATTACTAATCTCATTGAAATTCAAAACTTTTGTAGGCCAATTCTTACCGCAAGCAAGAAAGGCCCGCCGGGGCAGAGAACCGCCGCTGTCTCGGCTGTACGACCTACTACCGGAGGCTCTGGAGTACCTTGCGGCTCGTACTGTTTGTTGACCATAATTCATGAACTCAGTTACCATAGGGAACATATCAATAATCCGGCAAAAGGGGGATTATTCAGGGCGGGTTCAATGGATAACGGGGATGGAATACCTGATAAAATATCTATTACGAACACTTAAGGGTTATAGCTCAGTTGGTAGAGCACCTTGTTTACACGCGCGCCAATGTTTTTCAAGGGAGTCCATCATTCAATCAAAAGAATTGGTCGGCGATTCCCATCGCTATAGACCTGCGCGATCTTTGTGCATAATGGTCAAAGAGATTCACTAATGTATGGAATAAAGAAATAAACGACGTCATCTTTTATAAAAGAAAGAGAAAAGAATAAGAAGAAATGTTTCGAACACCATGCATTGATGGGTGGTGAGGTCCGACTTCCGGATCAAAACCCGTCGCCTTACCACCACTTTATGAATGTGGAGGGAAGTGGGGTAAATGGCCAAGACTACTGGAAGGATTCCTCTTTGGATAATCGGTACTGTAACTGAGTAATTTAAATGGAGTTACCCGGAGAATGAACTCCGGGAAAGTAGAGTCAAAATGAAAAAAATAGTCACTTTCGAAGAAGAGTTGAAACTAGAGCCATCTTTTGCTCACCAATAGCTTTTTCAATGCATTTATCAATTCAAAGTGGATTCGCCCGCGGAAACGCTCTGATGTGATCAATTTTTCGTAGGGGTATTGAATAGTTACAGGTAAACGATTCGCGTGTGATAAGGTAATCATGAAACCTTGACCAATGTACCTTGCGCTCGATCTCTTTACTTGTATGACTTATGGATCTTGGATCGAAAAGCAAGAATATGGGCTCGTGTGAGACTCATCGACCTTCGTCGCTTCTAAATCAGCTCGAGACTCATCGACCTTCGTCCTTTCTAAATCAGCTCGATTGAGCTCTGAGAAAGGTAAAAAAAAAAAAAGAATGGGCTTTAGTAGTTCTACGCGGTTCATTTCGTAACATTCCCTGGCGAGCTTAATCGCTTTGAACGAGTTTTAGAAACACGTACGGTAATGAGGGGGGTTCGCGTCTATACGTGTAGTGTGGTGGTTGGGCCTACCCACGAAGGCACCCCTCTCTTTCAAGAAGATTCGCGCACAATCCCAGGAGAGAAGGTGCGATAATAGACCGATAGAGAAGAAATCCGAATCCGAGAAATCCCCATTATGTGCGGTCGCCCACTTCCCAGAAAGTCCAGAATTTCCAAAATTCCAATGTAGTACTTTTAAAGATTCGTTCTATTGTGTGTGACCCTCTAGGATTATACTAAGTTGGCAATGGGTTCAAAACATGAAACCATAAGATATGATTAGGTTCTAGCAAACCGTCATACCTACCCAATTAGTATAACTAGATACAAGTTCGCATTCCTCTTAGAATATGTCATAATCCTTTTGTCCACGATATCATTGAACACGAGTCATGGTCAAAGGGTCAACTTGTTTTGTTCAATACTTTCTCGATTCCGAATAGGTTGATAATCCAAATGACATTGATCCAATCAATTCATTTGAGTCCGGCCGAACATTTCATCAACATCATTCCTACGAGAGGCCCAAGCTTGACATCTCTCCGAGGAGAGACAAATCCATTTAGCTTATTATTCTTCCTACGTGAATCCGATTATGCCAATCATACCCTTTATAACTACTCGGTTAAAAGTAGCGTTTGAATATGTCAAACATAATGTTCATCAAGTGGAAGACTATAATAACTTCATGTCTAAGGATTCAAATGACATAACTAATATGAGATATATGTACGACATAGACCATGACATAAATCTCATACAGCGGGTCATGTCCAGTACCTTGTTCCAAACAAGTACCCATAAATCTAACATGATCATCCCATGATCATTTAGCCTTTATACTAGTGCTTAAAAAGTACTAGGGACGGGATTATTATAAGTAACATGAACAATAATAATAATCAAAACATCTCTTTATTGATATGAAATAAATGATAACAATTACAACGTTTATTAACGTGCCTAGGGCACCACTACCAACAATCTCCCACTTGCCCTAGGCCCAATCTCCCATGTATCTAATACCCATGGACCTAACATGACCATCATGTTTAGCTTGTGGAAGTCCCTTTGTTAGCGGGTCCGCAACATTGTCATCAGTAGGTACTCTGCATATATTTACGTCTCCCCTATCAACGATCTCTCGAATGATATGAAAACGCCTAAGTATGTGTTTTGGATTTCTGATGTGCTCTTGGTTCCTTTGCTTGAGCAATAGCACCATTATTATCACAATAAAGGTCTATTGGATTAGCAATACTAGGAACCACTTCAAGTTCAGTTATGAACTTCTTAATCCAAACAGCTTCCTTTGCAGCATCCGATGCAGCAATATACTCAGCTTCTGTTGTAGAATCAGCGGTTGTACTTTGCTTGGAACTCTTCCAGCTTACAGCTCCACCATTTAACATAAACACAAAACCGATTGCGATCGGCTATCATCTTTGTCGGTTTGGAAGCTTGCATCCGTGTAAGCATTTACAACGAGATCATCTTCCATTCCTCCATAGACCAAAAACGAGTCTTTAGTTCTTCTCAAGTACTTAAGAATCGCTTTTACAGCTATCCAGTGATTTTCGCCAGGGTCGGATTGGTATCTACTTGTCATGCTCAAAGCATAAGACACATCCGGCCTAGTACAAATCATGGCATACATGATGGACCCAATTGCCGAAGCATATGGAACATCATTCATTTTCTCACGCTCATCTTTTGTCTTAGGACATTGAGTCTTGCTTAGAGAAACTCCATGTAACACGGGCAAGGTGCCTCTCTTAGAATTTTCCATACGGAATCTTCTAATGACCTTGTCAATGTATGTACTTTGGCTTAAACCAAGTAGCCTCCTTGATCTATCTCTATAGATCTTAATGCCAAGTATATATGCGGCTTCACCCATATCTTTCATTGCGAAGCACTTTCCTAACCAAGTCTTCACAGACTGAAGTGTAGGAATGTCGTTTCCAATGAGTAATATGTCATCCACGTATAAAATAAGGAATAGCACTATGCTCCCAC
Source organism: Campanula takesimana (assembly GCA_026119855.1). NCBI lineage: Eukaryota > Viridiplantae > Streptophyta > Magnoliopsida > Asterales > Campanulaceae > Campanula > Campanula takesimana. The sequence continues at coordinate 683,454 of JAOWBW010000667.1, read as the reverse complement.
TAATCTTCTTGTATACACAAGGCTCATCTTCGTTCTTGATGAAACCAAACTCTTTGACCGATTCATCAAAACGGAGATTCCAACTCTTTGAAGCTTGCTTCAATCAATAGATGGATCTTTGCAATTTGCATACCTTAGAATCTTGTTCAAAACCTTCTGGTTGTGTCATATAACACATCCTCTTGGAGTTTTCCATTCAGGAAAGCGGTTTTGACGTCCATCTGCCATATTTCATAGTCATGATATGCGGCAATGGCAAGCAAAATTCTTATAGACTTGATCATTGCTACGGGTGAAAAAGTCTCATCATAGTCAATACCATGAACTTGCCTATAACCCTTCGCTACAAGCCTAGCTTTGTAAGTATGCACCTTCCCATCCATGTCAGTCTTCTTCTTGAAGACCCATTTGCATCCTATGGTTTTTACACCTTCGGGCGCATCAATCAAATTCCAAACTTGATTGTCTTGCATGGATTGCAATTCGGATTCCATGGCTCCAAGCCACTTGTCCGAATCAGGAGAAGACATCGCCTCTTGGTAGGTTCCGATCAGGAGAAGACATCGCCTCTTGGTAGGTTACGGTTTCATTCTTCTCAATGATTTCTACCTCATTACTATCCGTTACGAGAAATCCATATCTCTCGGGCTCGGATCGTAACCTACTAGATCTGCGAGACGCTTGTGTATGTTGAACAGGTTCCACAACTCCTTGTGGTTCTTGTTCTTGTTCCACTATTGGTTCAATGTTATTTTCTGGGTCTCGAATTTTCTTCAAGATTTATTTTACTCCCACTGATTTCTTTGGAGAGAAACTCTTTCTCTAGAAAGACACCAGTTTGGGCAACACACACTTTGTTGTCCTCACGCGGTGTAAAAGTAATATCCTCTAGTTTCCCTTAGGATATCCCACGAAAATACATTTATCAGATTGTGTGCAAGTTTGTCTGAGACAAGTCTTTTGACAAAAGCTTCACAACCCCAAATCTTCATGAAAGACACAGGCAGAGCTTCTTTCCGCTCCACATCTCATATGGAGTCCTTTTGAACCGATTTAGTTGGAACACGATTTAGTGTGAAAGCAGCGGTTTCTAGGCCGTAACCCCAAAAGGATATTGGAAGATCACTTGACTCATCATTGATCGAACCATGTCTAACAAAGTCCGATTCCTCCTCTCGGACACACCATTCCATTGTGGTGTTCCAGGTGGAGTCAATTGTGAAACTATTCCACAATTCTTTAGATGATCATCAAATTCTTGACTTAAGTATTCACCACCTCGATCTGATCGAAGTGCCTTTATACTTTTGCCAAGTGGTTTTCTACTTCATTTTGAAATATTCTAAATATCTCAAATGCTTCACTTTTATGTTTCATTAGGTAAACATACCCAAATCTACTATAATCATCAGTGAAGGTTATGAAGTATTGAAATCCTCCCCTAGCATTGCTACTTAATGGTCCGCATACATCGGAATGTATCAACCCCAATATGTCGCTTGCCCTTTCACCCAACTTGGTAAAAGGTGTCTTAGTCATTTTTCCAAGAAGACATGACTCACAAGTATCATATGACTCTAAGTCACATGAACCCAAAAGTCCGTCCCCATGGAGTTTTTGAGATACGCTTCTCATTAATATGACCAAGACGGCAATGCCACAAAATAAGTATGATTTACATCATTAGGTTTAGATTTCTTATTTCATGATAGACATTATTTTCATTCTTGACATCCAAGATATAAAAGCCATTAAATGAATTAGCAATACCATAAAGCACATCATTTAAATAAATAGAAAATTTCTTATTCTCAATAAGAAACTTAAAACCTTCATTATCCAAACAAGAAATTGAAATAATATTTCTGCTTAAATCCGGACCATAATAACAATTGTTCAAAACAAGAATTAATCCGGAAGGTAAAGTGACTTCATAAGTCCCTACGGCTAATGCAGCAACTCTTGCTCCATTCCCCACGCGTAGATCTACTTCATCTTCTTTAAGCAGTCTCCTATTCTTTAGTCCCTGCACATTTAGACAAATGTGAGAACCACATCCGGTATCCAATACCCAAGAATCAGTGGTAGAAAGGAGAATATCTATCATATAGATACCTGAAGTCGACGCAGCCTTGCTGCTCTTCTTCTTCTTTTGCTCTTCCAAGAAAGCCTTGCAATTACGTTTCCAATGACCAATTTCTTGACAATGGAAACAAATTGCATCCTTTTGTGTATCGGGTTTTTGCCTCAGAAGCCTTGGCAACCTTTGCCTTGCTTATCTTGGGTTTGACAACTTTGCCTTACCCTTTCCTTTGGCACTAGCCTTCTTCCCATCATGAACCAAGAGCACAGGAGGAACCTTTCTCCATAATTTTCATCTCTGCAGTTTTGAGCATCCCATGCAACTCAGAGAGATTCTTATCCATTCCATGCATGTTATAATTCATTACAAACTGAATATAACTTTTAGGCAATGAATTAAGAATGAGATCCGTGGCTAGCTCCAATGGGATTGGATAGCCAAGTTTCTCAAGGTGCTCTACATAACCTTTCATTTAAGAAAGTGAGGACTCACTTGTTGCCCTTCATTCATTTTAAAGTAGTGAATGCAACAATGGTCTTGTACCTCTCTTCCTAGCTTGCTCTTGAAACATGGTTCTCAATCTCCACGCCTATCTCATAGGCTTCCAAATGTTCCAAACTTTGTTGGAGTTTTGAGCACATAGCAGCAAGCATGAGACAACTTACATCTCTAGAATCATTACGATGTTTCTTGTATTGTCTCTTTCTACCCTAGGGGCAGTAGGCGGTGGTTCAGCAGGGAGAGGCCCATCGAGAATGTACAACTTATCTTCTTGCCTAAGAACGATTCTTATGCTTCGGATCCAATCCATAAAGTTAGTACCATTCTCTTCGAGCTTATCCTTCTCAAGGATCGATCGCAACGACATTGATTGAGTGTTATTAGTCATTATCTACAAATATGCAAAATTTCCAAAATTTAATAAGTACCGATTTTTATTAAAGAGATAAATAATGTATTTTTCAAACAAATACTCCCACTAAATTATATAACCTTCTATACATCCAATGTATAATATAATTTAATTGGGCTAAGATCCAACTTTAATTTAACTTTTGAGTCCACGGAGGCGGACCGCTCAAAAATAAATTAATTAGGTAGACAATCATGTCAATCATATCCCATATGATTCTTAGATCCTTTTATGAGATTCTTCGAGAAATCCAATTTCAAAAAAGCATGTTTATCTCATCTTTTGCCTAGGCCCAAAACTGTTTTGACGCCTAATTAAGTTCCAACCATTTTAAACGCATAGGAACCATTCAATTTAATGCACCTTGCGGAGGCAAGCCCACATTAAATTAATGAACCTCATCTTGCTTATATGAGTAAGATTAATGCATCCCTCGCGGAGGCGAACCCACATCAAGATTACCCATGCATAAACAAGTGTTTTAATCATGGCATGGCAAAGAAGGACTTAAAACTTTATTTGAAGGTTCATCACATATAGCATATAACACATTTATGAGCACATAATAAAACATGTTACACATCAAGTTTAGCCACTAAATTAATCTCCATTAATTTAAGCATGATATTTATGTGTCATTAGTTTCTCTATAATTATAAGGATGAGACTATTTCAACTTTGGTTATTATCTCCAAATCAAGACAGCAAGAAGTGCGGTCGAACTAAGCATCAGGCAACCACAATCCCGCACTAATTCAAGAAACCAAGAAAGTAGTCCTATGTGGCCGAAACTAAGCAATAGATGGCCTCGATGAACGTAGGCAATTGCATTCACAATTCCACATGGATCTCCAATCATTGAATCAAGAACTTTGTTTCTCAATTTTAGCAATTATGAACTCTTCATAATTCTAACTTCGTTTTATCTTTGAAACTTTGATTGCGATCAATTTTGGAAACACAATCTCGATGAACGCAGATTAGCCATCCAAAACTTGACCAATCTAGGAATCACAAGACTAAAACAAATAGGAAAATCAAACCCCAAAATCCACACACAACCAACTACCCAAAACCCATTCCAGATCAACAAGTCTGGACTGGTTCTGTTACTGGTTTTGTTGAATTTTTCGAAAAATTCCAGATTCTGTTTTTCAACCAAAATCAGACCTTCTGATCCCCTTATGCGGCCGCCCAAAAACCATTGTGCGGTCGCCCAAAACTGTGCGGCCGCCCAAGTCGTTTTGTGCGGTCGCCCAGTGCCATCAGAATGTGCAGAATTTTCAAGTTCGAAAATTTTGTCTCAAAATCGTTTTTCCCCGATTATTAAAACTTTGATCCAATCAAAAATTAATAATCAACAATTCTGAATCCACCATAATTTATTTATTGCGATTGAATCGTGCGATTAAAGTTGCAAAACGATAAACCACATAAAATCACAAAACCATAAACAACATATATTCCAATATTCTAATCATGCAAGGCACATAAACAATTTATATACACATAACATGATCAAGTATTGAATTAATCAACATGAACGGGGCTCTGATACCACTGTTGGGTTTCGATCAAACATGCGCAGCGGAATTTAGCATTTAAAATTTTGAAACCCAAAGCCATAGATCCGTTCATATGATTAAATCAAATACGACATAAGAATAAAGGAATAAACTAACCCTTGATGGCTATCAAATTCTCTTGGTCTTTGGTGGAGGTTTGAAGACTTGATCACGATCACAAAGCTTGAACACGAACTTTGAAGATGATGATTTTCACCCTCTAGCGGTATCCACACTTCGAACGAATATCAAAGGAGCTTCTTTGATCTTGGTTGCTAGACCAAATTGTGAAACACTTTCCACAATCAAAAGAACTATATGGAATTTATTTTGTGTATTATTTTGTTCCTCAACCAAGAATGTCTTGGACAAAATAAACTCTCTCTCTCAAACTCTTTGAGACTCACAAAATCATTAGTCTTGAGTGCTGGCCGAATTTGGTCTTTATACACAAGTATGACCTATTCCAAATAGGAAACTTGTGTCAAAATCCGTCCAAATTCGTTTCCTAATCAAATTAGGAATCTGCCACCCGACAGTACTGTGCGGCCGCCCAGAATGCACTGTGCGGTCGCACAACTATCTGAAACAAAACTGGTACAAAATTTGGCTAAGTGTGCGGCCACCCAGTCCATTATGTGCGGTCGCCCACTTCCCAGAAAGTCCAGAATTTCCAAAATTCCAATGTAGTCCTTTTAAAGATTCGTTCTATTGTGTGTGACCCTCTAGGATTATACTAAGTTGGCAATGGGTTCAAACATGAAACCACAAGATATGATTAGGTTCTAGCAAACCGTCATACCTACCCAATTAGTATAACTAGATACAAGTTCGCATTCCTCTTAGAATATGTCATAATCCTTTTGTCCACGATATCATTGAACACAAGTCATGGTCAAAGGGTCAACTTGTTTTGTTCAATACTTTCTCGATTCCGAATAGGTTGATAATCCAAATGACATTGATCCAATCAATTCATTTGAGTCCGGCCGAACATTTCATCAACATCATTCCTTCGAGAGGCCCAAGCTTGACATCTCTCCGAGGAGGGACAAATCCATTTAGCTTTTATTCTTCCCTACGTGAATCCGATTATGCCAATCATACCCTTTATAACTACTCGGTTAAAAGTAGCGTTTGAATATGTCAAACATAATGTTCATCAAGTGGAAGACTATAATAACTTCATGTCTAAGGATTCAAATGACATAACTAATATGAGATATATGTACGACATAGACCATGACATAAATCTCATACAGCGGGTCATGTCCAGTACCTTGTTCCAAACAAGTACCCATAAATCTAACATGATCATCCCATGATCATTTAGCCTTTATACTAGTGCTTAACAAGTACTAGGGACGGGGATTATTATAAGTAAACATGAACAACAATAATAATCAAAACATCTCTTTATTGATATGAAATAAATGATAACAATTACAACGTTTATTAAACGTGCCTAGGGCACCACTACCAACAGCTTGGACCTTAAAACAATTCAAAAACAAAGATATTCAGAACAGCTGGTATGGGCGGTCGCCCATAGCCAGTCCGGGCGATCGCCCAAAACCCAAACCCGAAGCCCAAACCAACTGACTTTATGGGCGGTCGCCCAACCCAAAAGTGGGCGGTCGCCACTCACTATTACTCACATTTTCCGGATCAACTGATTCGATGGGCGGTCGCCCACGCCCCTGCTTGCAGGAAAATCACAAGAACCAACAGGGTTCTTCCATTTTCTTACCCAAATCTTCACCATTACAAGCCAAACTCAAGACTAACATTACCAATACATAAACTAAAGTACCCACACCATTTGGAAGCTAAAAGAACTCCTAGAACATCATCTAGAAAACCTCAATCAAGGATGATTCAAATACCAAATTTTCACAAAAATGAACAAAATGTAAATCATTCCCAAATCCACCCAAGATGCAATAAATAGCATTCATCTCATCAAATAAACATGGAGTAGCATTTCTAGCATAAAATGGGGGAAAAGCAACTTACCCAGATTTTCTCAAAGGTGATGGAACTTGCAATTTCTTAGCTTCCTACGATCCTATCGACGATCTAAACATGTTTCATTTTATGAGAACGCGAAATAATGGGAGGAAGATAGGTAGAATGAAGAGAGAAGAAAAGAAGAAACTTACCTCAAGAATGCCAAGGAGAGAGAGAAAGTTGCTGGAAGGAGATGAGAGTGTGTGTGTGGTGAAAGAGTGAGGGAGGTGAGGGAGGGAGTAGGGAGATGATTATTTGAAACATTTACACTTAGACCCCTCCCCTACTACTACCCTTTACAAATAAACTCCCCACTAACAATTAAGACTCAACACTTCTACACTAGCACAAATGACCCAAATAGAATGCTAGGCACTAATCATTATGAAACACAAAATGCTCACATAACTTATTAATTAAATAAATAATTTAAATAAACAAATAGGCAATAAATAAATAGTCAATTATTTCTTACTAATAAAATAGAGACGGGTTTTTGGGTCGTGACACTTCTCATTCATTTTTAGATGCCTTGCCTAAGTCATTGCCTTGCCTTTGTTTGTCTGTCATGGCCTTGATCAAATGCATGCCTTCTCTTTCATTTTTTATGCCTTCTTATTCATTTTAATATGCATGTAATCAATTTGATTTATGTCTTGCCTGTTATAGGCTTCATTTGTGTCTATCCAATTAAATCACATTGTCATATACCTTTACTGCCTTTTGTTCAATTAAATGCCTTTTCATGTGTGATGGGATGCCTGTTATGGGCATTATTTGTGCATGCTCTATGCATCAAAATGTCTAAACATGCCTTGGTAGTGTCAAAACATGTGTCTGCTCTAGTGTTAAAATTTGTCTGCTGTAATATTGAAAAATGCCTCTACAGTTTCGAAAAGGGCCTGGTGAGTTTTCATGAGTTCCAGTTATTTACATCAATGCCACCGCGCCTTCTCACAGCGTTCCGCTTATTTTCAAGTCTGCCTCTCCGCTTTTTTAAAAACACGTTCTACACTAGCGTTAGTGTAGAACACGTTTTTATCAAGATTTTCTGTACTTGTTACTCATTATAATTATGAATAGTGCTTTTTAAAATATAAATATAATTTAAATAATTATTTCTTCAATTCATTACAATTTTATTATTATTATTTTAATGATTTTTATTCATTATAATTATTTAATTATTTTATATATTATGATTTTTAATTCGTTACATTTTTTAATTACTTTGTATTTAGAGTTGTTCTTGTGAAAAACGTGTTTTACCTTAAGCAAAGGAAAAAAGTGTTTTTAAAAAGCCGCTGACGCATTTTTTAAAAACAAGTGGTGGCATTTTCGTAAATAACTGGGAGCATCATAAATGGCGAGTGTTAATATTATAAAGTGTCAGTAATTCAAACTGACGTTTATAAACATTGATACTAGCACTTATTAAAAGTGTCAGTGGTAGTGTCAATAAGTAGGGATGGCAACAGGTCGGGTTCGGGGTGAGTTTCGTCAAAACCGAACCCGACCCTAACCTTAAAGAGGGTGACCCGAACCCAAACAGACCCGAAGAGAGTGGAACCCGAACCCGAACCCCCCGCCTCAACCCTAAGTGTATCAATATCTAATTTTCCAGCTCATATTTGCTTGGGCTCATCTATATTTAAGCCTAAATTTGAACCGGTTATATAAATCAGTCTTAAATCATCAATCCTCGCCCACAAACAACTACAAAAATAAATTGCACAACAATTATAATATGGTTAGCTAACATAATATCTTAACTTTGTACATAGGGGTGCGGGTCGGATCAGATCACAGCGGGTCAACATCAAAACTCGAACCCGACCCTAACCCGATCGGGTCATGAAAATTTTAACCCGAACTCTACATTTTCAGGGCGGATCGCCTTCGGGTTCGGGCGAATTGCCATACCTATCAATAAGTGCCATTATACACGTGCTGGCACTTTTCTACACCACCACTGACATTTACGATCAGCGCTAAACAACTTCCCGTTAATTACAAAAATGCCATGGCGCCAATTTAAAAACACGCTTTACGAGAACATTAGGGAATAACGCGTTTTCCCAGATTTTCATTTATAGTTAATCGATTTTCAATAAATGTGCCAAGTTGCTTCAAAAAATAAATAAAGGTGCCGAGTATAAAAAGTTAAATTGGAGTGTTATTTTGTCGCACTTTTTGAGAAGTGGAATAAAGTGGGGATTGCATAGACAAAGACCTCCGTTTCCCATAAACCAATTATAAATTCCCCGGCCCTCACCACCAACGGAGCCCATTCTCTCTCTCTCTCTCCTGCAACGGACAAGCTCCTCTGTGACTGAGCAGTATCCGCATCTGATCTCAACCATTTTCCCTCTACACACAAAATATGACCGATCTCAAGTCCAAGTTTCTGGAAGTTTACGCTTCTCTCAAATCTCAACTTCTCAACGACCCTGCTTTCGAGTGGACCGATGATTCCCGTCAATGGGTCGAGCGGGTAATTTATTACATTTCCATGCATGATTCTGTGTTTTTAATCACTTCTTATGCTGATTTTCAATTGCCATACAATGTATATGCAGATTCATTTAGTTAATTGATTCCGGTATTTGTTGAATTTTATCCGTTGCATAGTTTTCTCCGTCTTCTGATTATGATGTTATCTTGTGCTAATTTGTTATTGTTTGATTTCTAATTGGAATTTTGCTCGTTTTCTCCGTTAAATTTTGTGGTTAAATGTTAATTATGATTGACGTTTTGTAGATCGGAAAGTGGGTTATGAAATAATTAAAAGCTGGAAATAATTCAGGCAATTTTTACAATGTTGGCAATTTTCTCACTGTAAATCTTAATCGAAATTCCGTTTTGGTAGTTTTTAGTCATTTTTGGGTAAATGTTTGAGCATTACTCATATAGCTCTAACAAAGTACTATCAAGTCAAACCTGGCCAATTTTTTATTAAAAATCGGTTTTAGTATGATTTTGTGTAAAATACAATATATGAGCTCCGTGGAGCTATTTGTGCATTTTCTATTTATTTTTGTTGAGGTACACGTATGTATGATTCTGAAAAGTGGTCAAATAGAGTTTAAAAAATGAAAAATGAATGAGGGAGCACAAATGTGCTGGTGTTGGAACTCATGATCTTGCTGAACCAGGTCAAATTAAGTTTGTTCGGTAATTTCTAAAGTGGTCATGGATTTCTCCTTGGAGTCTCATGCTTCTGGCATGGTTGTATGACGTCATGAGGCCAACTAACCAGCTGTGCTGGTCCCCAAAAATTGTACACAGGCTGATGCTCTAGATTCTCATTGCATGAATACTCTACAACCTCGTTTGGGCTATAAAAAAAGAGGAAAAAATATGCTTCTTCATCAACATGCTTGTAAAAACTAAAATGTGGGATTTAGTTATCTTAACTGGACCATAATGACTTCACTTGGCATAGCATTTATGGTTTATGAAGAATAAAGCTTTAAAAGTCCTCTACTTATCTCAAAACTCAAAATCTGCAAGTCTCTCATAAACCCATTAAAAGGCATAATCACGACACCTCAGGGTTTATGTTGCAGCTATTAGTCATTTCAACTTATGCACTTAAAAGGGTTAATAAGCAGCCTGTTGGCTTGATTTTGCACGTGATGCAGTAAAGGGTTAATTATCATCTGAACTTAGAATAATAGCTTCGTGATCAACCAAAAAAGTGCTGCTACATCTCTCCCAAAATGAATGAACATTTTTGTTCTTGATCAAGAGCAAAAAACGGTATTCATTTGGAACGGAGGGAATATCATGTTTTGTGTTTGGAATTGTGTATGAATGCCTCTCTGTATTAAAAAAATGGAGATCTCTTATGTAATGTGACTTTTGTGGGTTGTATTGTAGAGTTGCACAATAGGAATCTGGCTGGATAACATGTACAATTGTAATCTGTATACACGAGATATCGATCTTCTAAGTATCCCTGATAATTTGTTCTGCTCTTTCTATTGCAGATGCTAGACTACAATGTACCAGGAGGTAAGAACATATACATTGTTTGACGTTAATTTAATTTTTATTTCCACCAAACTGATTATTATATATTCTATTGAAGGGAAGCAAATTCAATATTTATCTAAAATCAGATGAATCTTTTGTTCAGGCAAGTTGAACCGAGGGCTTTCTGTTGTTGACAGCTACAAGTTGCTCAAAGGAGAAGAATTGACCGATGATGAAGTTTTTCTTTCATGCGCGCTTGGTTGGTGCATTGAATGGGTATATCAACCTATGCACCTTCAAATCATTTTTTAGCACTAACTTTCCTCTTGATAATCATGACATGAGTGGACATGATACTTGCAGCTTCAAGCATATTTTCTTGTTCTTGATGATATTATGGACGGCTCTCATACTCGCCGAGGTCAACCCTGTTGGTTCAGATTACCCAAGGTGTGACTCCCTAATGAATGAATTACCCTTAATTTTTCTAGCACATGCATCTTTGTAGTTGTTGCTTGGAAAATCTCAGCTTAGAATTTTGGTGCTAGGTTGGTCTGATTGCTGTAAATGACGGGATTCTCCTTCGCAACCATATCCCAAGAATTCTCAAAAAGCATTTTCGAGGAAAGGCATATTACGTGGATCTACTTGACCTATTTAATGAGGTTGGTTTCTTGCATATACAAGGTTAAACAAGGCGGTTTAACTTCAATTATTGGTGCTGACAATCAATTAATCTTGAGGATACCTAAACAGGTAGAATTCCAGACAGCGAGTGGACAAATGATCGATTTGATCACCACACTCGTGGGAGAGAAGGATCTCTCAAAGTACTCATTGTCTATGTGAGTGAAAATTCCATTGATGACCTATAGTTAGCTATCTGATATTCACTCTGCATTTTCTGAATAATATGGTGTTTGTGTTGTCATGCAGTCACCGGCGGATTGTGCAATTCAAAAACTGCTTATTACTCATTTTACCTTCCAGTAAGTATTTCTGTGCTCTATTGCATGCTTAGCCTGGATGTCTTTGTTTGAGGCAGAAAGACATGTTTCCTAAGATCGCATGCCCCCATGAAAAGCAAAAAGCCAAAAAGATGTTTCCAAAGTCGTGCATATTGTGGAAAGACTTATTCTAATTATTAGCAGCTCCTTGAACTACTATAATACTCCTTCCGTCTCGAGATAATCTTCCCATTTGCCATTTTTATCGTCCCAAAAAGTTCTTCCCATTTCTACATTTTGGGGGTTAAAAGTGCATAAACAAAACATGGTAAGTGAAGCAAGTGTTCATATTCTTAAAAAGTTTGAATAGTCAAATGGGAAGATAATTTTGGGACGGAGGGAGTATTCGTCAGTTGCGTTTTTCATTACTTCTCCACAGTTGGAAGAGAAATGTATCAATATCCATTGTATCTTGATTCTCTACCTTGAAGTATTTATTGTAGAAACCTGATTTTACCATGTTTTGATGATGCTGTGTTCAAGGTGGCATGTGCACTACTCATGTTTGGCGAGGATCTGGAAAATCATGTTTCCGTCAAGGACATCCTTATTGAAATGGGAACCTATTTCCAAGTGCAGGTAACTGTTTTGGGGTTGAAAAATACGTTTCTTCTGCTTTTGACTTTTGCTGCTACTCTGGAACCACTCTACTGGAGCGATCACTCTATCCTTCATCTGGGGATATATGCAAGACATCTCTAGTCTTTAATTTTGGAATGTTAGATTGTCAATTTTGTAAACCGTCTGATATACCTGGTATACCTGTAGGATGATTATCTGGATAATTTTGGTGCCCCTGAGGTGATTGGCAAGGTAAACTCCGTGAATATGTATTCCAATTGGATGCTTTAGTGCAATTCTCAAAACTTTTGTTAATTAATAGAAGTCACGATCAATTTTCTCACAGATTGGAACGGATATTGAAGACTTCAAGTGCTCCTGGTTAGTCGTGAAAGCACTGGAACTTTCTAGCGAAGAACAAAAGAAAATACTGAATGTAAGCAAGGAACAATTCTATTATTATTATTTTATTTTTTTAGCATTTCTGCAATTGGAAGTACTAAATAGACTCGATTTCCAGGAAAATTATGGGAAAGATGACCCCGCCTGTGTAGCAAAAGTGAAGGAGCTCTACAACGCATTAAAGCTTCAGGTTTCTCTCTCATCAGTATTTTCTTGCACCGCTGACTTTATCTAACTGCAATGACTTTTGACATATATTTTCTCATTCTTGGGTGAATTTTTTCGCAGGATGTATTTGCAGAGTACGAGAGCAAGAGTTACGAAAAGTTAATAACCTCGATTGAAGCTCATCCAAGCAAAGCTGTACAAGCAGTCTTGAAATCTTTCTTGGGAAAGATTTACAAGAGGCAAAAGTAGGAATCCAATTCCCAGGTCAGATATTGAGACTAATTCCAAGTCTCTACTAGTTTTACTATTCTTGTTCTCCACCAGGAGAAAATTTTATCTGTAATCTTCCCATTGGTTTCTTGCTTTTTTGCTTGCGACAGTGGTATTCTACACTTGTTTTTATTTTATATTTGCAATTTAGAAGCTGTTGTACGATTAGAAATAAACGAAATAATTTGATGAAACGTGATCTTGTTGGTTTGATTCGAGTTCTGTATGAATTTTCATAAGTTTACGGAACCCTGTCGTCAATTGCTTGACTATAGACCAATATTGAATGGATAAATATGAAATTCTCCGGTCGAATTGACTTTCATAGTTGTATAAATAACCAAAAATGTTCAATGAAGAAAAAAACCAGGTTGGACATAACTTCCATGATTATTATGCTAGACGATCTCTACAGCGATGTACTCCCTCTGTCCTCGAAAGACAGTCCTATTTGACTTTTGATAATCAATATAAGTGAACTTTGACCAAATATTATTGTCAATCTAATCATTTTAGAGAAATTTCTAAAAGCTGATAACGGTTTTTAGGATTTCATTGGGGTAATTAAATTGTTATTGATGTTTGGTCAAAGTTCACTTATGTTGGCCATTAAAAATCAAATTAGACTATCTTTCTGGTAGTATGATTTTGCATTCTAACATTGTTCTGAGAGGTTGGAATCGATAGATCCGCGCTTTGGAAGTGGGCTGCCTATTCTGTGCTGGCGGCACCTGAATGATCCGGCATGCGAGGTGGGGGCGCAAAGACAGTTCAACTTAGTGGCGGAAGGCGACTTTTTGATGATGGACCCGCACCCTCCCAATGGTGATGGGGCGGTGCTTGGTGCAGTCGACTGCTTCTTGATTTCTTTAATGTCTAGTTCTGGTATATCAAATTTTCGGCGTTCGTTCCTTTCTCCCATCTCTCTCCTATCTGTTCACTGCATTATGTGCAGGTTAATGGTAACTTTATTTAAAGTGCATGATTTTACAATTTGGTGGCAAAACAAATAAAGGAATTATATACATGTATATATATATGTGTGTGTATGTATGCAAGTTTACCTGACAACAGAGGAACAAGACGTACGAGTTCCTCTGCAGCGAATTTTACCAAAGCGTCAGAATGTATGACGTGCCTTGCCGAAGGCTTTCCTGTTTTCGCGAATGGGGCGAATGTGTTTATTGGCAAAGGAGAAACTGGGAATTTGAGGGGATGAGTTTGAAGGAGAAACAGAATTTGAGGGCAAGAGACAGGAGGAGGAGGAGGAGGAGGACAATGCAAGTTTATGAGTAAAATGAAATTGTCTTAAAAATGGAAAATATGAAAAGTTGGCGAAAATAAAAGTGGCCATTAGTTCCTTTAATTCATTTGTGATCACCAGTTTAAGGTTTGGTTATACCTAATCAAACAATTTTGCTACCGCTAATTTATTAATGGTTGTAAAAATGTCAATGCACATTGTATGTTGACATAAACAAATTTATTAGTAGAATAATACTCGTCCACAATCTACGACTTAAAACAACCAGATTATAAAACCGATGGTTATAATAATGACATGACAATTTAAGTTTTTTTTTTTTTTTTTTTTAATTGTTTACAATGGGTAGGTGGAATCAACCCTTGACTTTGTTGAAGGAGGCAAAGACCTATGCTATATGAGCCGAGACTTATTGACACAACTAAAGGTTATACAACGAGGAGCAATGTTAGGAGTACAAAAAAAAAATTATAAAATTATGGATACAAAGCGAGGTGACGATATTTTATTGGTTGTATCGATTGTGGATCCGACACACTCTAATTAAAAATACCAACAAACTTTTTACACATCATTTTGTAAGCCACATTTGTAACATTTTTTGTGACTTTATATTTACCTTAAAATGAGTTTTCATTAGATTTTGTGATTCAATACATTAAACGTATTTAAAGCACATGGTAATTTATTTATTTTTATTATTTTTTCTTTTTTTTTTTTTTTGCAACAAGGAGTGTTTATCGAACTATGACATAAGAATAATACTAGAGTCACAAAAGTGTCACAAAATCTTACTCACAAAATTTTAATTGTGATTATTTTATTGGTGTTTTTAATTAAGGGCAATTTGCAATTTGGTTCCTGACATTTACAAACTTTTGCAATGTTGCTCCCAACAGTTTTTTTTTTTCTAATTGGTTCCCAACATTTACATTTTCTTGCAATGTGACTATAAAAGTAACTGGGCGTTAGTTTTCTAACATATTTTATGTCATGTGACTAGCACATGACGTTTTAAGATATTCTTAAAGCTACACATATCCGATTAATATGATTTTTATTTTAAATTGAAGCTAATATTTAAATCTACAACATATATTTTTTTTTGGAAATTTATTGGGTATATTATTTTTACATTTAATCTTAATTTTAAATATTAAAAAAATAGAAAACACGTAAAATATAATCTAAAAAAGATATTAACACAAATATGTTCCATATGAAGTAAATTCTATATGTAGATTATCAGTTCGTAAAAATGTTTGATTGAAAAAAAGGGAGAAGAAGAGGACGATGAATCGAGGGAATAGTGTATGTGGAATGGGTGTTGCGGGAAAGTGGTAGAGGGGTGGAGAAAAATAAACTTTTGGAAAGATACAATAGAAATTACTTCATATGAAACATACATGGGCTAATATCTTTTTTAGATTATATTTCACGTGTTTTTTATTTTTTTTAATATTTAAAATTATGATTAAATGTAAAAATAATTTAAGTACCAATAAATTTCCAAAAAAAAAAATTATGTTGTAGATTTAAATATTAGTTTCAATATAAAAAAGAATCATATCAATCGGATATGTGTAGCTTTACGAATATTTTAAAACGTCCTTTAAAACGTCATGTGCTAGTCACATGACATAAAATCTGTTAAAAAACTAACGTCCATTTACTTTTATAGCCGCATTGCAAAAAAATGTAAATGTTGGGAACCAATTTGAGAAAAAAAACTGTTAGGAGCAACATTGCAAAAGTTTGTAAATGTCAGGAACCAAATTGCCCTTTTAATTAAAGCATGGCGGGTTAATTATCGACGTTACTAATAAAATAGCGACATATTATTTTGTGAACAATATTTTGTGACCTTGTTTTGTTTGTGCCCCTCGGTTAGTATTGCTCTTGACCTAGTTCAGACTCTGAACTAGGTCAATAGCAATAATTAAGATGAAATTAAATTAGTAAAAGACCTAGAGCTCGAGAATCGTCTGGATTAGTATCACGTGCGATGCACGGCTTAAAAAAGGCCTATCATCATCCCCGGCGTCTCATCCCTTTTCCTCCCTCTCGTTCAGTAGCTCCGTTTATCCCGAAATCCTCGTCGTCGACGCCGTCCGTCCGTCCACCTTTGCTCCGCCCAACACTCTATTTCTTCAAAAAGGGAAAATCGTTTCCGCTTCCGTACTATTTCCGTCCAATTACAGGTAACTCATCTATCAACTTGGTGTATTTTTTATTTTTTTTAATTCAATTTAATTATGTGTCTCAACTGATATTATGATATGACTTGATTTAGGGTATTATCATCATTAATTAACTTATGACCTTTTATCTCGGCTTCGAGGATTAACTTTGATTCGTATTTGTATGTATTTAGTTTCTGAATCCTGTTTCAAAAAGGGAAAATTAATGTCTTTTGTAGAATATACCCTAAAATATGGAGAAGTATTTTGATTTGAAATAAGTGTGTTTTCAATATTTTATTAGTTTTCATTCAGTTTAGCTTTAGTGCGGTGTTAATTAACTAGTTGAATCTGGGTTGAACGCGACATTTCAAATTTTGTTTGTGGTAATGTTCTGGTTGAATGATTAGCTTATAGGCCCCGAACATTGACTAAATGCATTCAGAGTTAAGTTGCTTTTCAGTATTTTGATTTATTTTCTCTCCGGTTCTGCATTTATGTTTAGAGTGGTGTGAAGTAGCCAGTTGAGTTCCAACTAACGTGTTACTCCCTCCGTTCTAAAATGAATGTTAAAAAAAAAAATCAGATTTGCTTTTTATCAAGAGTAAATTTTAAACATTTTTGGACATTCATTTTGGGACAGAGGTAGTAGTATTTTTGAGTTAGTTTATGGCATATCATATCATATCATGCATACTAAAGACATCAATTGGAATTATAGTTGATGCTGTCACAAAATATAAGGCCGTTGATTATATGTTAATGGAAACAATAAGTACTTCCTTGATTTGAGCTGAAGTTATCAGAGGCTTCAGAGTAAAACATAATTCATCTAGGATTATAACCATGCTTCCTGATGCTTGGTTACTTCACGAATTACAAGAGAATACTTGAATATAATTGTGTTCTCTTATATATCTTCAAAATACCCTTTTGTGGCATCAGATCAAAGAACCATTTCCTTTTTCTCTCACAAATAATAATGATATAATAAGGGGATTGATGTTTTTGCATATTTAAGTTGCACATACTCACAAATACCCTTAACGAGCTCTTAATGTCATTGCAAGTGTAGATTAGGAATTGGTAGTTTATGAGATAGATATGGAACTTCACTGGAAAATCACCCGTTTTAGGAGCAAACTTTTTGGGAACTTGACACTCATTAAGGGATTGAGTAATGTTTTGCATACGATGGGTTTACAAAAGCTCTACCAGTACAATTTGTTGAATAGTTTGAATGATTCTATTTCTCATTTTGGATTTATTGCTGCAAAGCAGACGGTTAATATTGGTGGGAGCTTGGGTTGACCTCAATATGTTTTCACTTACTCCTAATACCATTTCAAGATCCGCTAAATCGCCATCAGGTATGTGTTTATCATCCATAGCTGTATATTATCTGTAAATTGAGTCCGCTACTGATCTGCATCTCTGTCCACAAGGACCATGTTGAGAACGGTTATGGCAAGTGAAGTTGAGAATCTATTGATTTGTCCTCTATGCTTCCTTTCTTTTTTAGTTCAAAGTATTTTGACATGTTTACTCTCTCTCGCTCTCAACATCTTTGTATCAGTTCGTTGTGGTGTTTGTGTGTGTGCTTGTGGGTGGGTTGGGGGATAAATTGGAAAGCACGATACCACTCCTTGTCAAACTCAAATCTCTTTGGCCTGTCTACCCCCTTCGTTCTCTCACTCAGCATCTTTGTGTCCCTTAATGTTTGGGGGTTTAAATTAAATGCATGATACCACTTCTCATCAGAGATGATCTCTTCATGTATCTCCTAAACTAGCCATCTCCAAGTTTTGATAAATTTATTCCATGTGTGATTAATAGGACAAACTTGTGGTTGTTCTTGGAGGCTTTTCTTATTTGATCTCAATTGTAAGAAGAGTAAGATGGACCATAGTTACCGGGAACTCCCATCCCCCCTCGTCCCACGTCCCGGGAACACGCGTCCCGGGTTCACAAGGGAACTCGACCCAAAGTACTCAAACAATCGTACCGGAAAATAAACGGTCATCAACGTAGAATCTTGTCTTCATTTACAATCTTTTATGGTTATCCGCCTTTACATTATACTATTTTATCTCCCTAAAAGTGTATATATATAAATATATGTAAGTGTGTGTGTATATATATGTTATTATATTCAACTTAGTGATGCGTTTTCAATATAGAGTGTACCACGTTCCCAATTGATCCTACCCCCAGCGTACCTAAAATTTACTAAGTCACGTTCCTCGTTCCCGTACCCGTCCCGCGTCCCGAAACGTCCCACGTTCCTGGTAACAATGAGATGGACATTTAGAAAGAGTAGATTGATTTTAAAACTTCTGGGGTTTTTTTTTCCATCACGTTTCCATGACGCTTGGTTAATATATGTCTTATTGAGGATTTCTCTATGATATTTGCGCCTGCTTGTGTATTATGAGATACTGATCTCTCTTTTTGTACACTTCTGTCTTAACTTTTTGTTAGTAAGAACAGAATTTCAGTGCAGAAGGCAAATCAAGCATACTGGCCCAATTGGGCTTGAGCAACTAAGTCTAAAGACACCATGTGTTGGCCAAAGACAATTGCCTGTGACCAGGACAAAGTCTGCTTCTTTTATATGCGCATCTGCTATTGTGAGTTCATGATTGCTATTATTTCATGTTACCCTGCATCTGCTTTAAATTCTCATGGGATTAAGTGAACTGAGCTTGTTTTACGTTATTTTTCCTTGTAAAAGGATAAACCTTTTCATTTATGCATTTCAAATGCTGATAATATGCATGAGGGGTTATTCATTTCCTTGTTATCGGTCATCACGCTGTAATTTCGCCCACCCAGAGCTTACCAGATGATAAATACTGTTATAATTCTTTTGTAGCATTTTTTAAAACCTGTTAATCAGTCAGATATTCAGAGAACTCTAGCTGAAGTTTTAGTAATGAAGTTTTAGTAATCCACCGTATTTGATTACTGAACTCTGATATGATCTAATAGATCGCTATCTTAGCAGCATGGATTGTGGACCCAATGCAATGAGTCTTATTTATTACTTCCTCCGTCCCAATTTAAGGTTCACCCTTTGCTTTATTCCCAAAAGGTAAAAAGTGAAAATTGTTTTGGACAACTTATGTCCTCATTCATAAAGGTAAAGAACTACGAAAAATTCATTACTTAACCTAACCTATTTTATACCCACTTGACTCGCCCATTTTACATTAGTTTCTTAAATCCATGTGTCAAGTCAAAAGGTGAACATAAAATTGGGACGGGGGAGTAATACTGTATAACCTCTTTATATAATTGTATCCCGAACTATTCTATTATCAGTAAATGGTGCAACATTAAACTTCAACTCAGAAGCACCATAAAAATAGTTAGATTAGGCTCAGGTCTGGGTTGGTCAAATATTTTAGGACCTATCTGCTGATTAAGATGGATGCTAACATGGATTGATGTATATATGATCTGGCGGCTTAACAGATTTATTCGGGCTACCAAAGTATCTTTGTGAATTGGATTCAGATTTACCCAATTATGCACATCCATTATCCTCCCTTGTCTACTCGTATTGTTTTTGAGGAGGCATTAGAGGTACTTTGAAATTATATTTGTAAGACCATTTTAATAGCATGTAAAATCCTCAGCACGCCACGCCCGCCCGCCCGGTAGTATATTTAAGTGACATAAATTGAAAATTGAGATTGTGATTGTGTATGTGAAGATACAATTATACCATACCCTGGCATAGCTTTCAACATCTTTGTTTTCTTTCTTGATACGACCTTTTGTGATCTTATACCTTTATCTTGCTACTTCTGCAGAATACTAGATGTAGTAGTAGCGAGGGGCAGACCCAAACCATTACACGAGAATCATCAACGATTACGGTTGCTCCTATTCAAGGTATTATCATTCTGCTTCTGCTTTTGGCTTATTAACTGCATCTCTGACAATATCATAACAATGATCATTTCAAACTGTTCAGGAAAGTTTCATTGTCATTTTCCTTGTTGACACCCCTGTTTTCTTTCTGTTTGAGGTGTGGATGATTCAGTAGGTAGTGAGATATGAGATCTCATCTCAAACTTGAATCCGCAGTGATGCTAAAACTGAGATTAATTAAAATTATTCAAATAAATACAAAAGCAGCAGTACTGGAGACTTCTTTCTCACTATAACAAGTAAATAGTTCAAATCCAGATGAAACTGAAGAATCGGCTCATACTTAGGTCTTTTTGCATGTGAGTAGTTGTACTGTTGCACCACATTATGAAGGTTCTATTTTCTCAACATGTGGATAATTTAGCATTTATCAAGGTGTATTACAATTGGTACCGTTGTCTTTATTCAGGAATATCCTAGGGGTTAAAGTAGTTACGGGCCTAGTAACCTGAGGTTTTGCTGTGTCTCTAACATAGTTGTCAAAGGCGAAAGGCGAGATGTACTTAGAAAAGGCGAAAAGCGAGGCGAGAGGCGGGCGGCAAAAAGGCGAGCAAGGAGGAAAATAGAACCAAAAAATAGTAAAAAATATATATCTATATACATGCAACACATAAACAAAGCACAAAACGTGTTATGAACAAGAATAAAACATTCAATAAATTTCACAATTCCACTGTGAAGTTGTGAAATTTATTTAATGTGTGGAATTTCCACACATAGTAGTATCCTAACATAGTTCAAACTTCAAAAGTAAGAATTCTAAAATAAAAGGCGCATGAATTAAAATTACAAAGTTCAAATCAACAAAACAAGTACTAGTTTAAGCAAGTAATAAACTTAAGCCCTTAAATATTATCGAGAAAAGAAGTCAAGCTCTAAAGTCACGCAAAAGTAGATGAAAAATTGAAAAACAGGGGAAAAGAAAAGATAAAAAATGCAAAAAAAAAGTGAGTGGCGAGAGGCGGGCAGCAAAAAGCGAGAAGAAAGGCGTACATCTGCCTGACTGGCTACAAAAAGGCGACCGACCCTCCAAGGCGCCAAAAAGGAGAGGGGGCGAGGCGGGCGGTCGCCTTTGACAACTATGGTCTCTAAAGTCGAACTAACTTAGCAGGCATCCTTTCAGGTATCGGTTAGAACTTCCAAGATGAAAATAAAAAATAATTATAATTATGTGACAGCATAATCCCTACTAAGTACAGAAATCACAAAGATGCAACGGTATTGCTGAAAATCACATACTACTGTCCTCAACAGCTGATTAAAAAAGGAATTAAGTTAATGGCCTGAAAATAAATTATATAGAACCCTTTGGATTGGCTCATTTATTAAGATTTGTTGCCTTCATTTACCTATGTCTTAGGTTTCAATTTTACTGCTAGTGGACCCAACGGGCAAGGCAATATTTATGCACCGTTTTAAGCCCTCATTGAGGCTGGTCCTGCTGTGGGCCATGGGCCTTTTACGGAGGAACCTATCCTACTCCTAATGTTAACGTGAAACTTTCTTAGTGGTTTGAAATTTTTCTCATATTGAGAAAGAGGTCCCTGGTTGACATTAATCATGCGAGCCTCTGAAATACATACAAAACTTGGCTGGTTATATTACAAGTGTGCTTAATAGTTAAAGAAAATGTCCTGTTGCGGCCAATATAAACTTGACCCGTACACAAGATTGAGTCTAACGTGCTGCAGAGGAGACCTGAGACATAAATACATGATAAAGCTATGAGCTTCTGTTTGGACTTGAAAGTTGCATACTAGATTTTTATTTTTGTTCTTACCCAGTTAACACTGTTTAAAGTGGTTATTATAACAATTGAATGAATCCCAGGGAAAGAAAAGTCACCGGATCTTGATGATGGAGGGAGCGGACTTCCACCTCGTGATGATGGAGATGGTGGGGGAGGAGGCGGTGGAGGAGGTGGGTGGGGTGGTGGATTCTTCTTTTTTGGTTTTCTTGGTCTTATTGGGATGATGCAGGATAACGAGGACGAGAATAAATAATAGAGGATATATAGATATAATACTGTTGCGTTAGATTCAATTCATAATGATGTTTTTTTGTGGTGTATTCCTTTGACCTGCTGGGCATGGTGGGGTCTGCTTTCTTTTGGTTCTTCAACCAAATGTATCTGTATTGTATCTCATACATCTTACATGAAGAAATATACATGTGTAGTATTTTCCTTAAAAGCCAAGCCTATTTCGTATTGAGTAGGTTTTGGGGGAAACCAGTTTCTCCCTAAATAACAGAAAGTCCTCGATCTGTTGGTCGAATCCATGTGGTTTCGGACGTAACTGAATTTCCATGGAGATAATAACGTTTTCAGAAAAAGTTTTGGTCGATTTTCGATCCAAGCATAAGACTGCCTTTTCAGGATGGAAGATGTAGAAAAGATGCTTATTGTTTTAAACCTTGACTTATTCGATATAGGGAAATGTATTATACTATATACCATTAAAATAGATATCTATTTTTATTTTTATTTCATTGGTCAATAAAGTAAAAATATTCCTTGTGTTTCGGAATGATGTTATCTTCTTTTTTTTACTATTTCCGGTCCAAAATATCTGTCGCTTTTGGTCAATAAGATGTAACTTTGACTAATAATTTAAATAAAAAATAATGATGCTAATAAAAATCTAAAATTTGTCATTGTATTATAATTAATAATACTTCTAATAACAATTTTTAGATTTTTATTAGGATCATTATTTTTTGTTTAAATTTATTGGTCAAACTTATATTTGTTTGACAATGGACCAGAGGAGTAATGTTACTACGAACATGAAGCGGTAATTTAGGTTAATTGAATTATAATAAAGAAAATTTAAATTCGTTATTGATAATATTTATAATGATGTATATATAACAAGTTTTAAATTTTCACAAAAAAAAAAAAATCAAATTAACTTAAAATTATTGTTCAAAATTTATTGATAATTTTTTTAAAAAAGGAAACATTATTTTGGAACGGAACAGAATGAGAGTATCATATTTTAGTTCTGAGGTGGTATAATAAGAAAATGTGAAACTCGTGGTATAATAAGAAAATGTGAAACTCGTGCGGTGTTTAACTATAATTTTGATTATATGTCTCACTCTTATTGTTTAGAAATTGCAATGCTATTATTAAAAACTAAAAGTAAATAGAAAAGTTGCACAAGCAATGAATGAAAAAAATAAGAAATTTAACTAGAATCTTAATAAAAAAAAAATGAAACAATAATTATTACTTCTTCCGTTTGAAATGATAGTCTCATTTTATTTATCTCAAATAGTTAGTCACATAATATTAAGTTTTCAAAATTACTAAATCGCCAAAATTTAAATTCTAATTTTAAAATATTTAAAAAGTCAAACGAGACTATCAAGTTGAGACGGAAAGTGTATTTGTAATACCTCATCCCACATCAAAAAGATATGGCTTCCTCCACTATACTACCATTGAGCATCAATAACATATATGGACTTTTGGATGAGCCTGTGGTAAGACGAATGGACCCAATTATTTGTGCTCACTATTTATGTAAGATTTAGTTATTTTAGGTCAAAAGAACACAAATCTAAATAACAATCTTTTTTATCATTCCCACAAGATCAAATCATAAAAAATTAATATAACCAAAATGTATATTTTTTTAATATAACCAAAAATAAAAATAAAATTATTTATACCCACGGTATACACACGCACACACTCGTACACATAACCCTCGCAATTTTACCTCTCTCTCTCTCTCTCTCCAACACAACAGAACACATCCGTCAGTTGCACATGGTCCAGAGTCGACATTTTTGTTGATTGAACCCAAGGTAATCTTCCTTCACCCATCTTAATCTCAGCTGTTTTTTTTTTTTTTTTTTGCATAATTTCATCTTACGTTTCTTATAATTCCAGAGATTCATGTTGCACGTAATTGCTCCTATAAACTTTGCCGACTACGTATTCACCAAAATTGTTGAAAATCGTTGGAATTCGATATCAAATCTTGTATCTGGAGATTCGTAATTTCCAAGTATGATATCTTATAATTCAATTACGTGTATAGATCTGAATTACCTGTTTGATGTTTATAGAAATTCAGGAATTGTTTTATGGTGTTGATTTTGCTGGGGAATTGAAATTTTACCTAGGTTAGAATGGAAACTGAAATACGGAGTAACATCTATGTGAATCTATGGACTGAAAAAATTTGCTTCAATTGGCCGGAAAATAGAACAAAATTATTTGACTGGAGTTTGGAAGCCTAAACCTTCAAGAGACAGACCAGATTACGTCATCTCGTTGGTGAAGCAAATTTGATAATGCTGACTCTATCATGATTTTTATAGGATATAGCAACATTTTCTATGGTTTATAATTTTATGAATCGGGCAACTTTGGAGGACCGAAGTTCCTTTTGTTTTGCCAGCATTACCGCTGTGAAACTAGACCAGTAAAAGAAAGATGGAGGAAAGAGAGAGAGTCTGAGAAATAGAAGGATCAAGAGCATGGCCATATCTGGTTATTTTGGATCTAGCTGAGAGAATCTGTTTCCCAAGGAATTATGTTGCATTAAGAGTTAGATAAGTAGAAAAAGTACCAAAAACTCTGAAGATGTGTTCTTTAATTTTTGGAATCTATATATTATTATCAGAAATAAGGAAATTTTTGATACAGTCCTTATAGAATTGGCTGCTTATGGATATCTTCCATGCCGTGCAGTCCAACAATGAAGCCTTCCTTTACTGTGATTGTGTTATGAAACGATCTTTGGATGTTTATTTTGTGTTACCTCCTCATGATGAACCTCAGTATAGATATGGAATCAACTGTTCTCATTCTATGACTCGTATAAACAAGTTATGCTCAGCTATGGCCAATTAAAATATTAAGATGGGGTGCATCAGCTGATCAGCATTCAATAATGGTTATATCGCTGTGGTAGAGACAACCTTAATCTCCATAAAACAAAAACATGGCAAAGATATACTGATTGTTGGCCAATTTCACTCTGCAAAAACACACTCAATGAGAAGGTAATGGAGATTCCTTTTCGATTTGTTGGAATTTGTTCACGGAAGAGAATTAGTATTGGTATCAATTTGGAAATTTGTGGAGCATAGGGGCCGTTATTGCTATTAGCTTAGTTACTTGAGAAGCTAGTATGGAGCAAGGACCTTGATGGATCTTTTATTGTCATTTCTGCAGCAATATGTCACCAAATGAGTCTGACATTTGGACATGTCTTTTTTTTTCTTCACTGTGAGAAAGGAGAAAGTCGATGGGACCAAGTAATGCAAAAGTTAAAAAACTAAAGTTGATGTTTTAAAAATTATTATGACATTTGTAATGATATAACAGAACAAGGATATCATTTCACCCCATCAACTGATGTAATGAAGTGGAAATGATGTAATCAAAGGGAACTGGGATAATGGAAAGAAGAATGAGGTGGAAGAGTTGGAAGCAAGAGAGAGATGATTAAGTTAGATTGCCCAAACTTATAGGTACTATTACCACGTGTAGATCAGTGGTCTCTACCAGAGTTTTGATCAACTTAAAATCCTGTTGTTTGACTCTATAACTCTGAAAGTTCTTATTGGTGATTATCTCAAGTGAGGGAGAGAGTTCTGGAAAGTTTCATTTAGATCAGACAGCCATAGACGAGTCTTATTACACACCTTTTTTTGGCATTTAATTCCGAAAATTAGGATTGTGAATGAGGCCTGATGAACTTATTTTTCATTTAATTGCAGATCTAATTTGAGGACTCAACTTGGTACAATTCATTTCAGCATTCAGAGCCGCAGGAAATGGTCAAAAGGTTGCTTATAGCTTTGCAACTGTGGCTTGTCCATTCACATAGATAACATAGACTAAATGCTGTAACCTCCTTTTTTGTTTCTTTCAATTTATCCCTCTTAAACAGGGATGGTGCGTTTTGATGTTCAAGAAGTACCATGTCTCAGTGCGTAGAGGGGGTCAAGCATTTGTGCGCTTCCCTATTGCACTGTTGTGATCTTGAATTGTATAAACAGACAAGGGGACTTGACGATCCTGAAATCCTTGCTAGAGAAACAGTGTGTATGTCCTTACTCCTTAACCTAGTTTCTTATGGCTCACTATTTACAGTTTGATATTTGGAACCCACAGCATGAAGTTGTAGGAAGGTATGGGAATGCATCTTGAGTTTGCTTAGATCAGTAATAGAATCAATTATGTAACAATTTGGTTTCCGTTCGCACTGTTACCTGGAACCTGTACTGTTAAATTTGATTTTTTGTTCTCTCTCCATCCCTAAATGAATGTCAGATTTTCAATTAAAAACAAATCCCAAAATGAATGTCCAATTTTTTGGGAAGTTACTAAATCCTCCCTCAACATATGTTCTATTTGATACTTAAACTCACTATGCATATGCAATATGGTGAGATCATTAAGGATTTTTATGTACTTATGTTACTAGAACTGCTTAAGGTTAACCTTTTAGCAAATATCCTTCAAAGTGAAAGTTGGACATTCATTTAGTGACGGGGCGTATCTACTTGTTGAAGTGTTTACTTTTACGAAGTACCACACCATTATATTCGATCTCATGTTTATTGAAGAAGGTATTTGCCAACGGTTATAGAAGCTGCTAAGGCACAAAATGAGAAAAAGGCAGAACAGTTGAAAGGTAGAGAGAGGAGAAAAGGCGAGAGATAGGGAAAGAAAGGGATTTTGTTGTCCTATGTTACAAAGGAGTGTCTATCCGAGTTCACTGTGTTGTTTGTCTTGGTTGGAACTCTTGGAGAACCCAAAAGGCTCATTGTACATTAAGGTTACTGGACATCAATGGCTGCAGAGAAACAAATTTGGGGTTCTTGAGCGAGCTTGTGAGGAGGAGAGAAGTGTGTGGATGTGCTGTTATCTATAACTTTCAAATGTGGATGTATCCATTTGTCTTATGTAGGGGAAGAGACCCATGTAAAATATTTCTTCTAAATTTTATGCGTCCTTCCATTATCTCTCAATTTTTTTGGTTACAGACATGATTTGGGTTCCATCATTTTTGCATCCAACATTTGAGCTTGTGTATGCTAATGATTGATCTTTATCACTGGTATGGGAAAAGAGTTTCCCCACTCGTATATCAGATAGTTACTCTTTTGAATTATCTTATGTAATTTGATTTACTCTCAAATTTAAAAGTTTGCTTATCTTTTATATGATAACCTGGCATCAAGTGTATGTACTTAAGCTAGCTGTTTTACTCTTCAATTGCAGTTAGTGTGAGTGAAATTGAAGCACTTTATGAGCTATTTAAGAAGATTAGCAGCGCCGTAATTGATGACGGATTGATCAATAAGGTTCGTTATATCCTTTACGTGTCATTGATATATGAATGATGCATAATTTGTTTGCAGGTTCAGATGCAAATTTAAATTGTGCTCCCTCTGTCCCTAAATGAGTGTCCATTTTCAAGAAATTTTTGTCCCAAAATGAGTGTCCATTTTGATCATAACTTTGTCCCTAAATGTTTTTTTTCGAAAAAAAAAATCACCGGTCTCTTTATACATGCAAAAACTAAATGTTTGTAAAAAGAATTACAAGATTATATATGAATTTTGACACCAAATCGTACAAAAAGTTATGTCCCTTAAAATGAAATTTGGACACTCATTTAGGGACAGAGGTAGTATAATATGTTGGGTTTTGTTATTTTTAACTTTTTTCACTTATGGTAATCTAACATCTACTTTGATGTTCCTCAACAAATATTTCAGGAAGAGTTTCAGCTGGCGTTGTTTAAGACAAACAAAAAGGAGAGCTTGTTTGCCGATCGGGTATGTTCTTTTTGGTTGCCATTTGTTTTCACTTGTCAAAACTACTTGAATAACTATCTTTCTCAACATGGGCATTTAGCTTGGTGGGTTTTGTGATTTTTCCTGAGAATGTAAAGGTAGCTATAAAAACATGCATGCTGTACATCAAGTGGATAAAACATATACTCCCTCCGTCCCACCCGAATTAGGATTTTTGGGTTGGGCATGGGGATTAAGGAAAAAGTGTCGGTGGAGTAGGTGTTGTGAGTATGAAAAGTGAAGTAGGGGAGAGAGAGAGAAAGTGGGGTAGAGAATAATGAGTGGAAAGTTGTTGTGAGTGTGAATGTGGGTCCCATTAAATAAAATACTTCCATTTTTGGGTTGTCCTAATTCGAATGGGACACCCAAAATGGAAATTTGTCCTAATTCGAGCGGGACGGAGGGAGTACATCCCACTAGAATTAAGATTCTTGGTCAATCTAATTATACTTTTGACCAATAACTTGAAGAAAAATAATGATGTTAATAAAAATTTAAAAAATTGTTATTGTATCACGGTTACTAATATACTCCCTCCGTCCCACCTCACTTGAGACCTAAGAGGTGGGAACAATAACTAAGAAAAATGAATAAAATATGGAAAATGTGTGGTAGAAAATGAAGAGAGGGAATGAGTGGGGTTAATAGTAGGTTGGTTGAATGAATTGAGTGGTGGAAAATGAAGAGAGAGAGAATGAGTGGGTGGGGTAGATTGAATATAAAATTATAAAAAGATTACCATTTTGGGGAGTCTCAAGTGAAGTGGGACGGACCAAAATGGAAATAAGTCTCAAGTGAGGTGAGACGGAGGGAGTATTCAATAACTATTTTTAAATTTTCATTAAGATAATTATTTTTCATCAAATTATTGGTCAAAGTATAATTAGATTGACCAAGAATCCTAATTCGAGTGGGACGGAGGGAGTATGTAGCTCACTGTAGAGCGATTTCATATACTTGCTTTATCTGAACCCAGGGGCGGAGCCAAAAAAAATCTGTAACCTTAAAGGTTTGTCTGTATTTTTTAAAAATACAGGGACTGAAATAAATATAGTAGTTTATTTGTATAATTATTACTTCCTGTGTACCCAAACGAATATACAACTTTCGATTTATTTGTTCTCTAAATGAATGTCCATTTCCTGGAGAAGTTACCAACCTCTGTAACATCAAACATTCAAACCTTGTGATCTAATTCATACTTGACTGTAGGTGTTTGACTTATTCGACACAAAGCACAATGGAATCCTTGGGTTCGAAGAGTTCGCTCGTGCGCTCTCTGTATTTCATCCAAATGCTCCGATTGATGATAAGATCGAATGTATATTTCTATCATTTTCCTAGTTATGTGGATCATAGTCATTTAGTTCTTAACCTCTCATATTTTGTCAGCTGCTCAAAGCTAACACTTGGTGTCTCATTTCTGAATCTCTCATAATGTTGCGACTCTCTTTTGTAGTTTCTTTCCAGCTTTATGATCTCAAGCAGCAAGGTTTCATTGAGAGGCAAGAGGTAGCTGTACTTATAAATATATTCTCTGTTTTCTCGTTTACCAATTATTCAATCCTGAATGTGGAAGTGAGTCTAGCTGTCTTTTAAATGTTTTTGTCATTAACAAACATCTGGATGTGTAGGTGAAGCAAATGGTTGTTGCTACCCTGGCCGAGTCTGGTATGAATCTTTCGGATGATGTCATTGAAAGTATCATTGATAAGGTACTCTCCTTGTCAAATCTTTCTTTCTGTATTCTGGGAAGAGATTTATCCTCTGACAGCACAATTTTAAAATAATTTGAGTTCCTATGTTATGGCAACATATTAAGGAGTATACAAGGTTGGTAGATACAGGATTGGGTCGAACGTTTGTTGTGCCTTGTTGAAGGAAAGTGAGTTTGAGACGGGACTTCTTTATATGATATGTAAAACCATTATTGACAGCTGGGCATGCCAACTTCTCAGGATTGGTCTAAATTGGTGTCATATCATATCTAATCATTTTTATTTAAGAAATATACTAGGCTGCATTATAGTAAATAAGTACTCCCTCCGTCCCATACTTATTGCTACTAAATGGGAGTGCACGGGGATTAAGAAAATATGTTGGAAAAATAAGTATTGTGAGTGGGTAGGAGAGAGAAAATAAGTTAGTGGATAGTTGTTGTGGGTGGATAGGAGACAGAAAGTGAACATTTTGGGTAAGTAGCAATAAGTGTGGGACCCCCAAAATGGAAATAAGTAGTGATAAGTATGGGATGGAGGAAGTATCTATATAAGACTCTTGATAAATGGCAATGTAACACCCCCAACGGCCATTAAAGTGCATATGTCAATTTTCAAATTTTACCTATCGTATAATTTTCAATTAAAGATATCAAAATTTGTTTGAATGTAGATTGTGGCATAAAGGTTAAGTTTGATCTGTAAGTTTTAGTATCCTATCTTTTCTGGTAGTTGTTTGAAAATCTCCAAAGACTCTTATCCTTTCGTGTCACTTATTGGTACACTTAGTAACCACTCTTAATGGGACTTTACTTTTTAGACCTTCGAGGAAGCAGATACAAAACATGATGGGAAGATTGACAAGGAAGAATGGAGGAGTCTTGTGCTGCGACATCCATCCCTTCTGAAGAATATGACACTTCAGTACCTCAAGTAAGTCTATTTCGTCTTCACGTGCTATTGGTTAAACATTAAGTCATGATTTGTCCGTGTATGGTGCTTATTTATGTTTGCCTTAGATAATATTTGTGAGACCATCACTAATCAAAATGATTCTGTTTCTAAGCAAAGATAAAAGTAAAATAATTTAGTCTCAAATTTGAGAACCAGAACTATATGGTTGTTAGTAACCGTACTTCAGAAGCTGACGTATTGTGACCTTGTTTTTCTTATACTATACCCAGGGGCGGATCCAGTGTGTGACCAGGGTGGGCAGATGCACACCCTGGATTTTCTGGAAAAAAAATACCGAGTAGTTAAAAAAAAAAAAATAGGGGTGTAAATTGTTATTTTTGAAAGAAGAGGGGTGCATAGTGTTAAAATAAAACAATAAAAAGAGAGGCTAAAGCAAACAAGGCACGCAGAAGAACAGACATACTGAAATCTTTTTTTTTTTTTTTTCGAGAATAATAATTATGAGAAATATTTTCATTTTGTGTGTTTCACTAGAAGTGTTAAATACAAGTATAGTATTCTTATGCCTGATGTCCTTCTTGGTGCATCTTTATAGTGTGATTTTAATTTTTTTTGTCATTTAAAGTTTTGAGCCGACCTGACCGGACCCCAATTTTTTTTTCGAGGACTCCGCCCCCGAACCCCCAAAGAAAGTGCACACCCTCACCTCAAATCCTAGATACGCCACTGACTATACCCACCCCTCATTTAAGTTTAAGAAGCTTAAAAGTTGAGAGTTGATGCCAAGAATGTCAACTGTTTATCTTCGCAAGAGATTACTTTTGCGCAATAACATGGGATCATATGGTTCTCTTGTACCATTCGAGCACTTAAGAGAATTGGGGTTGAACGTGAATTGATTGTTCTTACATTCATGATTTTGGCAAGCTTGATAACAATCTTATTCACTCATGGATTTACATGATTTTTTGAACAGGGATATCACCACAACATTCCCGAGCTTTGTGTTTCACTCAAGAGTTGAAGATACCTGATGCAGTATGTGCATCAAATATATTCAACGACGGTGTTCATATCGACTTAAATCTCTCTAGGATTTTGCCATTTGTTTTTCAGTAACTCTGGACATCTGTTTTCTTTCCTCCAGATGGAGTATGCTTGCCAAGTTTGGTTCAACATGGTGTTATTGATATTGATTAAACTGATTAAACGTAATAGTTATTCTTGAGTTGAATATTCCACTATTCTCTTTAAAGCACAGCCTGAGACAACAATTTGCTTTAATTAATACTCCCTCCGTCTCATACTTATCGTTGCTTATTTGCTTATTTCCATTTTGAGCGTTCTATACTTTTCTATACTTTTGCGTACCCAAAATGTTCATTTTTCTCTCTTCTATCCACTCACAACAACTGTCCACTAACTTATTTTCTCTTTCCTACCCACTCACAATATTTACTTTTCCAATATATTTTTTTAATCCCCGTCAACTCTCGTTTGGTAGCAATAAGTATGGGACGGAGGAAGTGTCCCGAAAAGTTAAGTCCCTTTTTTTATTGATATTTAGGCTACATTTAATTATCTTAATTAAAATTTACAACTTGTTATTGATGCATCATTATAAATTCTATCAAATACTAATTTTTAGATTCTCATTAAAATTAGCAAAAGTAACATAAACTATTACTCAGAGTTCATTCGTAATAACACAGAAAAAGAAGTTCATTCGTAATAACAAAGAAAAGAGGGCGTATAAGTCAAAGACTTCTGTTCGTGAATAATGTTAATAAACCTGTAAAAAATCCATCTAATTTCAAAAGTCAAAAACCATGTCAATACTATGTCCTCCTAGGTTATCGATCTTGGCAATTAGATGGCATGAGATGCCAAGAGAAAACTCACAAATAATACTAAATCAACATATTCCCAAAAAACCAGAAAGCATGCAGATAAACGCAGATGGCAAATACCAAAAATGTGCACCTGCATAGCAGAAAAGAAGTAACCTAGCTTTTGGGACATTCTCAAAAAATACCCCACAAAAAAAATGCACCTGGAGAACATAAAATAAGTTAAAAAGAAGACGTGCATAAAACTGCAATGCTTACTAACAAATCTAAAATGAAACCAACCAAAGTATTAATAGTTCCTATTACCCAAAATAAACTACCCAGCTTGGGACATTCTCAAAAAAACACATCCAAAATCCTCTTTTCCCAGTCATACAAAGTTTTAGCTAAAAAACAGTAAAACATAGATAGATGAAACATAAACCAAAGAAAAAGTCCAACTTAATCGACCTCCTCCATCTTGCTGCCTTCCGCATCAGCATCAGCTTCCTCCAACACAGGCATATCACCATCGGCATCAACAGCATCGTCATCAATGCTCAGACCAAGCTTCAACATCCTATGAATCCTGTTACCGAAAGTGTTGGGCTCCTCAAGACTGAAACCAGAAGTGAGCAAAGCAGTCTCAAACAGCAACAGAACCAAGTCCTTAACAGACTTATCATTCTTATCGGCATCAGCCCTCTTCCTCAGCTCCTCCATGATCACATTCTCAGCATTGATCTCTAAAGTCTTCTTACTAGACATGTACCCAGCCATGCTCGAGTCCCTCAAAGCCTGTGCCTTCATGATCCTCTCCATGTTGGCAGTCCATCCATACTCACCAGTCACTAAACAGCAAGGAGAGTCAACCACACGGTCAGAGACCACAACCTTTTCAACCTTGTCTCCCAAAACATCCTTAATCACTTTGCAAAGTCCCTCGAATTTATCCTTCAACTCTTCTTGTTTTTTCTTCTCGTCCTCGGTGTCATCGAGCTTCAGACCCTCCTTGGTTGCAGACACGAGCTTCTTACCCTCGAATTCCTTCAACTGACCGACAGCGTACTCATCAATGGCGTCAACCATGTAAAGAACCTCATACCCCTTCTTCTTAAGCCTCTCGAGGAATGGAGAGTTTTCTACAGCCTTTTTGCTCTCACCGGTAATGTAGAAGATGTCGGTTTGGCCTTCCTTCATCCTTGTAACGTAATCCTTCAAGCTGGTCATTTCATCACCGCTCTTGGTTGAGTGGTATCTAAGCAATTCAGCAAGCTTGGTCTTGTTCTGGGTGTCTTCGTGGATACCTAGCTTGAGATTCTTGGAGAAGGACTCGTAAAACTTGGTGTAGTCTTCCTTGTTCTCAGCAATCTCCTGGAAGAGCTCGATGCACTTCTTCACCAAGTTCTTGCGGATGACCTTGAGAATCTTGTTCTGTTGCAACATTTCTCTTGAGATGTTGAGGGGAAGGTCCTCAGAATCGACAATACCCTTTACGAATCCTAAGTACTCAGGGATGATCTCCTCGCAGTTGTCCATAATGAAGACACGGCGGACATAGAGCTTAATGTTGTTGGGCTTCTTCTTTGTGTCAAAGAGGTCAAAAGGTGCCCTCTTAGGTACAAAAAGAACAGCCTTGAACTCTAGCTGCCCCTCAACTGAAAAGTGCTTCACATTTAGGTGCTCCTCCCAGTCATTGGTGAGACTCTTGTAGAATGCAGCGTACTCTTCCTTGGTAATCTCCTCTGGCTTTCTCATCCAGATGGGCTTCTGCTTGTTCATCAATGACCACTCGTGAGACACCTCCTTGACCTTCTTCTTCTTTTTCTCTTCCTTCTCCTTCTCTTCATCAACCTCCTCAACCTTTCCTTCCTCATCCTTCTTCTCTTCCTCATCCTCATCATCAGAAATTTCCTTCTCGGTGGTCTTCTCGATCCAGAGGGAGATTGGGTAGCTGATGAATTCAGAGTGCTTCTTGATCAGATCCTTGAGCCTGCGCTCCTCAAGGTACTCAAGCTGGTCCTCCTTTAGGTAAAGGGTGATCTTAGTTCCCCTGCCCAAGGGCTCACCAGAGTCTCTGGTCACAGTGAAAGATCCACCAGCCTGGGATTCCCAGATGTACTGTTCATCATCATTGTGCTTGGTTGTGACAATAACCTTTTCTGCAACCAAGTATGCTGAGTAGAAACCAACACCAAACTGCCCAATCATGCTAACATCAGCACCAGCTGTAAGGGCTTCCATGAACTCCTTGGTACCAGATCTAGCAATGGTACCCAAGTTGTTGACCAAATCTAAAAAAGAAAAAATATCTCAGCATCATATCAACAATAATAACCTTAGAACAGTCAAACAACTAAGTAATCACTCACCAGCCTTGGTCATTCCAATTCCACTATCAATGATAGTTAGAGTGTTGTTTGTTTTGTCAGGAATGATGTGAATGAATAGCTCTGGTTGAGAATCAAGTCTGCTCTTGTCAGTCAAGCTCTCGAAACGAATTTTGTCCAACGCCTGCAAGGGATTCCATATTCAGAATCATTAGAAAATTTATAAACATCAAGCCATCCTAACAATGAATAATAATACAGAGTGAAATTATACACAGATAAATCTATGAACAAAGGCATTCTTATCATGCTGAGTTGAAATGTTGATAATGGATTGAACTTATTTAAACAGAATACAAGCCGCATGATTGCCATAAACCAAGAAGGGAACACACTGCATTAGTATTTTGATTTCACTTCAGGCTAAAGGGATAGCCTCTTAACAATGTTCTTATTCACTTATAAGGCACTCTAGAGACAGACTGAAAATATCTTTTCAGAAAAATGGTGCATAAGACCTACCATAATTTAAAATTAACAATCCTAGATATGCATCCCAATTCTGGTTCAAGACATCCATGCCAAAAGTTAGAAAGAGGCGAGCATGATTCTATACCATACCCTGTCTTGCAGTATTATTTCACAAGTAACTAGCACTGGTAATTAAGACGCAGTAGGTTAATGTAATTACATCAGTAAGGTACATCTTTGCTCAAGTTCAACGTGCTAACAGCATATAATCTGGGAATTTCAGTTAAGAGTCACTGAGCATAAATAAATGAATACAATACACACCACAGCAATATAGCATGTGATTCAAGTTAATATTACTTGAGAAGTAACCTAATCAAGCAACCACCAGAGTAAATCGACTGCAGCAGTGACATAAATTTTCAAAAGCTCCCTAAAACCCTAGATTTAAACTTAATTCAAAACCTAGCCTACGTTTCTATTTGAGCAAACAAAATTCAACCTAATTAAAACAAACAACAATGAACTAAGACAAACAGAGAGATCTTAACGCAAGGTCAACTAATTTCATATCCGAAGTACCAAAAATTAAAAGTAAAGGCAGCATCGATAAACCTCGAAGAACTAAATGCAACGGATCGGAACTTGCAGATCAAACTTAAACGAGGCATAAGAAGGCGAAACGAATGACTTACATCGGATGCGTTGCTGACAAGTTCACGGAGAAAGATCTCCTTGTTGCTGTAGAAAGTGTTGATGATGAGACTCAACAGCTGGTTGATCTCAGCTTGGAAAGCAAATGTCTCGGCGTCCGCCATTACTGCTGCTTGCTGAATACTACGATCTCTGTTTATCTCTCCGACGAGAATGCGACGACCGGCGACGACTTTAGGAGAGAAGCAAAGACGACTTGGTCTAGGGTTTTGAGAGAGAGAGTGAGAGATCAAAGAGGCTGTTCAAGTGTGAGGCGGAAAATATATCTATATAGTACGTAATCTAGGGTTTCTAGATCCTTCTATGGGGAAATTTATGTTTGAATGTAAGTTACAATTTGTGCCCTTGAGGAATTAGCCTCGTGTCAATTACAGCGCTAAGTCTTGTTTTATAACCCATGTTTTGCTTGTTTATACCTACCCGTTTTTACTTGAATATGACAATACATTATAAACTCTTTAAATTAATACTCTGACAAATTAATAAACTCTCTAAAATAATAAATTTGTCTGGTTCCAACTTGGGTCAGTGAAAAATTTTACGAAAATTGATAAAATAATAAGATAATAATTTTTCGGGAGACCCCTTTATAATTATAGGTCCCACAAAAATTATAAATTAATAATTCTTAGAAAGTGAAAATATAATTATTACAATTTAGTGAAAATATGATTTTATAGTTGTTGTTTTTCTTTCATAGTTCAAATCTAGTTAGAATCCATCTCTAATTTCTCTTATTGTATCATCAACTTCTAATGTCTTTCGACTTATTATGTACGTATAATGAATTTAGTTTATACGGAAATCTGAAATTTGTTGAATCAGCTAAAAACTCTTTAAATTAATAATTATTAATTTATCGATAAATTAATAACTCTATAAGTTAAGAATTTTCATCGGTCCCGACATTATTAATTTATAGAGTTTTTTACTGTATATTGCTAAATTGCTTTCAAAAAAAAAAAGTTGCAAATTAAAAAAATCAACCATAAATTTTAACCTCATTATGTTCTAAGAATATGTACTTTAATAAACTAAACGGCAAAATACATAATAAAAAATTTGTTATTCATTTTGTATACTTATAATTTTGTAAATATGTAATGAATAGTAAAAATGTTGAGTAACTCTCCTAAAAAACACATTTTTCTCGATGACATTTTTATAAATAATTGATTTCTTAGTGTTAGTCTTGTGAAAAACTTGTTTTACACTAAGAGATATGTAAAACTTGTCTAACATCACGAGATTATGTTTTACATTAATGGATGAAAATAGGTTTTACACTAAAATGAGTGTTAAACAAGTTTTTCTTTAGATATTCACGATTTTTTATTAAAAAAAATGTGCGGTGGTATTTTTTTAAATAGTCAGAACTTATCAACAACATTTGACACTCTTCAACAAACGAACTGGACATTTGTAACACAATAATTGGTCATCTTCAACAGCCATTCGCCATCTATTAACACTTCGTTTAGAAAAACATCCAATGCTTGTTTGAGTGTCTAAATGACGTTTTTTGGGGGTTTTGTTTCACAGGAAAAAGACCCGTGATTTTGTAGGTCTCAAAATTTCCTTTGATTTTGACAATCAGTTTCAAAGGTTCTGACTACCAGTCTTAAAGGTTCTGCCTATCAGCCTCAAATGTTCTTTCAAAATACGCACTAGCTATCAAAAACACTACAACTGACTATTAAAACACTAAAACTGGCACTAAAATACACTCTCACTGTCAATAAAAAGCTCCATCAATGACGCTTAACAAACATTCTCACTGACATTACAAAATACATAAATTGGCACAACAAAATACTTGCACCGGTACAACCAGTTTGAGTGATAAATATCGCTAGCACATTTTAAGAATGTTAGTACACGTGTTAAGAGCGCCTCTTCATGTGTTTTAGAATTCCAGTACATATGTAATAGAGTTCAAGTGGTGTTTAAAATGTGAGTTGTAGTGTTTAAGATGATCAATGCATTTGTTTTGTTGATACCAATCTATGTGTTTTTTAGTGTTAGTCCATGTGTTGAAGACTGCCAGATCGTGTGTTTCAAATACTCCTTCCGTCCCATTTCAAATTACAAAATTTGTCATTTTGAGTGTCCTATAGAAATTACAAAATTCAAAAGTAGATTTTTTTTTTAATAATTTTCAATTAGTGGGACTCACATGCCATACTCACATCAACTAACACACTTACTATTCTCTACCCCACTTTTGTTCTCTTACCCGACTATCTACACTCACAACACAATATCTTTTTCACTTAATTACTGTGTAATGATTTTTTTTGCAATTTAAAATGAGACGGATGAAGTATTATTTAGAGATAAATTGCATTCATTCTAATACAATTTAAAATAGAGTAAAATTAAATGTTCATTTTAAAATAGAAGAATATCATGTAATGATATTAAATTTATTACTCCCTCTATTCCAAATTGAATGACCATTTAAAAAAATACCGAAAAAATGACATTTAGACAACAAACTTAGTCCCTCAATGTTTTGTTTTTTCTTAAAAAAAAACTCTATATATAATATACTAGCAAAATTAGAAGTTCAGAAAGTTAGTTGCAAAAATCACAGTTAAAATGTACAAAAAGATGAGTTTTAAGTTTCTTCAAAATGTAAACAGGACATCCGTTTTAAAAGGGAAGACAATTAGTTGCATTATCCTTCAAAATGGCTTTAAATATAATGGATGAAAGACTATAATGAGAAAAGTAACA
This sequence comes from Campanula takesimana, assembly GCA_026119855.1. Lineage (NCBI taxonomy): Eukaryota > Viridiplantae > Streptophyta > Magnoliopsida > Asterales > Campanulaceae > Campanula > Campanula takesimana. The sequence continues at coordinate 644,568 of JAOWBW010000667.1, read as the reverse complement.
GGAGAATGTTAGAAAGAGAAAGAGTTGTGAATGAATTGAGAAAGTAACGAATTTTCAAACGGATTTAACGAATTTCCAATGGAAACTTAACGACATTCACGGTTATTGACGGACATCAACAGAAAGGACAAACCCCATCCATTTTATTCTTGCCTTCCCAACATTTCTTGAAATTCAACACAAAACTTTAACGAAAACAAAAACAAAAACCCATGCACTTTATTCTTGCCTTCCCAAATGTGAAAAGAAAGAGAAGCTTCTGCCAACGAAAGTATTACAAACTTGCTTTGTAACTTCACTTCAATTCCTTACATTAAAAAGATGGACAATGACACCAGCATTACTACTTGAAATTAACACAAAACTTTTAACTAAATTTAAAACCATTGTACCAAAACTTGAACCAAAAAAACATTAAAACGGAGAGATTGACTATATATTCTAGAGTTGAAATAGGGGGTGGGTGGGTGGGGGTGGGGGTGGGGGTGTTGAAGAGGAATTTAATCAACCTCTTCCATCTTGCTGCCTTCAGCATCAGCATCCTCTTCCAAAGCAGGCATATCCACATCTGCATCAGCACTATCCTCATCATCAATGCTCAACCCAAGCTTCAACATCCTATGAATCCTGTTACCAAATGTGTTTGGATCATCAAGGCTGAAACCAGATGTCAGCAATGCAGTTTCAAATAGCAACAACACCAAGTCCTTCACAGACTTATCATTCCTGTCCGCTTCAGCCCTCTTCCTCAACTCCTCTATAATCCCATTCTCAGGGTTAATCTCCATCGTCTTCTTGCTCGACATGTATCCAGCCATGCTCGAGTCTCTCAAAGCCTGTGCCTTCATAATCCTCTCCATGTTAGCAGTCCACCCATACTCTCCGGTCACCAAACAACAAGGAGAATCCACCACACGATCGGATACAACCACCTTCTCCACCTTATCTCCAAGCACTTCCTTAATCACCTTGCACAAACCTTCAAATTTCTCCTTCAGGGCTTCCTTTTTCTTCTTCTCATCCTCGGTTTCATCAAGCTTGAGACCTTCCTTGGTCGCGGAAACGAGCTTCTTTCCCTCAAACTCCTTGAGCTGCCCCACAGCGTACTCGTCAATGGCATCTACCATGAACAAGACCTCGTAACCCCTCTTCTTCAACTTCTCTAAGAAGGGTGAGTTTTCAACAGCTTTCTTGCTCTCACCTGTGATGTAGTAGATGTCATTTTGACCTTCCTTCATCCTAGTTACATAATCCTTCAAGCTGGTCATGTCGTCACCACTCTTGGTTGAATGATATCGAAGCAATTCAGCAAGCTTTGTCTTGTTCTGGGAATCTTCATGAATACCAAGCTTCAAGTTCTTCGAGAAAGCCTCATAGAACTTCGTATAGTCTTCCTTGTTCTCAGCTATCTCCTGGAAAAGCTCAATGCACTTCTTCACCAAATTCTTACGAATAACCTTGAGGATCTTGTTTTGCTGCAACATTTCCCTAGAAATGTTGAGGGGAAGATCCTCAGAGTCGACAATTCCCTTCACGAAACTCAGGTACTCGGGGATAATTTCCTCGCAGTTATCCATGATGAACACACGGCGGACATAAAGCTTGATGTTGTTGGGCTTCTTCCTTGTGTCAAAGAGGTCGAACGGAGCCCTCTTTGGCACAAAAAGAACAGCTTTAAACTCAAGCTGACCCTCAACTGAGAAGTGTTTCACAGCCAAGTGCTCTTCCCAGTCATTGGTCAAGCTTTTGTAGAAAGCAGCATACTCTTCCTTGGTGATCTCTTCAGGCTTCCTCATCCAAATCGGCTTCTGTTTGTTTACCAAAGACCACTCATGAGAAACCTCCTTAATCTTCTTCTTTTTCTTTTCTTCCTTCTCCTTTTCTTCATCAATCTCCTCAACTTTTCCTTCCTCATCTTTCTTTTCTTCCTCGTCTTCGTCATCAGATATCTCCTTTTCAGTTGTCTTCTCAATCCAAAGAGAGATAGGGTAGCTGATGAACTCAGAATGTTTCTTGATCAAGTCCTTAAGCCTGCGCTCTTCAAGGTACTCTAGCTGATCCTCTTTAAGGAACAGTGTGATCTTTGTCCCCCTGCCAAGGTTCTCACCAGAAGTATCCCTGGTCACGGTGAAAGAACCCCCTGCCTGGGATTCCCACACATACTGCTCATCATCATTGTGCTTTGTTGTGACAATAACCTTCTCCGCAACCAAGTAAGCAGAGTAGAAACCAACACCAAACTGCCCAATCATGCTCACATCGGCACCAGCAGCAATGGCTTCCATGAACTCCTTGGTGCCAGACCTGGCAATAGTACCCAGGTTGTTAACCAAATCTGCCACAAGCACAAAGAGTTATTATTATGCTATCATGACAAACACTACATTTAAATTGACAGTAATTTACATTGAAACCAGTACATACCAGCTTTGGTCATGCCAATGCCACTGTCAATGATAGACAATGTGTTATTGGTCTTGTCAGGGACAATGTGAATGAAAAGTTCTGGCTGTGCATCAAGCTTGCTCTTGTCAGTCAAGCTCTCAAAACGAATCTTGTCAAGAGCCTGCAAAAGTTGTATGCCAAATAATATAATGAGTTATATATGGCAAGATACAGCAAAGCTTTATTTGGTATGCAGGACAAAGGACAAAACCCGAAACATGTATAGTAACAGAGATTATCGATAAACATACTGACGACCTAATAGAGTAATTACAGAATGGCATCTAACTGTTCAAATGTGCCACCAAAACTATTATCGTATTAAGATGAACCGAAAACACAAAATAAACAATAAATAATCAGACAACAAACACTAGTGGAAATATGAGCAGACTACATTGGATATATGGCTGTAAAAAATATAACTCATTTAATAATCCTTTTAATTTACCTATCGTCTATGTATTCATATAAGAGCAACTAAATTATTTAAGCTTTCAGCAATTAAAATATTAAATTTATGGACCACTAACAATCAACAAGATCTTCATCTGAACAGAATCAATTACACATTCGTAACATAAAACCTGGCTAGATGGCCATATTCAGCTCCTCTGCTTATCAGCTAAGAACATTATAACGCAGATCAGAGCTGCCCAAAAATTAACAAGGGCTTGCTTATGGAAATTAATTGTTCTAATGACATATGCCTCCCCCAATCCGATTATGTAATCGGAACAACACGATTTATATGTCTCCCTACAGCCATTGTTATATCAAAGGAAATCCAAATTAGAGTAGTGAGTTTTATTGATCACATAAAATCTAGTAGCAAACATTATTTATAAGAGGTCAACGTTCTTCAGCATATACGTAGCACAGTCAAACAATCAACACAAAAAGCGAAAGACATCTCCTTGCAAACTAAACAATTCGCATATTTAAACAATTGACCAGAGCAAATAAGGGTTTCAAAATTATTGAATTATACCCGATACGAAAAAAAAAAAAAAATCTGGACGAGAGAGACTCACATCGGATGAATTACTGATGAGTTCGCGGAGAAAGATCTCCTTGTTGCTGTAAAAGGTATTGATGATCAGACTCAAAAGCTGGTTGATCTCGGCCTGGAATGCGAATGTCTCAGTATCCGCCATTATCGATTGCAAAATCGAGCTTTACAAAGAACGAATTTTACGATGATCGGAGGTTGATTTCAAAGCTAGGGTTTTGGATGTGATCAACTGAGTGAAGTGCGTGAGAGAGGCGAAGCGAGGAGGGATTTATATGTGTTGGGGTTCTAGAGCCTTCTCTGTGTGGATTTTTTTTTTTTAATTTTTTTTAATTTGGTTAACCAAGTAATAGCGGTTGGTTTGAATCGGGAACCTTCTAGACCAATCGAGTATTCCCGCTAACTTTGGCTATTTTTGTAACGATCACGTGATGACGTAGTAATCGTTTACTCCCTCCGTCCCACCCAAATTAGGATTAGGTTGAGCACGGAGATTAAGGAAAAAGTGTTAGTGGAGTAGGTGTTGTGACTATGAAAAGTAAATTAGGAGAGAGAAAGTAGGGTAGAGAATAATGAGTGAAAAATTGGTGTGAGTGTGAATGTGGGTCCCATTAAATAAAACATTTTTATTTTTGGGTTGTCCTGATTCGAATAGGACACCCAAAATGAAAATTTGTCCTAATTCGCATGGGACAGAGGGAGTATTTCTCAAATTTTCAGCTATAAATAAAAAGTTTATTTCCTTGAAGGCCTTTAAACATTTTTCATTTTTTAAAAAAAGGATCGAAAACATGAGATATTCTCGACAAGTTCATACGAACATAATTAATTTTAGAAACCCTCACTATTAGTATTGTGATAACTAAATAGTTACCCAAGCTGGTTGATCTAGCCTCGTAATGCGAATGTCTCAGCATCCGCCATTATCAAAATTGCAAAATCAAATTTTTTCAACGAACGGATTTTACGAAGATTGGGTGGCGATTTCAAAGCTAGGGTTTTGGATGTGATCAGTGCGTGAAGGAGCGAAGAGTGGGTGGATTTATATATGCTGGGATTCATGAGCCTTCTTTGTGTTGAGTTTTTTTTTTTTTTTCCTATTCCTAATTTGGTTAACTAAGTAATAGCGATTGGTTTGAATTGGCCCATGCGGGAACCTTTTAGACCAATCGAATATAACACTAACTTTGGGTGTTTTTTTTTTAACGATCGCGTGGTGACGTAATCGTTTATTTCCCATATTTCTAGTTATAAATAAAAGGGACATTTTCTTAAAAGCCCTTCATTCTAACTTTTATTTTTAAAGAAGACACAATATTTTTCTAATTGCTAAAAAAACAAGGGACAAAAATAGCCAATAATACCCTTAACTACCCCTTATAAGGGTGCTCCCCCTTTTCAGGCCATATTTTCAGGTCATATTTTCATCTTGCTCTGAGATTCATGTCTCAGACTCTTAGAAACACTGAGAAACATGTCTCAAACCTATAAAAACACTAAAAGTCATATCATAAACATATAAAAACACTAAAAAGACATGTCGCATGCCTATAAAAACATTGAAAGTCATGTCACATACCCTATAAAAACACTTAGAACCATATCGCATACCTATAAAAACACTTAGAACCATGCCACACACCAATAAAAACACTTAGAACTATATCACATATCTATTAAAACACTTGGACCAATGTCACATGCCAATTAAAACACTCAGAACCACGTCACATACCTATAAAAACACTGAGAGACATGTTGCATACCTATAAAAACTCTGAGATACATGTCACAAACCTATAAAAACATTGAGAGTTATGTCTCTGACTTGTAAAAACACTATGATACATGTCACATACATATAAAAACACTGAGAGCTATGTCACGTACCTATAAAAATACTGAGACAAGTGTCTCAGACCTATAAAAACACTGAGAGACATATCTCAAACCAATAAAAACACTGATAGACGTGTCTCAGACCTATAAAAACACTGAGAGACGTATCTCAGACCTATAAAAACACTGAGAGACATATCTCAAACATATAGAAACATTGAGAGACGTGTCGCAGACCTATAAAAACACTTAGAGTCATGTCGTTGACTGATAAAAACACTGAGAGACATGTCACACCTATAAAAACACTAAGAGACATGTTCTATACTTATAAAACCACTAAGAAACATGTCGCATACCTTTAGACACACTGACAGTTATGTCTCACACCTATAAAAACACTGAGTGACATGTCACAAACCTATAAAAACACTGAAAGACATGTCACATACTTATAAAAACACAAAGCCATGTCGCAAACCTATAAAAATACTGAGATACATGTCACAGACCTATAAAAACACTGCGACACGTGTCTCAGACCTATAAAACAGTGAGAGGCATATCTCAAACCTATAGAGACACTGAGTGTCATGTCACAGACCTATAAAAACAATGAGAGACATGTCTCAGACCTATAAAAACACAAAGAGACATGTCACATACCTATTAAAACACCGAGAGCCATGTCGCAGACCTATAAAAACACTGAGATATATGTCACAAACCTATAAAAACACTGAGATACATGTCTCAAACCTATAAAAACCCTAAGAGACATGTCTCATACCTATAAAGTTTCTGAGAGTCATGCCACAGACTTATAAAAACACTGAGAGATGTGTCGCAGACCTATAAAAATACTGAAAGACATGTCACATATCTATAAAAACACTGACAATCATGTCTCGGACTTATAAAAACACTGAGACCTATGTCAGAGACCTATAAAAACACTGAGAGCCATATCAGAGACCTGTAAAAACATTGAAAGCCATATCAAAGACCTATAAAAACACTGAGAGCTTTGTCACAGACCTATAAAAATAATAAGAGCATTGTCACAAACGTATAAAAACACTAAGAGCCATATCACAAACCTATAAAAACTGAGAGCCATGTCACAAACCTATAAAAATATTGAGAGTCATATCATATCACAGACCTATAAAAACACTGAAAGTCATATCACAGACCTATAAAAACACTGAGAGTCATGTCTCAGACCTACAATAACACTGAGAGACATGTCACATACCTATGAAAACACTGAGAGCCATGTCACATACCTATAAAAACACTGAGTTTGTGAGTGATTGCTTTCGACTGCCCGTTATAGTGGTTTGGTAACGTTTTTGAGTATTATATTGTTGATTGTCCCATTTTAAAGTTCAAAATCTAAAACAAAAAGTTTTTTATATTTTTTTATTTGTGGACTCCACATATCATACTCACAACAATTATTCACTAACTATTCTCTACCCCACTTTCTCCATCCTACCAAACAATCTACATTTACAACACATCATATATCTTTTTTAATTTTTGTACGCAACTATTTTTTAAAGTTTAAAATAAAATGGAGGGAGTATTAATGTGTTTCAATTATTTACGATCTCCATACTATTTTTAAAAATCCACTTGTAAAAGCGTCACCGCATGATTTTAATATATGAACTTTATAGGTACAAGTTTGTCTAAAAAATATTCATACTTTTCCATTTAAAGAATAAAGCAGCTAAAAATCTTAAACCGAGACAAAAATAAATAAATAATAAGAACCTTATACTGGGACGGAGGGAGTACAATATTTCTTTACAACGTTGTATTATCTTTTTTTGACAACATCTCCTGAAACGTTGTGAGTGTCATTTTATTTTTTTATTTTTTTTAAAAAGAACCAATAATTACTGATAATATTTTCATTGGTGTGCTCAACATTTTTAGAATTGTATGAAAAAAAATAATCGTTGACAACTTTTTTTATTAAGTTTGACTAAATTGATTGAAAGAAAAAATCACACATTTATTTCACTCTCAGTCAATTACATGCCAAAAACTCGAGTGGAAGAGTCCAGTAACGTTTCCGTGGAAGTTGCAATTTCTCAGGTGTATTGAACCTACGAAACTAGCTGCAACATTTCTCACGATGACCTTTGGTAGCGTGGCGTCTGCGCCACCATCCCCAATTCACGAACTCCATCCCCGTTTTCTTCCTATCCGCCGGTTCCCCGCGGCGCTTCTTCTCAATTTAATTTCTTCTCTCAGTTTCCCAACCATCAAATCGCTTCTGTCTGTCTCAAATCATTCTGCAATTTTGGCCATAAAGCCACTCTCCGTCTGTCAAAATCAAACACCAGATGCATCACAGTTCGTGCGATTAAATAAAATTCAGTGATTAGTGTGAAGGAGAGGGCTACTCCGGCGGCACCAACGGTGAGAATAATGGCTATTGTTGGGGAAAGTAGCGTCAGTCCCCTCGAATCGACTCCCTAGCTTGATGTCATGTCCCATACTATATGTCAATTTAAGCCCCTTCTACGACTGTATGTAATAGAGACCGACTATGGCGATTTGGCCTTAGGAGAGGAGCCGCCGCCCGCTGGTGATGGAGGCATAGAGATTACCAGATCTGGAGAAGGACTCGTCGGAGGATTCGCCGGCGAGATCGACAGAGGGAAGAGGGTGGGGTGGGCTTTAGAGAGAGGGAGAGAGTGTGGGGGGGGGGGGGGTTGAGAGAGATGGGATTTCACAGGAGGAGGAGAGAGAGAGAGGGGGGATGGCACGCAGAAGGGGGGGTTAACGTATTAGGGTTGAGTGTGAGGGGTAGTTTTGGGATTAAAGTATTTCATTGAAAAAATCAGGGACCTAATAGAAATAAACATTCCATCTTGTGGACCCGAGAGAAATAAACTAAAATGTCTGTCTTGTTTAAGAAATTTGCTTTATCTAGAGGAATTTTAAGAAATTTTTCCTAAATAAAAAGTTTATTTCACTAAAGTCCTTTAAATAGTCTACATTTTTAAAAAGAGATAGACAACTTGAGATATTCTCAACAGGTTCATACAAACATAATTAATTTTAGAAACCACTGTTAGTTTCGTGATAACTAAATAGTTACCCGTCGGTATTCGACGAGTTAAATACAATTAATTAGAAACTAAAGCTTATACCCCCTCAGTCCCATAACTATGTGCACAAAATGAGCTTTGCACGAGAATTAAGGGATGAATAGTAATGGGTAGTTGTTGTGAGTGTGAAAAGTAAAGTAGGAGAGAGAAAGTGTGGTAGGGAATAGTAGATTGATTGGTGTTGTGAGTGTAAAAGTAAAGTAAGAGAGAGAATGAGTGGGATAAATAGTAAATGTAACGCCCATCCTTATTCTTGTTAAATATTTGACTTGCTTGTTAAATTCTTGAACTTGCATATTATGTGTTAGTTTTACTTGGGTTAATTTATTAACTGCTTTAGAATATTAAGGTGGTTAAATGTCTAGTTTTGACTTTTGGGTCATTTGTGAAAATATGACTTTAGGGGCATTTTTGTTAAAAGTGAAACTTGAGGGGCCTAAGTGTCATTTCTTGAAACTTGTTAAGTATATCTTGTTGTTTGCCTTCTCTGAGAAAGCATTATCCCCAAAATGTTTACGTTCTTCCTCTGTCTCAGAAAGCTAGGTTTAGGGTTTACCATATTCTCGACTTCTCGAGTTTAATTATCCATCTGTTCTTGATTCCGATCCCGGATAAATATTCGTGGCGTTGAATAGAGCGTTTCCTGCCGAACATAAATTTGTTTGGGTAACTTTGATTCCGGAGTAGGTAAGTTATTAGCTCCCCCTTGCTTGTAATAACATGCATATATGTTATTCCTGATACTTGTGCTTGTCAATTTCGTGTTTGGGGTGATTTTTGTGATACTTGTAATTTTGGGACAAATGGAGTAACCCTCTGTGTAGGAATGAAAGAGTAAACTTGAAATAGTTGTTTTGAACTTGTTATGCACTCCTGGGCATTGCCTAGTTGTTAGTTTGTTAGTAGAAAGTATACTCCTATTCGTGGGACGGTGAAATATTAACTTGATTAAATGTTTATACAAGTATATTAGAAAATTATACTTATACTTGTGAGACGGTGAAATGAATGAAAGTATCCCTAAATGAGTATATTAGTATATTAGAAAATTATACTTATACTTTTGGGACGGTGAATATTACTTGATTAAATGTATGCAAGTATATTAGAAAATTATACTTATACTTTTGGGACGGTGAAATATTTAAATGGAATAAAAGAAAATTAACCTATTATTTGTGGGACGGTAAAAGAAGTGAAATGAAACCTTACCCTTCCTAAGGCATAGAGCCTTAGTATAGGATGATGAACTTGAAGTATAAGATGTCTAACTCTTATACATGCTTGAATGTCCAACGATTGGAATTATAACTTGAAGTATAAGACAATAAAATCTTGTACATGACTTGAACATCCAAAGAATTGGATTAAGACTTGAATATAAGATGATAAAATCTTGTACATGATTTGACACCAATACATGTGTATGGTAAGGAATTTGAAAGTGCTATGAACAAGCACTAACGTGTATGAGAAATATTCTTGATACGTATGTGAAAACATTGCATATAGTTGCTTGATAACAATGTGACTTCTTGATTACTTGAAGCATGTTCCTTGATGAGCTAGTCCACTACTTTAGATTAGTTTTACTCTTGTAGTTCAAGTAAACATCTACTTGTGCATTCTTGTGTGAGTCCAGCTGGTCCTTGCTTGTTCGGAGGTATATAGGTTCACGCTTATCGCCAGGCTGGGGCTAAGTTGATAATCGGGGATCTATGTATCTGCGCTTGACCCCTTACTACAGGCCATAGTAAGGGCATAGCTTCCTTTATTAGAGCAATACTCATGATAAAAGTGAATGCTAAACTCGTGAACACCTCGTGAATCTTGATCTTGGGAATGACACTGGTTACCGGGTCTTCTTATATATACTGCATAAGCAGTTTCTTGATATTGATCGTGATTGTCAAAAGTAATACAAGCTACGACAACAATGGTATTCTTGGGAGGGATAAGGAAGGAAGCAATATCCTTTATAACGTGATAACTTAGCCTTATGTGCTACTTGATGAGTTGGCTTAGCCTCTCATATACTTGTTACTTGATGATACTTGATACATGATTGTTTGAGTATCTACTTGAATTGCATGATAACATGTCATGTAGTTGCATCTAATAGCTTACTGAGATTTATCTCACCCCGTTCCTTGTTTATTTGTTTTCCTTAGATCAAAGGAAGGCTGGTGATAGTGCGCAGTGAGGCTAGACATAGCTGGGAGCTTACTACGCAGGTTGTTATTCTTTTGGGGCTTGTGTCCTTTTACACTTTGGTGAGGACGATTTTGTATGGGTTGTATAACTCCTTATTTTGGGGTAGACAGTCTTGTATAGTACTTGTTGTCTCTAGACATCTTGTAATGCCAGCTTATGTGTTAGGCATGTCTTCCACTGTATGTAACCAAGTTTGGTTTTAATTTTCTTGTCTAGAACTCGTGTTGTGAGCTATTTTAGCTCCTTACTCTAGAGTATATATATCATGTCAGTTTGATTCTAGCAGGTATTATTCCTGCTTCTTGTTAGTTTCTTGATTCTTGTTAGTTACGCGCACCAGGTTCGAGGTTCTATTAGGGAATCCCGGGACTTGGGTCGTGTCAGTAAAGATTCTTTGTCATTTTAGGAAAGTGTGACTTATCAATGGGACACCAAAAATGGCGATTTGTGCACATAGTTATGGGACGGAAGGAGTATATAGTTTGATATAGTTACATATTTTTCTTACTTTTTCCACCCACCAAACCTCATTTCAAATTGAGTTGCTGATTTGCCCTAGCTTTGTTTAGGTTGACGATGCCAACTCACCTGCCGTCTCTTCGTATAATCGCAATTGACCATCGGTAAGACTCTCCCTTCTTTCTCTCTCAATCACACTTTTCTATCTCCCTCGATTGCACTTTCTTATCTCCCCACTTACAACCCCTCCCTCTCTCTATCTCATAGTGACATTTACCGATTGCGCGTATATTAGTTCACCCTTTTTCCTATGACCGCTCTTCGTCTAATGAAGAGTTGTACTCCTTTTGACGTTCATCTTATGGAATTGATGAAAATATATCGTCGGTCAATCTCCAGCGACTAAAGTATTCATACTCAGCATATTTTTAACAAAAGAATAACTCTTGGAACCATCAAATCATCTCTCATAAAGCGATCAGAGCCATACAAACATCCTCTAGAGGGAAAAAATATGAAGAGATGTTTCTCAAATGCAAGTGTGAGGTGTGGGGAAAAATAACGAAAAAAACTCTAAAAGTCATTTCCCACACCAATTTTGGCTTTAAGAAACTCGTATACTTAACTTTAGAGTAGAATAATTTATAAATTCAAGAAAAAAATATTATTCAGATTATCATTTTTACTTACACGATTGACACATAATTTCATATTTTTAACTTAAAAATAATAATGGGAAAAGGGGAATAAATCTCAATTTGATGTAGTTGGTGCAGTTCTTATTCATATGGAGGTCGTTGTTACAGGCCTTCAAATGCATAAATTATCGTATAGGGGTTCGAGTGCTTTGAAGGGACCGGGGAAGGGGAAGGAGGGCAACGTTTGTTAAGGTTGCTAGAGAAGAGCATGCGAAGCTCGGAGCGTGTTGTCATTGTCAAATATTGAAAGCTTAAGAGTAGGGTGCTGGATTTTGTGTGAATACCAGCGATAATGACGGTAATAATGGAGTGTGTCACCTATATTGGAGATGTTCTTTATTTGCTTTATCGAACAATTATGATAGACCATCAGATGCTACGGACGAGAGCAGGGTCAACCCTTACATTAGGCGACCAAGATCACCACTTTAGGCTCCTGAAAAATTTATGTGGGCCCCAAATGTTGTACACTATACATTAATAATATCTCGTAAATTTCAATCCAAACTAGCATCAAGCCAATATAAAAAGGATGCTTAGCTGACCGAAATGTTACTAAAAAGATATTATATATTTTTAATCAAACTATATGAACTTTTATATATTTATGTCATTAACGGCATCATCAAACGGACTGATTGAATTAAAATTTATTTTCGTTGGTCATCACTAGTAATTTATTTACCTTCACAACACTGATATCTTTATATTATTTATTCGTATTGTCTTAATTGTTTGTGGAAATTGGTAATCTTTAACACTTTTACTTTTATTAATGATTTTGCTTTTAAGTGCGTTAAAAATAACATATTTAAATAATATTGTATTGTATTCTAATTGGAATGAAACATTCATATTTATTAATTTTGTATTAATTATTCAACAACGTTTATATTTGAAAAATATACTCCCTCCGCCCCAAAATGATCTTCTCATTTGCTCGGTTTCATTGTCCCAAAAAGTTCTCATTTATACAATCTAGGCTTTAAAAGTGCACCACCAAAACATGACTAGTAAAGCAAGTGTTCATATCCTTAAAAAGTTTAAATAATCAAACATATCATTTTGGGACGGAGGGAGTATTCTAACATGAAGGGCCCAGGGAAGAGTTGACTTTTGTAAGGGTCCGTGTTTGTGTTTTAGGGTTTGGGTAGGAAGGGTAATTTGGGGTTTCTAGTTCATGGACCATAGGGGAATATATATAGATTGTGTGGATATATTGGTGAATACAGAAATAGTTTATACTCCTAATGAATTAGGTAACTCCGTGAGTTTAGGCTCGAATCCCTAGCTCCGGTACGTGTAAGACAATGCAGAGCTGGTTTAGTGCAGGCCCTCCTACGATAATCGGAAACTGCAGCAAAATTTGTCATCATCATCATCTCTACTTCCATTGTTGAAGCTTTCGATCTCGAATCTGCTTTCAGTCCCGCCACCGACGCCGTTCCGGCGCACTCAATCTATTTGTAAGCCCCCTTTCCACCTTTCTCAATTTCGTTGTGTTGTGCAATTTGTTAAACTGAGCAAATTTTACTGGAAACGAAGTTGCATAATTTTATCCCTATCCTCATTACACGTTAAATGAGCAGCTGAATTCACTATTCCGACAGTAATAGTAAGACATGTTTAGGGATATTATAGCTTGGGAAGCGTAGAGAGTCAAACTGAAAAAACTGTCATCATTATCCTCTTTGAATATTCTAGGTGATGGAGCTGTAATTTATGAACCAATCTGTTGTAAAAGTCCGTTTAATCTGGTTTAGGTCGGCCAATTGGGGCGGATTGTACCTTTGACGTAATTTTTCTTTTTTATTAGAGCAGTTAAAATCAAATTTCACAACACATTTCGTACTTTCATAGCTCGCCGCATTACATTAAAAGTATGGTGAGCTTTGGTTTATAACCACTAGCAGTTGACCGAGTAGTGATTTCCAGTGACATGCTTAAAATGGAGAAGATTGAATCTAAATTCCACTATTTACTTTAATGTCAGAACAATCTACTGCTATTGCGTCGTCTCAGGTTTGCTTGACTTGGGTTTGTGAAATATGAAAAAACAAGCTTTCATGGCGGAGTCTTGATATCTACCGGTGAAGTCACCATTCAACAATGTTTTCTTAGGATGATAAATTTGAAACTCACAATGCTACATTTGTAAACAGCTTAATTATTAAGTAGGTGTATGGGGGGGGGGTGTCCGTGGCAGACTGGAAGTTGGAACTACATTTGATGTAAAGTCTTAAATCATGGCAGATCTTAAACTTGGAACTGAAATTCATACCTGAGACCAGGTATTATTGTTAGCTAGTAGCCCAACAATAGTGACTAGAAACTCTAGCTTTTGGGGGATTAGAACTTAGAGGGTCTAGTTATGATCAGACTTGTCAAAGGCGTCGCCCGCCTCGCCTTTTTGGTCGCCTCTCAAGGTTATCGCCTCTCCGCAGAAAGGCAGGCGCATGGTAGCCTTTTTAGGTGAGGCGTCGCCTTTGTGGGTGAGGCGAGAGCCGTGCGATGCGTCGCCTTGTGAGAAAGGCGTGATTAATGAAACTACGGCATTTTTTCACTCTCGTTTTTAATTGAGTGCCCTAGTCTAGCCCTCCAATCGACTAAATTGACAAATCCAGAAGTCGAGACGAGGCGAGAAAGGGACAAGAGGAAAGAAAAAGGGTCGGCGAACCAAATCGATCGTTCAGACGATCGATTGACTAACGAACGCGATGGCGGTGATGAGAGGCGACGTCTACCAGACAGCGGCAACGAGGCAAGTTCGACGAGTTTCAGATAATATTTTTCTACTTTTCTCCTCTTTTGCGTTCTTACTTCGTCGTTTTTTGTTTTGGGTAGAAGATATATTGATGTAAATGGTTGCAACGGAATTAAAATAAAAGTAACCGGATAGGCAATTAATCGAATCAACGATTAATTGACCCAATTCGAATCCACGAATTAGGATTTGGCAAGAACAACACCAATAGTGATGAAGCTCTCCAATAAACGAAGGAATCCACCTTCAACAAAACCAACAATGGTTTCTAGGGATTAAACCCACAAAGATGCAAAAGCAAACTTTATAAAAATATTCAAAAACAAACGTGTTCAATACAATGAATGAAAAGAGTATTTAAAGGCTAGGAAATAATAAAACCATATTCTAAAAAGGACTCCAAAAAGTTTACCAAGAATACCCAAAATACTTTATCAAAAAGGAATTCTGCAAAACAATTAATTCCTGGCGAACAGCCGAGCACGGTTGTGCCTTTAATATGGCACGGTCGTGCAATTTCAGTCGAGCGCCTCATATCGCCAGGATGTCGAGGTCCGGGCGGGTCATAGTCTTGGTCCGGGCGGATCTTTCTCTTGGTCCGGGCGTGTCTCTTCCTTGCGCGGGCGGACCTCCATTCCTGGGCTGCTACATCATATATTAACACTAAGCTCCCCTCCCCGTCCCCCTGATCTTTTCAAACTTTCATTTGCCTTATTTCCTATTGAGTCCCTATCATTAACATGATTTACCAAGTCTTTTTATATGTTGCATGCGTATATACATTTTTCAATTATTTTTTCCTATTTTTCCACCTTGCTCGCCTTTTTGGCGCCCGCCTCTCGCCTCGCCTTTCGCCTCTCTCAGGTACCTTTCGCCCGCCTCTCGCCTTTCGCCTTTGACAAGTATGGTTATGATTGTTAGCTAGTAGTCCAAAAATGGTGATTGATCTTTTAACAGTACAATAGCCAGAGGCATATAAGTTTTCCCTGGATAGTGTTGGTACTTGGTATACACATTAAGAAGATTAGAGTGAAAAGAAGCACGTATGGGTTGAAGTTCCATATATGCAGCTTGCCTGATGTGTAGCTTTAGCTTTATATTTGTTCTTTAAGATGGTAAGACACACCTCAGTCTTAAATCATGTATGAATAAATTGCACATAATAGACTTGAATTTAATTGCTGATATACGAATATAGTAACCTATCTGATAGTTGTATTCTCAATACTCAATTTGTAGTGTGGATAAACTTGTTATATGACCTAAACCAAACATATTGGTGAAAGGTGTCATCGAAGGCAGGTAGTTAAAAGATCAGTGTTACATCTGCAACTCAAAAGCTAGTGTAAGTACTATCTCTGTCCCATAACAATGTGCACAAAATTTCCTTTTGGGCATCCCATTGATAAGTCACACCTTCCGAAAATGGAAATTTTATTTGTTTCTTTATTTATTGAGACCCACTTGTCATAATCACAACAACCATTCGCTACTATTCCCTACCCCACATTCTCTCTTCTACCTCACTTTTCATACTGACAACAACTATTCACTACTATTCTCTCCTTAATCCCCGTGCGCACCCATGTCTTTATGAAGCTGTTGGTTGCATATTGTAAAGTGAGTTTTGTTCTAGTTTGAATGCAGACTGTGGTAACGATCAGTCTTTGTCTTGCTGATCAACCTAATATCTATGCAACACACTGTTAAACACTCTATTAAGAAATAACTTTTGCAAGAATCTCACTCAAAATATCTCTCAATAGCCGGTAGGAGAATCTCCAAATGAAAGAAAATAATTATATTACTCAATGATATCCTGCTTCTAATGTAGTTGAGATATAAAGAGGGAATACAAGTGACGGGATAAAGATAAGGTCTAAAAACTCTCAACAACTAACAAAGTAGTGGGAGGGAACCTTATTTGACTCAGCTCGCTCCTAAATTAATTCAACCACTTACTCAAATAATAGCAAGCATGAATACTGAAAAATATAATAAAAATACTGAAAAATAAAATATACTTATTTCTGACGTGGCCTCCTGGAATAAGTCAGCCAAGGTTTCTTATCATTACTCCCCCCTTCGAAACTCCACTTGTCCTCGGGTGGAAATGGAGGAAATTGTGCGTTGAGCGGGTCATAATCTTCCCAGCAATGCATAAATAGTTCCAGTGTGTGCTTATCCATCCAGCAATGTTGCAATACGTTTGAAGGTGAAACCATCATTTCTAAGTCCTCAGATAAAGGCAAAAAAGCTGCTGGATTTGAAGGTTGTTGACCATGTGCACGTCTGAGTAAAGAGACATGGAATATCGGATGAACTCGAGAGTTCGGAGGTAGTACTAATTCGTGTGCAGCAGAACCAATCCGTCTCAGCACTGTGTAAGGGCCAAAAATCTGGTGACAACTTTTCAAACTTCCGTTTGGCCAAATATTTTTAGCGATAAGTTTGTATCCTGAGCCAAACAACATCTCCAGACGCAAATTGAAGGTCTCTGCGATGTTGGTCAACATGAATTTTCATGCGGTGCTGAGCTTTCATCAAGTTATCACGAAGGACTTGTAGCATGGCATCTCTTGTAACTATTTACTCTTTTGAATTAACTACCATTGTTTCCCCTTTTACATAGAGACAAAGGGATGGAGGATCACGACCATACTCCAGCTTGAAAGGAGTGTTATTGGCTGAAACATGATTGCTAGTGTTGAAAGAAAATTCTACCCGACAAAGATACTGACTCCATAACTTTGGTTGTTTATGGGTAAAACAACGCAATTATGTCTCAAGACATTGGTTTACCACCACAGTTTACCCATCCGTTTGTTGGTGGTAACCCGTACTCATTTTTAAGCGAGTTTGACTTAAATGGAATAGTTCTTTCCAGAATGCGCTTAAAACAGTGGGTCCCTATCTAAAACTATTGATCGAGGAATGCCATGAAGACGAACAATCTCCTGAGTATGGGTGTGAAAGAGCAATAAAATGACTGTACTTACTGAGCCGATCAATCACTACCAAGGTAGCATCATAACCCCTTGACTTAGGAAGCCCTGTGATAAAGTTAAGAGATATGCCCTCCCAAATTCTCTCCGGAATACGAAGTGGCTTGAGGAGTCCAGCAAGAGCTAGAGTTTCATATTTATTTTGTTGACAAACTAAACATCTCTGCACAAATTGTTTAACATTAACTTTCATACCTCGCCAATGCACGCTTGCTCCTAGGAGTTTCAATGTCTTTAGGTATCCTCCGTGACCTCTAGTAAGAGTGGTATGAGCCTCTTCCAATAGGTTAGCTCGTAGGTTATCTTTGGAATCACAAGTCGACCTTTGAAAAATAATCTGACATCCACCAGTTGTAATGGGGTTGAGAGTTTGGATTATTTGGTACTGAATCCACAATCGATTTGGATTATTTGGTACTGAATCCACAATCGATTTGGTACTGAATCCACAATCGATTTGGTTTTAGAGTATAGAAATGATTGCCAAGTAATGTCGCCATTTTTGGATTGAGAGCACCAAAGCTAACAGCTGTGGACTTGAACCATTTGGAAAAAGTGAATCCTTTGCTGAAATAAGAGACTGGATGGCCTTCTTGAGTTAGGACAACACCAATACCATCCATTGACGCGTCACATTGAATGGTGAAAGGAAGATGAAAGTTTTGGTAATTGCAACACAAATGTGGTAGTCATAGCTAACTTCAATGTTTCAAATGATGTTGTGCTTGTTCAGACCAACAAAAAGCATTTTTCTTTGTCAATTCAGTTAATGGTCTAGCAATAAAACCATAGTCTTTGACGAAGCGCCTATAGTAACTCGTGAGTCCCAGAAGTCGCAGAGCTCTTTCACGGTTTTTAGAGTTGTCCATTTTACCACCAAATATATTTTTCATAATCAACTTCTACCCCTTGATAAGACACCATATGACCCAAATAATTGACCTGAGTTTGACCAACGAGCATTTTTTGCATTGGCAAAAAAAAGACTGCAGCGTCAGTATTAGAAACACTTCATGCAGATGTTGTAAGTGCTCTTGAGGGGTACTGTTGTAAACTAAAATGTCATAAAAAAAATACTAAGACATACTTTCGCATATAAGGCCTGAATAAATCATTCATAATGGATTGAAAGGTTGCATGTGCGTTAGTTAAACCGAATGGTATAACTAAGAATTCATAATTGCCCGAATGAGTGTGAAATGCTTCTTGTGTATATCCTTTGGTAGGACATGAATTTGGTGATACCCAGACCGTAAATCAATTTTTGAAAAATAGACATCCAACGCAACTCATCTAAAAATTCATCAACTTTTGGAATAGGGTATTTATAGTATAGTAATCTGATTGAGATGATGAGACGGCGATAGTCAATGCAAAGGCGCCACGATCTATCTTTTTTTACTCACCAACAACACTGGGCTTGTGTAGGGGTTATTGCTCAGCCGTATGAACCCACGCTGCAACAAAACCTCAATCTGAGCTTCAACTTCATTCTTTTGGTAATGAGGATAACGATATGGACGGATGTTGGGTGGAGCTGCATTAGAAAATAGTTCTATGGCATGGTAGTGATCACAAGGCGGAGGTAAGCACTCTGGCTCTGCAAAGACACAACAAATTCTTCAAAGATACTGTCAACGCTCAAGGTTTCATGAGCGTTCATTGATTCATGTGTAAGAAACATGGCTTGGAATTGAACAAAAGCATCATTGTTAGTATTCAAACCTTGCAATTTATACTTCTTCACATTCAACCAAAAAATCATGAACATTTTATTCCAGTTAGCCTGAACAATATTCAACGAGGCCAACCATGTAATGCCCAACACCAAATCACAGCCTCCCAAAGAAAAAGGGTTGAAATCTTGTTGAATAATTAACTCTGAGATTTTTACCTCAACCTTTGGGCAAACTTTGTTGCAATTTACTTTGCTGCCGTTGCCAATTTGAACCCCAAAAGTAGGAACATCTTGAACAGGAAGATGAACCTCTGCTACGAGCCTACGACTGATTCCGAAATAAAGTTATGAGTTGAGCCTATCGATTAAAATCATAACTGACCTCCCCTTTAGAGTACCCATACATTCATAGTGGTTGCTTACTTCTGTTCCAACATAGCATTGAAAGAAATCTCAGTATTTTCAGACTCCATTTTTGCTTCAACTTCGTTGTTTAAGGGCTTCCAGCAAAGAGAAAGAAGCATTGCAGTGATTCCCCGGACGAAAGGGAGCCCTGCACCTAAAACATAGGCCCTTATCTCGCCTGACTTGACGCTCTGCATCTCCAGAGGAGACTTTTACAAGTGTTAAGGCATATTTAGGGGCGATTGAAATTGATGAGTTGGGTCTGGTGGGATTCGCTGAAGACACCAGTGAGTTTGAGTCTCTGGAGTTTGCTGGTTGAGACATATTCAAACGATTCTGAGTGTATGAAGAGTTAAGCTTAGGTCCGCATGAGAGCTGAGCTTTTTTCTCAAATTCCAGAGCTAAACTTGCGTCTTTGTACACTGTTCTGGGCTTCTGAATACGCACGTCCACCTTAAGTTCTTCCTTTAGACCGCCAAGAAAAATACCTAAGTGGCAATGCGCTCTGGCTAGTTATGGTGAACTCGTGCTACTTGCTTGGCAAACTCCTGTAGATACTCCTGTACTGTACTGTTCTGCTTGACGGATGCAAGGTACTTTTCTGGATTTTGATATTCAGGGGGACCATAGTGTTCTTGCAGTGTCTTAATCAACTCATCCCAGTACAACATGGTACGCTCATAATTTATCCATAAAAATAAATCCAAAGCACCCCCTTCCAAACTCATTGAAGCAACATCCATTCGAATCTTCCGGTGTCTGATAATACCGGAAAAACTTCTCAGCCTTCAGCATCTACCCTCTTGGGTCCCCTCCACTGAATTTTGGAGATTCAATTTTGGTGTTAGGTGAACGTCTCCCCCTTCTTTCATAATCATCTTCACTGTCTTCTCCCCAGGGGGAACGCTTTCTGCCTTCATCCACATGTCTCTTGCCCAAGTCATTGTAGTTTGCGGAAGCGGCTTCAAGTGCAACAATTCTGGCAGATATCTTATTAAGAGAATCAAGCTTTGAAGCAATAGCTGCCAACAGATCAGAAGATGATTTTGATTGTTGAACCACACTCTGGAACATTAGAAGATCATGTGTTCACCATTGTATCTAAACCAAGCTCTGAGTCCAAAATGTTAGTAAGTACTTGAAAACACACCGAGAAAAAACACTGTTAAGATATAATTTTGCAAGAATCTCAATCAAAATATATCTCAACAGCCAGTAGGAGAATCTCCAAATGAGAAAAATACATATATTACTCAATGATGCTTAGCATCATTGAGTAATATATGCTTAGCACTTTGTTTTTTTGGCTGTATGAGTTCTTACCCAGTGCACTCATCCCGTTTGTGGATTTTTTGGGGGAGATGAGTCTGGGTAAGTCAACTATCTAAAACCTCTGTGGAAACCATCCCGAAACTATCTTTTTTTAACAGGTTTGTCCCTTTAAGTGATAGCTGATTGTTGGCAGCAGAGGCATGCAACATATTTAGCTTCATGTGCCATGAAGTTTCTAAAACATCCACGGTTTATTTTCACTTGCGCAAATATTACCTAGTGGTATGTTTGTGCACATGGACTCGCTGTAATTTGTTGGTGAAGTGTTGATGACTTTCTTTGTAGATGAGATCATGCCTTGCATTTTATTGAATTCATAAACTTCTGTAAACCATTACACAATCATTATTTTTCGTTAAATGCCTCGTATCAATATTGATGAGGCGAATGAGATTGGAATTCAAGAGAAGGCAGAAGAGTTCGCTATGCATCGATATATCCCCAAACATTCGATGACCACATCTGTGGTCCATTTACGTTCCCTTTCATGCTGCATTTGGAGTTGAAATTATGTAGTACTATACATCGTTTTACCTTCTACGGTAACTTTTATCGCGAAATACTCGCTAAATAGCAGATTAAATAATTTGTTGCTGGTACAAATATGGTGATTTAGATTTGAGGGTATTAAATTTGTAAATTGAAGGGCTGAATATTTAAAATTAAGACTACTGGGGAGGAAGGGAGATAGTAATTTGTTTCTGGTCACTTAACGTTTTTTTTTCCTTTTTTGTTGCATAAGCCCATGCATTTTTTTTCCTGACCCATTCTTTATATCTGCTTCACCAGCGACTTCCTTTTACATTGGGATTCATCGGCAGCATGGTTGGAACCATTTACGTTTCCATGGTGCTCCACTGTTATACTCTCTCTGTGTTCTTCGCCGTGGTCCAGGTATCATATTTTTCATTATTTTTCGGCTTCCTTTATGAAACTGTTGGCTATATCCGAAGTTATAGAGTTATCACATTTACATGCTAATTTTATATCTGTTCTCCCTCCTGCCTTATTTATTAAGCAAAATTAACCACTGATACAAAGTTACTTAACTAGGTTAATTGTCTTTGTTTAAACAAAAATGAGTTACTCCCTTTGTCTCAAAATGAACGACTGAATTTGCTCTTGATCAAATGCATATTCGGTCATTGATTTCGGGACAGAGGTAGTACAATATCTTAGATCATGTAACTATTAGTTTGATAGATGAGTAAACAAAGGGTTGAGCAATGGAAAAATTACAGAACAAATGCAACATACCAAGCTTTCGTTTACAGTTTATGCAACGTACAACAAATTTACCACATAATATGCAACGTACTTTCAATTTTATTTCAAATAATGCAATTTTCGTTTCAAATAATGTAACGTACTTTGCAATTTTCATTTCAAATAATTACGTTGCATTATTTGAAACATCAAGTTTGTTAGGTTTTTAGCTTGATTGTAGGGGTGGAAATGGTTCGGCTTAGCTCGGTTTGGGGTAATTTAGGAGCCAAACCGCTATACATCGGTTTGGAGAAATCCCAAACCGAGCTGAACCACAAAATAGTCCAAGCCGAGCTGAGCTAAACCATTACGGTTCGGCTCGGCTCGGTTTGAACCACGGTTTGAATCCAAATACAACTCCTGGTATTCCTCCATACCATGAAAATACTTGTTGAAAATAACCATCTATACTCAAGAGTGTCAATCACTATGTGCTTGTTTGTTTTCACTTATTTTGACTTAAAATAAGCTATTTTAGTAGTGTTTGTTTTCACTTATAAGCTAAAAGCGAATAAGTCAAGTACAACTCCCTCAAAGCATAAATAAGTAAAAGCTAAAAAGCTAGAAAAATGATGATTTTCTTGGCTTATTGAAAATATGGAAGTTTATCACTTTTGGTAAGTCAATAATACTCTTCCTTTTCTATGTATGATTTATATAAGTTAGTTACATAATAATAATAAGAAAATAATAATAATAATAATAATTTTATTATTATATTATTATCATTATATAATCATAAATATATTATTATTACAATTGTGTTATTATTATCATTATAAAATTAATAATAATAAAAATTATTAAAAATTATTATTATATTATATTAGTATTAGTATTATTATTATTACTATAATTATATTATTAATATTATATAATCAACATATTATTAAAACTATATTACTATTATTAATATTATTTTATCATTATTAATATATACTAATAAAATTATATATAATATTAATTTTTATATAATTATGATTATTATGAATATATAATCATTAATAATTATAACAATTAAATAATTATAATTAGATAATTATAGTTATACAATTATATTATATTATAATTATTATGTGTTTATTTATATATGAGGGTATTTTGGTATTTGTATTAGATTCAGCCATTTTTTAGCTTTTTCAACAAACAGTCACAATTAGCTTAAGACAGCTCATAAGCATTTTCAAATCAGCCAAAACAAACAGTATTATGACAATAAGCCATAATTCATTCAGCCAAAAGTCATCAGCCATCAGTCATAAGTCATCATCCATCAGCTGCGACAAACGGGCCTTATATCAGGAAGGAACTTGTGAGCTAGAAAAATTATTAAAGAAGATGGCTGCAATATAGCCAAATATTCAACATCGAGTCCTAAAAAATTGTCAATCCAAAATATAACATATGTTCCCTGTTATAAAGAGTAAAAGAACATTCCCCGCTAAGTATCTTCCCCAAAAGTAAACTTAATGAGGACATGAAATATGGAAATAAAATCTGAGATGGAATTCTAGCATGTTTAGAACCTCAAGCAGGCAACATTTCTAGCAAATAATCAGCCTGAAAAGGTTCAGATATAGAAGACTAAACCAACTAAACTTAATCAATGGTCTATAATATGGCTCACCGGTTCAGCTAGCTCGGTTTAATGACTCGGCTACACGGTTCAGCTTAACGGTTCAGCTCTACGGTTCGGTTCGTGGTTCGGCTCAAAACGGTTCGGCTCGAAGGGTCAAACTGTGAGCCAAACCGAACCGAGTGGTTTACCAATTTTCGAAACCGAGCTGAACCGCATAAGTTTAAAACCGAGCTAAACCGCACGGTTTGGCTCGGCTGAGTTCGGTTCCGAACCGCGGTTTGAGCCAAACCATTTCCACCCCTACTTGATTGTGATTTGCTCATACTGAGATTTGATAGAAAGCACTCGTTTGAGAAACCTGATTCCCAACAATTGTTGGGCTTTGTTTTCAATATTCTAGGATCGGCCCACGAAGAGACCTATGAGCTCATCACCTGGCAGACCCAAACGGGTCTTGGGCCGGTCTAGGTATAAATGGGCTATCTTGGCGGGCTCGGGCCTAATGTTGGACATTTACAAATTACTGATAAAAGAGCCCTTTTAAGTATATCCATCCCTTTTGGAGAGTTATTATTATTATTATTTGTTTTTTTTTTCCAGCTAGGGTCACAAAATCTTGCTTAAACAATGAGTTGACGATATTTTATTGGTTGCGTCGATAGTAGAACCGCCACACTCTAATTAAAAAAAACCAATAAAATCATCACACCTAGAATTTTGAGAGAAATATTTTGTGACTTTTTTATGCCCCTAGTATTATTCTTATTTTTTTATAATCAAGACCAAATATTAATGTCAATATTTAAGTAATTTATCAATAACATTTATAGAATTTTATTGGAGGCTTTGACCAATAAGTTCCTAAGCCAAATGAAAACGACTAATAAGGACTGATATTTTGGAAACTCACCAAAAAGCCCCTGAAATTTTCGCATGACCAAATTGCCCTTCCTCCCTCTGACGCGCGCACTGTGCTAGCGGCTAGCGCTAAGCGCATCTTCATAACACGTTTTCTATTCCTCTCCCTCCTACTTTTTCTCTCTTCCTCCTACTTTTTCTCTCTCTCTTATTTTTTTTCCCCTCAAAATTTTTAAAATGTAATATCTAAAAATATAGAAATCGAAAAAACAATCCGAGACCACCGTTTTAACCGTGTCGTCAAAACGAATCAAACAAGTACACCCAACACATAATTCAAATTTCAGAAATAAAAATCTCATTTGTTCACTAGTAAAAATTTGAGAAAATTATTTTTCATTTCTCAATTAAATTTCACAATTTAAAAAAATAAAACTTATATTTTTCACTTGTAAAATTATTTCTCAAACTAATTTCTCAGTTGTGTGATTTCACAGTTGTGTCATTTTTTCATTTTTCACTTACAAAAACTGATAAATTCATCTTTCAATTTTTCATAATTATTATAATAACTGAGACATGTATTTCACAGTTATCACACATGAATTGAAAATAATAACTGAGACATTCATTTCACAGTTGTTCACACGTGAGTTTGAGTTTAATAACTGAGACATTGATTTCACAAGTGTGTCATTTTTTCATTTTTTATTTGTAAAATCATTTATCAAATTGACTTCATAGTTGTATGTACACATTATGTGATTTCATAGTTGTGTGATTTCACAATTGTCTAATGCTATATAACTTTTACAAATTAAGATATTCATTTCTCATTTGTTCATAATTGAGTATAAAACTGATAAAATCATCTCTCAATTTTTCACAGTTATTATAATAATAACTGAGATATTCATTTCACAGTTGTTCACACATGAGTTTGAGTATAATAACTAGGACATTCATTTCACTGTTTAAACAATTGAGAAATCAATTTACCAGTTGTTTGAAGCAAAATATGTTTAGTTAATGAATGCATTGACACACACCATTTAAACAATAGATAAACCAATTTATCACTTATTTGTAAAAATTAAGACGTTAATTTCGCATTTTTTTCCCTTCATAATTGAGTATAAAACTGATAAAAATATCTCTTAATTTTTCATATATTTTTTTTCCCAAAAGAAACTGATAGCATAGATTAAACACAAGAGTTACATAAAATCTAGAAGGCCATCCACAAAATTCGGTGGCTCATCCCAGATTGTGAGAGCTCCATAAGAAAAGCCCGCTCGAGAAACACTATCAGCTACATAATTCGCCTTTACAAGAACACATGAATAGTTACGGTGCTGCTGGAATATATACTTGCGCTCGGTAATGAGATCACCGAACTCGGAATTATCCTTAGCCAATGCATGAATTGAGTTGTGGACCTTAGCATTGTCAACCTCAAATATAACATTTGTAAGCCCCAAAGAGATGGTCTAACGGATAGCTTGCAAAAGACTAAGTGCTTCACCGTCTGCAACTTGTAATGTTCCAGGGATAATTTGAGCACGAGCACGAAAGAAATGACCAGACTTGTCACAAAGAATACACCCAAGCCCTGTTTGATGAGCAACTTCCAAGAACGAAGCATCACAATTACACTTGAAAAATAGATCCGGTGGAGGATGCCATTAGTGCATGGGCCAGGAGAATGGGTCACCCTTGGACGGCTGTCACCTTTAGAAGTTGAACATGCTGTTCTCCATTCTTCCAAAAACTGTTGAGAAGTATGACAAACCCGAGACGGAGAAATAGCACACTGACGCCACACACGATTATTGCGTTCTTTCCAAATCCCCCAAAGCAGCATTTCCACCTTGTCTCTTTGCTGCAGTCGGGCACCCCAAAACAAATGCAACAACCATTCTTCGAATGTGTTAGCTTGCTCCGCCGATTGACACACTACACCCTCCAGATTAGTAGCAGCCCAACAGTCCTTTGAAAACGAGCACGAAACAAACAAGTGCCAATTATTCTCTTCATCTGCACCACATAAACCACAATGGATTTGTTGTCACTTACATTTAAAAATAACATAGAAAAAATTAATTGTTGTGTATTCATAACAATTCTCAATCAATCCA
The DNA here is from genome assembly GCA_026119855.1 of Campanula takesimana. Lineage (NCBI taxonomy): Eukaryota > Viridiplantae > Streptophyta > Magnoliopsida > Asterales > Campanulaceae > Campanula > Campanula takesimana. The sequence continues at coordinate 617,745 of JAOWBW010000667.1, read as the reverse complement.
GTGTCTGCAACTTTTACACCACCACGACCACCACCCCACCACCATTATCACTACCATACCAAAATCAAAACCAACACACTTAAATCACTGTCACGATGAGCAGAATTTAAAAAAGAATTAATAACAACTGATGAATAGAAGAATTGGGATTGGGTTTGCTATTGAGGCCAACCTTTTAATTTCCTGGTAAATAAAATTTTGAAAACAAGATCGACCACAAAGCAATTCTTCAACTCCATGTGCAAAATGACACCTTTCTCCAAAATCCCATTTGAACATCACAATTGAAATCTCATTTAAGAATCCATATGAAAACCCATTTGAAAATCCCATGAAATCTCAGATCTAGATCTCAGCATAAATTGAAAAGAAAAACAATTGAAATTCCATTTAAAACCCATGACTTCTGCAATAAAAAATAAAATCATAGACCTACAAATATACCTCTGCCGTTTAGATTTTGATTGGAGGTAAAAACAGAGAGGAGGAGAATGGAGGAACAATGTCAGAGTTGTAAAACTGGAGATGAAATCGATCGATGCCGGAGTTGAATTGATCAATGCCGGAGTTGAAGACAGAAGAAGATGGGAAGAGAGGGAAATCGTGTCAGAGAGAGGGGCGCTAGGGTTTGCAACGGTTTGGGGGAAGAAAAGGGGCGCTGTATATGTGTGGGACAGGGAGGGTAGTTTCGCCATTTATAATTATAGTAAGGACTCTATGGGAGTTTTGATTTCAACTCAGGGACCCCTAAGGTAAAATATGAAAATGTCTGTTTTTATTGGCAAATTCCACATTCTATGAGGGACTTATTGGTAAAAATCCCATTTTATTGGGATGGTTAATTTATTAATATATACTAACCTCCGCCTCAGCTCAATGTGCACTGTCTGACTTTTTTGTCAATTCATTGGATATTTGACCATAATTTTATGGAAATCTAGATATCTCTAAACAATTTTATAAAATGTTATTGATACTATTCGTAACGATGAAACAATAACAAGTTTTAAATTGCATATGAATATCTACATTTTCATAGAATTATTGTCAAAGTTTGATTGAATTGATCAAATGAATAGTGAAAGTACACATTGTGCTGGAACGGAGGTTAGTAGTTAAAGTTCACTTACTTATGAGACTATTTTAGAATGGTGGGAGTAATATATATACACACACACATAGCATTATTCTTTTCAATTAACCTTACATTGAGTGCTTTACTTCTTTTGTTGGGCAAACTACCAAGATATGCAACGTAGTTTCCGATTTTTATCAAATAATGCAACCTACTAACTAGTGGCAGATATGTGAAACGTACTTTACTATCATATATCAAATAATGCAATGTACAATTTTTTTTCTAACGCCGTTAAAAATTCTAACAGAAGTATGACTTTCGTTAAAAAAAACTAACAAAACGTTTCTTTAATAATCCAAAAAATGTAAACTTTCGTTAAAAAACTAACAAAACGTTTCTTTAACAATCCTTTCAATGGGACGGTGGTGGGTATCTCATCACTTTCTCATGTTTCCTTTTCATTTTGAGTTAGTTTCGTTAAATATATAGCTGAACTCGTTAAAAATTTAATGTGTTTTGAGTAGGTTGCATTATTTGATAAATGATAGTATAGTACGTTTCATATATCTGTCACTAGTGAGTAGGTTGCATTATTTGATAATAGAGGCTTAGTACGTTGCATCAAGCACTAATTATTCCGTTTAAATTAGGTATGAACAAGTGGTTTTAGCACCTAGGCTGAAGTTATAATTAAAGACAATGCGCATACAATTCTTGACCATCAAAGTTGAATAAAAATGTTTGTAAAGAAAGTTGTTCAACCAAACAAAAAAGATTTTAAGAACTACTCACTCTGTCCCTAAATGAGTGTCCATTTTCAAGATTTTTTTGTCCCAAAATGAGTGTCCATTTTGATTATAACTTTGTCCCTAAATATTTTTTTTTCAAATTTTTTTTCACCAGTCTCTTTATACTTGCAAAAACTAAATGTTTGTAAAGAGGATTACACGATTATATATGAATTTTGCCACAAAATTGTACAAAAAGTTATGTCCCTTGAAATGAAATTTGGACACTCATTTAGGGACAGAGGTAGTACTAAAATAATGAGTTAAGTCCAAGAACTTCTTGACACTTTACACCCATAATATCTTATTTAGTAATTAGATTAGTGTTAGTCAGAGATGCGAAAACCCCGAAATCAAGGAAATCAATGAAAGATTAGGACATCAACATTGTCATTAGGGGACAATGATTTGACCCATGATATAAATTAAGAGCTTAAAAATTAATTATCTTTTTTAAAATGAAAATTTGGTAAGCAAAAAGGCCGTCCCAATAGACAAGAAACATAGTGGAAAATGATGTGTTATGTAATTGTAGTAATTAACAAAATTAGGAATAGTCAATTAGAAAAAAACAAAACAAAACAAAGAGGCCAGTTCTTGTCAAATGACCAAGTCATTTCAACAAGATTTAAATTGAATAGTTAAATTGTGTCGTGCGTGTAAACGGTCGGTACCATTACAATGATGTTGATGCATAGGCCAGACAAAATAATACTCCATCCGTCCCAAAATGATCTTCACATTTGACTATTCAAACTTTTTAAGGATATGAACACTTGTTTTACTAGTCATGTTGTGTTTATGCACTTTTAAGCTTAAATTGTAGAAATGAGAAGAACTTTTTGAAACAATTAGAAATAGCAAATGAGAAGATCATTTTGGGACGGTGGGAGTATTTCTTGAACACCTAAGTAATAATTAAATTAAAAGGGGTAAATTGTTTTTCTTCTTCTTGGTCCTTGGGTTAGTGGAAGAAGTTGTGAATTTGACTGAAAATAAATAAAATGATATGGAGGAGGAGGATGGCAAAGAGCCAAACCGAGGGCCCCCTCCAAAATTGTGAAACTAATTAAAAGCAGGGCAAAAGGGTCAAAAGCATAATGGATATGCTTGATGAGAGGGTTCCCTTTTGACATTTTGATTAAAAGACGAACATCAAATTAGATTAATAATAATATCTTAGTACTCTCTCTTTATTACAGGAGTCAGTCTTATGAAAAACTTGTTTTCATTAAAAGATGCGTTAAACTTATTTTACATTAAGAGATTATGTTTTAAATGTCATGAAAACATGTTTTACAATAAAGCGAGTGTAAAACAAGTTTTTTTTTTTTTTTTTTTTCTCCCGAGATTTTCACTTACTACAGTATACTAAGAAACGCTATTTTCACAAAATTAGTGTTGCAGTTACAAATGAACATTATAATTTTTTTATGATATAAAAAAGTATATAAATATATTAGTCATCATTTTTATATGGAAAAATTTCTCAAAAGTCCTCTTGTTAAAGCAAATTTCTTAAATAGGACAGACATTTTAGTTTATTTCTTTCGGGTCCACAAGATGGAATGTTTATTTCTATTAAGTCCCCGATTTTTTAAATGAAATACTTTAATCCCAAAAACTACCCCTCCCACTCAACCCTAATACGTTAACCCTCCCCCGCCGTCACCCTCACTCTCTCTACTCCTCCGGCAAAATACCATCTCTCTCAACCCACCCCTTCCTCTGTCGATCTCGCCGGCGAATCCTTCGACGAGTCCTTCTCCAGATCTGGTAATCTATATGCCTCCATCACCGGCGGCTCCTCTCCTCCGGCCAAATCACCATAGTCGGTCTCTATTACAGTCGTAGAAGATGATGAGGTTATGTCAAGCATATTCCAAGAATCCTTAACAACCCACCTGCCAGAGCCTTGATTCTCGCCTTTTTTTCGTGTTTGTGTTCCAGATCTACCTCAATTTATTCAACCACTTAAAATTACGTAAGCTATTTCGTGGTGGAAATGAATTTTCTGATCTGGGGGTGACTCGTTGGACGTGAAAAACCCGGCCAACAACATTAGTACGAAATGCCCCACCGCCCAAATATGGCATTTCTGGGAAATCAAAGCTTCAACGACGGAATTGAAGTCGGAACCAGAGGAAACAGGGAAGCCATGGAAGAGGAGAACGTCGCTTTTGTGGAGGAGGGATTCCAGCCATGGTTTGTGAGTTTGGATCGCCTCCGTCAGATTCTGAAGAGAGAGTATTTGATTTGTAGTGGTAAATTGATCAATGTTGGAGTTTGGGAAAAGGACTGGGGAAAAGGACTCCATTTTGTAATTTTTGAAGGGCTTCTTGTAGCTCAACTTCTTTTGAACAAGTTCTCTCCCATTTTGGTCTCTGTTTCACTGAGATTGACATGTAGGAGTATGATAAAATCAAGAGGATAGGGATTAATTTTAAGAAAGAATAATACTAGGGGCACAAAAAAATCACAAAATCTTAGGTGTAATGATGTTATTGGTGTTTTTAATTAGAGTGTGGCGGGTCCATTATCGATGCAACCAATGAAATATCGCCACCTCATCTTGTGAGCAAGATTTTGTGACCTTATTTTGTGCCCCTAGCGTTGCTCTTTAAGACAAGTTTGGTTGCTATATTGTCTGTTTCACAATTTCTTAGTATATGCACTTTTATATATATATATATATATATATATATATATATATATATATATATATATATATATATATATATATATATATATATATGTGCTCAAATGAGAACCTAAATATCGTAAGAACCGTGAGAACTTAATGTATCCAATGATCTGTGACATGGCTCTCGGTGTTTTTATAGGTATGTGACTTGTCTCTCACTATTTTTATATGTCTGCGACATGTCTCTCAGTGTTTTTATAGGTATGTGACATGTCTCTCAGTATTGTTATAGGTCTGCGACACGTTTCTCAGTTTTTTTATAGGTTTGCGACATAGTTCTAAGTGTTTTTATAGGTATGTGACATGTCTCTCAGTGTTTTCATAGGTCTGTGACACATCTCTCAGTGTTTCTATAGGTCTGAGATATGTCTATCAGTGTTTTTATAGGTTTGAGACACGTCTCTCAGTGTTTTGATAGGTCTGAGACACGTCTCTTAATGTTTTTATAGGTTTGAGATATGTCTCTCAGTGTTTTTATAGGTCTGAGACACTTGTCTCAGTATTTTTACAGGTCTGTGACATAACTCTCAGTGTTTTTATATGTATGTGACATGTATCTCAGTGTTTTTATAAGTCAGAGACATGACTCTTAATGTTTTTATAGGTTTGAGACATGGATATCAATGTTTTTATTGGTCTACGACATGACTCTCAGTGTTTTAACAGGTGTAAGACATGGCTATAGGTCTGCGACATGGCTCTTAGTGATTTTATAGATATGCGACATGGCTCTCAGTGTTTTTATAGGTATGTGACTTGTCTCTCACTATTTTTATAGGTCTGCGACATGTCTCTCAGTGTTTTTATAAGTATGTGACATGTATGTCAGTATTGTTATAGGTCTGCGACACATTTCTCAGTGTTTTAAAGGTTTGCGACATAATTCTAAGTGTTTTTTTATACGTATGTGACATGTCTCTCAGTGTTTTTATAGGTCTTCTACACGTCTCTCAGTGTTTCTATAAGTCTGAGATATGTCTCTCAGTGTTTTTATAGGCCTGAGACACGTCTCTCAGTATTTTTATAGGTCTGAGACACGTCTCTCTGTGTTTTTATAGGTTTGAGATACGTCTCTCAGTGTTTTTATAGGTCTGAGACACTTGTCTCAGTACTTTTATAGGTTTGTGACATAGCTCTCAGTGTCTTTATATGTATGTGACATGTATCTTAGTGTTTTTACAAGTCGGAGACATGACTCTCAATGTTTTATAGGTTTGTGACATGTATCTCAGAGTTTTTATAGGTCTGCGGGATGACTCTCAGTGTTTTTATAGGTTTGTGACATGGCTCTCAATGTTTTTAGAGGTATGTGATATGTTTCTAAGTGTTTTTATGTGTATGTGACATGTCTCTCAATGTTTTTTTTAGGTATGTGACGTGGTTCTAAGTGTTTTAATTGGCATGTGACATGGTTCCAAGTGTTTTATAGGTATGTGATATAGTTCTAAGTGTTTTTTTTTGTGTGTGATATGGTTCTAAGTGTTTTTATTGGTGTGTGACATGGTTCTAAGTGGTTTTATAGGTATGTGATATGGTTCTAAGTGTTTTTATAGGTATGTGACATGACTTTCAATGTTTTTATAGGCATGCAACATGTATTTTTATACGTTTATGATATGACTTTTAGTGTTTTTATAGGTTTGAGACATGATTCTCAGTGTTTCTAAGAGTCTGAGACATGAATCTCAGAGCGGGAAGAAAATATGACTTGAAAATATGGCCTGGAAAGGGGGAGCACCCTTATAAGGAGTAGTTAGGGGTATTCTTGGCTATTTTTGTCCCTTGGGTTTTGAGCAATTAGAAAAATATTGTGTCTTCTTTAGAAATAAAAGTTAGAATGAAGGGCTTTTAAGAAAATGCCCCTTTTTATATAAATCAATAAGTTAATTATGATATTATTATTATTATAATAATAATAATAATATAAGAACGGGTAACGTAAAAGGAGAGTACTAGTATTGGAATGCTAATAAAGTTGGAGCAAGGAAACACAAATAAAAAGGAGGAAGGAAAAGGAGTAGGAGAAAGATATGTACTTGTCTTGATACTTGGGATATGTATTATCAGATTATCTAAACTAATAAAGTGACTAACTGCACTTTCCTTATATTGTAAAAATTTTAAATAAAAGAAAAAGTTATATTTGTAGAAAATATAATTTTTGCAATAAATATTTTCACCAAAATGGGAGGCAATGTAAGTTGTAACATGGCACACATTAGCATCTTTTCAAATCTAAATCTTATACAAAAACAGAATAATTTTATAATCGGATTGAGTTTTGCAAGTACACCAAGTTCTAAGGACAATTTCTGGTGATTACAACCGATCAAATCTATGAATCCAAATTATATGTCATGTAATGTTATAGCACAATAATGATAGTATCATGCTCCACTATCTATATCATGTCATGTGCCTACTACCACCTCCTTCAAATCCACTATTGTTTATATGTCTGATTATCTGATTCTATGTTACATTATGTCTTAATTTGACTCCACTTCTAGATGTGTCATAGAGTTGCATTTTCCATTACTAAGCATAATAGAAGATGATGCCCTTCGGTAAAAATAAATAAATGTTACATTTACTTTGAGCAGTTCTTTGGTCCGCCACTGTTCAACAAAATCGACTGATCCACTCCTGAGTGAACTAGGTCAAAAAATCTTGAAGGAAAAGAAAGCAGTCGTGTTATTATTACAAAGTTGCAGCTATGAAACAAAGATGGCTTTATTTTTTCATGAAAACCAGGAAAAAATCAATGATGGAATATCTTTTACCAGAAAGTAAGAAACAATGAAAGCTCCAAAAGTGATGCTCAATGGAAGGGAGGGGAGACTCTTTCAAATCCACACATATCTCTCCATTTTTAGCTCCTTTCTTTGTCTCTTCTTTAATTTTTCCTTTTGTCCTTATAATGTTTACTTAGATACCCTTTCTGTCCCAAAATAATTATCACACATCCCGTTTTAGCGTGTTAAACGTTAAATACCGCATTTCTAAATTCGTCATCAATTTTTTTTAAAAAAAAAACTTTCGCTAATTGTCATCTTTCTTTGACCTTCATTGGAACAAAGTTACAACAATAGATCTCGAATTGCAAAAACTGGAACATTAAGTGGTACTATACGACTTTATGAGAACTTGATGGCAGTACAATGGAATTTGCCAAAAAAAAAAAAAAAAATTGATGGAAAAAAAAAAAAAAAAAAAACATTTGTGTATTGGAAAACTGAACATATAATGGTAGGGTTTCATGGAGATGTTCATCACTTTTCCTTTTTAATGGATGAATGTTGTTTAGCCATCAAGCCGTATAAGGCCAAATATGTACCCAATTTTATGTTGTGGCATAAATTGAACCTCATGGGATTGGGATCCATATATATTACTCTCTCCGTCCCAAAGTATATATCTACCTCTCATTTACCGGGAGATTAAGAGATGGTGCAACTGATACAAGTGTTGTGAGTATGAAAAGTGGGAGATGAGAGAGAAAGTATGGTAGGGAATAGTAAGTTGATTGGTGTTGTGAGTATAAAAGTAAAGTAGGAGAGCGAATGAGTTGGAGAAATAGTAAAAAAAAATTTGCCATTTAAAGAAGTAGACATATACTATTGGACAGACTGAAAAAGAAAGGTGAACATATACTCTGGGACAGAGGAAGTACCTGATTAATTTCCATCCTATCACAAAATAAAATTCAGTTACAAAAATGTCGATAAATCTTTCTTCTTCGGTTATGGAAATTGGAAAATATATTGGCACCTTTATTGTGATGTTAACTCTAGCAAATGTCATTATTAATTTATCATGATAATATACAAGAATACTATCATTTTCGTACTTCATTATTATACACCACTTTGATTTTAATGAAAATAATATATGTACAAAAAATACAGTACATAGAAAAATTGTATGGGCTTTAGAGATATGTAGTACTGTGTAATTGTTGATGCCGTAGTTGTACAATACAATGCTACATTATGCATAAAAATGATTGTATTTTCTGCTAATGTAATTTACTCATTTTTTAAAATTATATTTCCCTTGTTCCACGTTGATTGTTTATATTTGATAGTCAAATGTTTTATTTTATTTTGAGCTTTTATGCCTTTGTATTTTATTTTTTTTGTTATTTAAGGTTATAATTTTCTTTGTAACATGTAAGAATATTATAATTTGAACATAAATATTGTTGTTCTTTTCTTTTTTTTTTTTTTCGGAAAAACAATAAAAATTTATTGTACAATTATTGAAGTAGAGAAATTAGATGGAACGTCCTAAATGTAGTAGTGAACTATTAACACATTCTTTCAATTGCATAATAAATGTCATAATTTTTATTTAATCTATCAAAAAATAATGTCATATTATTAATTACTCCCTCCGTCTCAAAATAGATGTTATTTTAAACATTTTCACACATATTAAGAAATGCAATTTATGTATGTGAAAATGTCTTACATACCCCTAAAGTAACCCAATTACTTAGACTATTAAATGCTTGTGCAAGAGATAGTTCCTTATCATTAATAAGGGTACCAATGGTATATTACAATAAATAAGCCTTGAAAATTGTAAAACGACAAGTATTTTGAGACGAAAATTAACTCCCAAAACGAAATCTAATTTGAGACGGAGGGAGTAAAATAATAATTTTTGTGTAATTTTTTTTATGGTACAAGTAATCTATAAATTAATAAATAAAATACACTTTGTGAATATTAATTAATTGAATGCGACACTTATTTTTTGAGAAGTAAAAAGGATATATTTTCTTCATAAACGCATCCAGACGTCCACCATCCAATAATCATAATTCCATTTATATCCTTCTCTCAAGATTTACGTACGCTTGTATAGTTGGATGAGTTTTATTGTTCTTGATTATTGTTGAGGTTGTTATTAATGTGTACCACAAAGCTATAAATGGCCGAAAAATATGTAGGGTTAATGACAGATTAGGGCCTGAACTCCAGGGGGTGCGTTTAAACGGGGCCTGGGTTTTTTTTCCGCTAGATCAGGGCTCAATATCTCAAATTTTTGGCAGTTAAGGGCTTTTTGACGGAAATCGTTAGAAAAGTCAGTTAAGTGCCATGTGCCGAGCACGTGATCGTCAAAATGGATGGGTTTGTAATGATATTAGTTTGTAAGGGTTTTAATGAAATTTTTGAAACTTACAGGGTTTAAAATAAAATAAATATTTTTTCTAAATAATCTAATAGCTATATTAAATATAAAAGGTTTTAGATTATTTTCTAAATAATAAATTTAAATAAAGAAAATTATAAATAAATTTAAATTTTATTCTATGAACATAATAAATTAATTTTTACATTCACCAAATTTAAAACAACATAAAGTAATTATCACTATTTACAATGGAAAGCTTTTATTACTTTTTTATTAGTAGGACCCACTTGAAATAGGACATCCAAAAATGGAAAGCTTTTATTACTTTTTTATTAGTAGGACCCACTTGTCATACTCATAACTTCTTTTCATTTATTATTCCCCACACACTTTCTCTGTCCTTCATACTCACAACACCTACTTTTCAAACAATTTTTTATAATAATAAATTATTATTCCTTAATCCCCGTGTCGGACCAAGAATCCTATTTCGAATGGGACGGAGGGAGTATTATAGATACTTAATATTATTATACAACATTTAAAAAAAATAGACTTATTAAAATATAAAAAAAATCCACATTCTTATTTAAAAGGATTAATTACAATTTAATAGAAACTTTAACAAAGTAAATTAAAAAAAATAGACTTATTAAAATATAAAAAAAATCCACATTCTTATTTAAAAGGATTAATTACAATTTAATAGAAACTTTAACAAAGTAAATTAAAAAAAAAAAAAAAAAAAAAAAAACACAAACCCAGCAAGAACAAGAACAGCAAGCCTCCATCTTAGACCATCCTCACCAAAAAAAAAAAAAAAGCCAAAATTCCTCCCCCAAAAATGCACAAAATCCCATCATTGTCAACCCTAGGCCCAGGAGGCTTAGACATTTCAAAATCCTTCTTCAAACGCATCCAAAAACACCTCCCCATCGATCCCCTCTATCCGCACCACCAAAATCTCCGTCATCGGCGTCGGCAATGTCGGCATGGCCTCGCTCAGACCATCCTCACCCAAGACCTCGCCGACGAGCTTGCCTTAGTCGATACAAACACAGACAAGCTCCGCGGCGTGATGCTTGATGGCGAGATTTAGGGTTTTGGGGGAGGTTGAGTAAGGGGGAAGGGTAAGGAACAGGAGAGTACTGGAGGGGTTTACGGTGAAGGAGCTTGGATTTGGGAGTGGTGGTGGTGGTGATGGAGGAGGAGAGAGATGCGGCGGCGGAGGTGGGGAGTTGAAGGTCGCCGGAGAAGATGACGTGAGACGAGCGAACTCGCCGGCAACGAGGAAACAGAGAGAAGATGGATTGGGGGGTTTTTTTTTTTTTGGTCAAAATCAATTGACTTTCTCCTCCAATTTGTAATTTTTTTTGTTGGCCAAATCAAATACACTTTGAAGTCCTTCAAATTTTAAAATTTTCACTAAAGTCCTTCATTGCTAATATCAATTACAAATACATACATTTTGACGATCACGTGCTCGGCACATGGCACTTAACTGACTTTTCTAAAGATTTCCGTCAAAAAGCCCTTAACTGCCGAAAAATTTAGATATTGAGCCCTGATCTAGCGGGAAAAAAAACCCAGGCCCCGTTTAGACGCACCCCCTGGAGTTCAGGCCCTAATCTGTCATTAACCCAAATATGTACGAGATTTCTCCAAATAAAAAGTCGGTCGATATGTACGAGATGGAAGGCAAATTTGTATGTGTCTTATCTCCTCGTCCCGTAAAGTTAGTCTCATTTGATTTTTAAAGTTTAAACGGACTTTGGACTCAAATTGAGTAGGAGTTTAAGACGATAGAAGCTCTCTCTATCCAGCACAATTGTATTCTCGTACTTGAACTTGGAGTAAGTTAGGAATACTAGTTTGTAATGGTAATAAAAGAAAAGGTACCTTACTACCTGCATTTCAAAACTATAAAACTTACAATTTGTATGCATTTAAACCCATATTCAATATTAAGCCTAGACATAACTTTAAAAAGCCAAAACCTAACTCTTTTTATCAGTTCAAGACACTGCTTTGTAGTCTTGTAGACATATATTTAAGTCAATAAAGCAACAATTAAAAGAAAATATTTCTTCTACACGAAGGAAAGAAATTAATTTAAGTAATAATTCTCTTAAGTTCCTTTTACTTCGTCTTAAAATAAGTATGATGTTTTTAAATAGAAAAAAACTAAATTTTAATATAATTTTATCATGTTACAACAACATAGCATACAAATAAATAACATTATAAAAAGTGTAATAACTTAACTATCACCTTATTATTAGAATAGAAAGAATAGTAAGATAAGTCAAAATAAAACGCCATCTGTTCTTAAATAATGTTCATTGTTTTTTTAAAAAGTCCTAAAATGAATGTCTTGTTTTTAACAACTTTGTCCTTTAATTTATTTTACCAATTTTTTTTGTCACTGGTCTCTTTATATATATAAAACTAAATATTTAGAAAATAAGTTACAAACTATTTATGAATCTTTGCCATTATTGTATAAAAAATAAAAATGTTTAAAATACTCTTTAAAATAAAATTTAAACATTAATTTAGGGATGAAAAAAGTAGAGTACTTAGAGTAGTGATTAATTCAACAGAAAGTCTAGTTGAAGATTAAGCCAGCCCGTGAGCCTAATAATGCAAAATGGGATGGCACGAGACCCGATCTAATCTTTCCATTATTTTTAATATTTTCTTCAATCTGAATCACTTTTCAAAACTTAATCCTCCTCTATCCTTTTGTATCAAAATAAATATTTAATTATATCACATTTTTAGAAAATAAAATGTATTATTCGATGACTTTCTTTTAAATTCCTATATTGGAATTTATTACAATTTGCCTCTCTAGAAATCTCTCATAGAAGGATAAAGGTTTTCCACATGCTCCCTACGGGAGTCGAACCTAAGACCTCTGCAAAGAGAGGACTCTATCCTTCCACCGGATACCATTGAGCTATAAGCTCATCGGTATTTGATGACTTCCTTAAGCTACCCTCTTTTAAAGGAAGTTATTTTTTTTGTTTCTTCTTAAGAGTATGCTACTAATACATCACTTATGAGGAGATGAGGCTTAAGAGGAAGCATAACAATAATCTTCTGACCTGTCAATTATGACATTTATTCCAAGATAAAAGGAGTGTCGTCATAATAATAAGGTACAAGACTCTTATCACAATGTACAACTCTAAAATGTTGTTAACAAGGGGAAAAAAAAAAGGTTTTCTTTTATTTCTTATTAAGTTGTCCCTTCCACTAACCTTCCTTTATTTTTTGACCTTTCTAAATCCTTTTACAGCAATGGCTCCCAGACAAGATGACCAGATTAGCAGTTTTAATTAAACAAAACACTGCTTTATTATTTTTTATTTTATTTTGTTGGTTTAAGAATTTATCTTTTCTTCTTGCATGTGCGATTCCTCACTAACTCTCACTTTGTTTATTAAACAAAGTAAAATTAGATCTCAATCATTGACATTAAACATTTCCTTACATTTTACAGCCAATTCTCTTCTTCCTCAGAGAATATTATTAACTCTTAAGAACCACTCCCGATATTCGAGTTAATTCTTCTGTAAATAAAAAAAAAATAATAAAAATAAAATTGTTCATTACATTTTTCAACTGCATGCATATTGTGATCAACTTTCAAAATGCTATACACTCAGACTGTACAGGCTCCGGATCCAGTTTTCAACCACTTATCCATTATCCTTTTTTTCATGTAAAAGATTATACTTGTATGAAAACACAAACATAATTATATATATATATATATATATATATATATATATATATATATATATATATAAACATAATATACTCCCCTTGCCCCGATTTAAAGTTCTACTTTGATTCTGCACGGGGATTAAGAAAAGGTAAATGTTGTGAGTATGAAAAATAAAGTAAAAGAGAAAAAGGTTGGTAGAGAGTGTTTGTTGTGAGAATGACAAGTGAGTCTCATTTTCCGTTTTAGGTAATAAAGTAAAGTAAGAACCTTAAATTGATACAGTCCAAAAAGAAAGTAAGAAACTTAAAGCGGAACATAGGGAGTATATATATATATATATATATATATATAGGTAGGTGCTCAAATGAGAACCTAAATATCGTGAGAACCGTGAGAACTTAATATATCCAATGATGTATCCAAGTGCACATTGGATACAGTAGTTTTTACCTAATGTATCCAAGTCAAGTAATGTATCTAATGATGTATTCAAGTCAAGTAATGATATTTAGGTTCTCACAAGAGAACGACCCTATATATATATATATATATATATATATGTCATGCTCATGCAGGCACATAATTGTAAGTTAACATAAGAAGCATGAAAATGATTAAAAAAAAGGCAGTAACCTTAATTAACTGGATATTACATGTTACTTAAGAAATTAAGTTATGTTACCCATAACTAGCTAACATGGGGGTGACTCATCCTCTGAGTTGTGAATGGTGACCACTTAATTAAGTTTAAATGGACCACTTGTGGGTTTGTGTTCATATCTTTTTGGCTTACTAAAGCCTAACGTGTTCATCTTTTTCATGTAATTAAATAACAAAGGATAATATCGTACCCATGTTCATGTAGCCTACAACCTCAGATTTATTTTCTTCCTTTCCATAGAAATTGTAAAAGTACATAATTTCTCTTCTTTTTTTTTATCTTAGCAAGAAGAGGTAGAAAAAGACCGGAATTGTGGGGCAGCCAATTCGGGTTTTGCTACATCTCATTTTATAAAAATGTAGGATCAAATTTATTAGGCTTATAAATCTACCTCTGAATGTCGAGTTTTATCCGTTAATTCTCAATCATTAAAACTAAAAGAGGAAGTTTTGTGTGAGACAGATCTCGACGAGAGATGAAATGGTCTTGCCCCAGAGGGCAAACCATTTACTACTCTCTCAACAACAAGAGTCGTCTCCCGTGTGAGACCGTAAACCACAAATTTCATATATAGAAGAAACAAGGCAGGAACACATTGTTTATATTAGGATGAAACTGGGAAAGAGTACTTAATATTTTTCACAGTCCACTCAGCAGCATGTCTGTTTTTGACAGTGACTTCCAAAATGAATAAAACCAGTGACTTCCAAAATGAATAAAACCAATGTACAATACAAAATTTCCCCAATAAATTATGACCCAATTTCATTTTCATCAAAAGTACATTTTTTAAATACTTCCACTACCACCCCATCTGCATCACCACCTCTGGCTCTGGACTTAACAACATACCAAATACAGTACCAATAATTTTAATACTAAAATTTAATACAACTAAAAATGAAGGCAGTTCTTGGATCCAGATCTTCTGCTTTTCTCCTATAAACAAAACATGGGGTTTCCCCCTCAACAATCCCCAAAAAAACACAACCACCTCTGTTCCTTTTCTTTCCTCTTAGCAATGCCTCCATCTTCAAGGAACCTCCATTTTCTTCTTCTGTCAATAAACATTCTTTTTTCCTTCTTCTTCTATTCTTGTTACTCCATTGATGTACAGGGTCAAGCTCTTTTAACATGGAAGAACACATTAAACACCTCGACCGATGCATTGAGCTCGTGGAAATCGACCGACCCGAGCCCTTGCAACTGGTTTGGGGTACACTGCAACAAAAATGGAGATGTTGTTATGATAAACTTGAAGTCAGTAGAAATGCAAGGGCAATTGCCTTCAAATTTCCAACCTCTCAAGTCTCTCAATGCTCTTATCCTGTCATCGACGAATCTAACGGGTCCCATTCCCAAGGAGTTTGGTGATTATCTTGAGCTTGCTATTATCGACGTGAGCGATAATTCCATCACCGGTGAAATTCCGGTGGACTTATGTAGGCTTACCAAGCTTCAAACTTTGACACTCAATACTAATTTTCTTGAAGGTGGGATTCCTTTGGACATTGGAAATCTATCCAGTCTTAAGAATCTGTGGCTTTTTGATAATCAACTCAGTGGGGAAATTCCAAAGGGCATTGGAAATTTGAAAAATCTTGAAAGTTTTCGGGCCGGAGGGAATCAAGATCTTAAGGGAGAGTTGCCATGGGAGATAGGGAATTGCAGCAGCTTGGTCATGTTGGGCTTGGCTGAAACTAGCATTTCCGGGAGGCTTCCTTCATCGATCGGGCAGCTGAAAAGGATTCAGACAATAGCTATTTATACTACCTTATTGTCCGGTCCAATTCCCGATGAGATTGGAAACTGCAGCGAGCTTCAAAATTTGTACTTGTACCAGAACTCTATCTCTGGTTCAATCCCCACTCGAATTGGGGAGCTCACGAAGTTGCAGAGTCTGCTGCTGTGGCAGAACAGTTTAGTGGGCCCAATTCCGCTCGAGCTTGGAAGGTGCAGTGAGCTTACAGTGGTCGACTTATCGGAGAATCAGTTAACGGGAAGCATACCTGCAAGCTTTGGGGGGCTCTTAAAGTTGCAAGAACTTCAACTGAGTGTCAATCAGTTATCAGGTATCATACCTTCTGAAATTACAAACTGCACAGCTCTGAATCATTTGGAATTTGATAACAATAACATTTCTGGGGAAATTCCTGATTCAATAGGCCAATTAAAGGGCATGACTTTGTTTTTCGCTTGGCAAAACAATCTAACGGGTCAAATTCCTGAGTCTTTATCTGAATGTGAGAACCTTCAAGCTCTTGATCTTTCTTATAACAATCTTTTTGGCCCCATTCCGAAACAGATTTTTTCTCTGACAAATCTGACCAAGTTGTTAGTACTATCCAATGAGTTATCGGGTTTTATTCCGCCTGATATTGGCAACTGCACAAACTTGTATAGATTTCGAGCGAATAACAATAAGCTCGAGGGTACTATTCCATTGGAGACAGGGAATCTGAAAGTTCTGAACTTTCTCGACCTGAGCAACAACAAAATTGTTGGAGGAATTCCTCCCTCTATTTCAGGATGTGGAAACCTAGAGTTTCTTGATCTTCATTCTAATGGACTCACCGGTTTTTTCCCTGATAAATTTCCCCAAAGCTTGCAGTTTGTAGACATTTCTGACAATAGGCTTGCTGGTTCTTTAACTCCTAATGTCGGGTCGTTGACTGAATTGACCAAACTTAATCTTAGGGGTAACCAGTTTTCTGGAGAAATTCCAGGGGAAATCCTTTCTTGTAGTAAGCTACAATTGCTAGATCTTGGAAACAATGGTTTCTCAGGTGAAATAACAAAACAATTGGGTCAAATTCCTTCGCTTGAAATCTCTCTCAATCTTAGTTGTAATCAGTTTACCGGACAAATCCCGTCAGAGTTCTCCGGTCTTAGTAAATTAGCAAATCTTGATCTGTCCCACAATAAGCTCAATGGCAACCTTGATATTCTTGCTAACCTTCAAAACCTTGTCTCCCTCAATGTCTCATACAATGACTTCTCTGGTGAAATGCCCAACACCCCCTTCTTTCGAAACCTCCCCCTCTCTAATCTTGCCGGAAATCGAGATCTGTACATTTCCCGCGCAGTTGTGACTCCGGCCGACAAGATGGGCTCCGGCCATGCCAGATCGGCAGCTAAACTCACCATGTCAATCCTCGTCAGCATAAGTGCAGTACTAGTCCTACTAGCAATCTACGTGCTTGTTAGAACCCATTTGGCGAAAAAAGAAATCGAACGTGAAAGTTGGGAAATGACATTTTATCAGAAAATGGACATATCAGCTGATGACATAGTTCGAAACCTGACATCATCAAACGTGATTGGCACGGGAAGCTCAGGAGTTGTGTACAGGGTGATCGGCCCTAATGGAGAATCCTTGGCAGTGAAGAAGATGTGGTCAACAGAAGAGTCGGGGGCTTTCAGTTCTGAAATTCAGACACTAGGTTCGATCAGACACAAGAACATTGTTCGCCTCCTAGGTTGGGGTTCGAATCAGACCATGAAGATTCTGTTTTATGATTACCATCTAAACGGAAGCTTGAGTTCCCTCCTTCATGGAGCTGGAAAGGGAGGGGCCCAGTGGGAGACTAGGTATGAAATTGTCCTTGGTGTGGCCCACGCGCTTGCATACTTGCACCATGACTGCGTGCCTGCTATCTTGCATGGGGACGTGAAATCCATGAACGTGCTTTTGGGCTCTCGTTTTGAAGCTTACCTCGCAGATTTCGGGCTAGCTAGGCTTGTGAGTAGCAATAATTCTTGTGATCTTTCAAAGCAGAGTCAGAGTCAAAGTCAAAGACCTCAGCTGGCTGGTTCGTACGGTTACATGGCTCCCGGTAAATCTTTTTGTTCCGTTCTTCCATTTATGGTAAATTTCACGTGTTTACTTTTTACTAATCCAGTCAGGTTTAAAATATTTGCAGAACATGCCTTGATGCAACCAATCACAGAGAAGAGTGACGTTTACAGCTTTGGAGTGATACTTTTGGAGGTCTTGACTGGAAGGCATCCACTGGACCCAACTTTGCCTGGGGGTGCACACTTGGTCCAGTGGGTACGGGACCACTTGAACAGTAAGCGGGACCCAGTTGACATTCTAGACCCCAAGATCAGAGGAAGGTCCGACCCTCAGATGCACGAGATGCTCCAGACCCTAGCTGTGTCATTTCTCTGCGTGGGCCCACGTCCAGACGACCGACCAATGATGAAAGACGTAGTGGCAATGCTTAAGGAAATACGGCACCTTGAACCTGCCAGGTCAGACCCAGACTTGAAAAGTGGCTTATCTGCCCTTCCCAAATCACCTACTCCCACCCGAGCAATGGTTTCACAGTCACAAGGGTCATCAAACTGCTCCTTCGCATTCTCCGATGACTCAGTCTGATCAGGGAGGAATTTTTGTGTAGCAGTTCATCTGTTAGTCCTGTCAGGGCAACATAATTTTAGTTTTTTCATATCAACACGGTAGATTGTAATAAATAATGTATTAACATAGCAGATTTCTACTCAGTATAAACGTATGTAACAAAATACTAGTTTGTCAGAGAGTCGAGTGATGTCAGAAAAGGATTGAGGATTGATAGTTCTTCATGTACAGGTGAGGGAGAGGTGTTCTTCTAGTACAGTATTTGTCTAAGGAAGAGAGATGGCCTAACTGTCTCTGTCATGTGGAATGGTAAGGAGATTAATTGCATGTAGAAGATGGAAAAATGATTGCTGGATGTTGAATGTCATATGTTTGGACTTTATCCCAACTGTTTCAGATTCAGAGCACACACACACAAAAACACACATACACTTTCTGCCTTTCCAGTAGAGCTCACATGGTCCTACCATTTGCACATCACATGTCCATGTGAGCTTTCCAGCAATGCACTTAACTACTAAAAGCTCTAATGTAGATGTAGATGTACCAAGGAATTCAGAGATTTTCCAACAAGAATGACTAAAAGTACAAGTATGGAAGTCAACTCATATTGAAGAACTGATAATAAAAAACGCCATCAAAAAAAGATAAATTTAAACCATTTTATTTTGCATTACGTAACAGAATTGGGCTGGTTTGACTTTTACGCAACACATACATTTTTGAAGATTCTCATTAGCACATCAAGATGTCAATGACAAAAACAGAGTGCACCTTGTAGCTTCCCTCAATGTTGCTGTTAAACTTCTAACTATATCACATAAGATGAACTGATCTTTGTAAATGAAATCCAAACCTCTAAGGGGTAAAAATGGAAATTCCCTTCATCTGATTCAGGAATCAACTTGATGTGCTCTAGGGAGGATTCTGCGATTGTAACTTCTTCAATACATAGCTGACAACACCCCAATCAAAGCCACGATACTGAAGCCACCTAATGATTCTTGCTTTTCGTTTCTCAATTGGTACATCTTGACCCCGAAGCCACTGCTTTGAGGCTTGAGACAATAAACGATCCATAGACAACTTTGAGAAGCCAAGACTTGACACTTGATTGTCACCAGCTTCACCATCCTCAAAAACTAATTTTACTGCCTCCTCTGCGTCCACTTTATTGACTCCTTTTTCTGATAGGGCCTGACAAAGCAAAAGCGTCAGTTTTATTGGCAAACAAGGTCTTACAATAAATAAACATTCTTTCATATCCACACTTCATTAAGTAATTTTTTTTATCCAAACTATATGATGTCATATCCCTTTGGTTTTGGTACCCGGCTCGATAATTACCATATAGTGCAAAAACAAAATCGAATAACTAATGTCTATTTATTTGTTTGTTTTATGGATTTTTCCATGCATATAAACTTAATGCAGTCTACCATAAGTGAATGGCTTACTTTCTTGATCGCCTTGGACCCCAACTTGAGGAAGACCATCTGGATCGAGAGAATGTTTCCGCATACAATGAATCATTGATAAATCCTCTGAAATAAACTTCATGTGTCAGAAATTGCAGAAGAGAAGTATGTGGCAGAGAATGCAGAAAACTTTACAGAGTATAACCAGGAATCAGGATAAAGAAACAGCATAATAACGCAAAAAATGGGTAAGGTGTTAACCATCTCAACTCAATACAGAGTATAACCAGGATAAAGAAACAGCATAATAAAGCAAAAAACACAATTAATGGATAACATAGTAGTAGTAATGCTCGTCTGCATGACTATAACGATCAATGATTGCCAGAATCGTTGAGATAAGATTTGTTATACTCAATTACACACCTGCTCCGGAAATCTGCTATCACTGCATCGACAATGTCAAGAGGAAACCTTTCCGCTAGCAGTTTCTTTTCAGCTTAACTGCTGTAAATGCTCTGCAGAAGAAGAATCACACTTCACTTCAAAAACAATTGACACCAGCATACCAGTCTCAAAAGCGCAAACAAAGTGGAAAAGTGCCACATGCGCACCCGCGCACAGACACACAAAAATATGAACGGAAAGTAACGGTGAACTAGCCTAAAAACTAAAGCAGTGATCAGATTTTATTTTATAGAAAATCTTTAGAGTATTATAGAGCAAAAAAGTATACAGTAAATGCTAATTTGTTCTCTCTTGCTGAAAGAAAAACGACTTGCAATAGATATTGAAAAAATAAATTCTAACCTGGTTCCAAGTATTTGAACTGCCACCTTCTCGACTTCTTGTCTAGTTTTACCTACTTCAAACGTAAACTGTTCAGGTGCATCTTCTGTATGATGGATTTCAAGTTCCTCGAGAGCCTCCGTAGGTTCTTCCATGAATTTGTATTCGACTCCTTTGTGATGATTTTCCTCTACCAAGTCTGATATTTTCACAAGTTAGCAGAGCATATTTCATATTATGTTGCTAAAGAAATCATGAACATACACACACGTATCAGCTTTTAGAGTCAGAAATTACAAGAAGAAAATTATGACGTAATACTCCCTCGTCCCTATTGAGTGTCCATTCCTTAATTTTCAAAACAAATCAAGGCATTTGAGTTTTAAGCCATTCTAGAAACTTATATACATAATCATCCTTGTTGTCGTCCTTATATCATTACAAGTGCACATCAACATAGTAGTTGACGAGGGAGAATTTAGCAAATTCACAGGAAATGGACACTCGGCTTGTGACTTTTTGAACCTATTCTCTCATCTAAATTTTCGAAATGTGTATAATAGTGCATACTTAGGATATAAGTAAATCCTCCTGCTTGCACATTTTGTCAAAATATGATACTTCAAAAGTGATAACCCAGTTTGAAGGAAAATTCCAGACCTTGAAACTAAAAACCAAAAATTAAAGAACCTCAAACAAACACCTTGCTTCTCTAGTATGCTCCTACCTGATTTCGCATGAAAGGTAGAATAACTGTTGGGAACTTGTTTCTGGTTTCGCATTTCAGACATGTCTTTCAAGATGTCACCTCCTCTAAAACCCCTCCCAACATCTGAAACTTCAACTTTAGATGAATTTAGGTTCGGAAGTCTAGGCATTTTATCCTCAGAGCTCAACTGTGGTGAGAGCCTCACATTTTGGTCCACGTGTTTACGCATTTCTCCATCCTCTGAGTGCCTTGAATGAGGATTCATCATTTTACCATCAAATACCTTTATTGGAGGAGAAGAAGTTTGCAATTCAGACATGTCTTTCAAACCTCCTCTGAAACTCCTCTCAACATCTGGAACTTCAACTCTCGATGAATTTAGGTTCAGATGTCCATGCCTTCTATCCTCAGAGCTCCGTTGTGGTGGGAGCCCCGTGTTTTGGTCCACGTGTTTATGCATTTCTTCATCCTCTGAGTGCCTTGAGCCCGAATTCATCTTCTTACCCTCAAATCCCTTTATTGGCGGCAAAGAAGTTCGCAATTCACTAGTTCTCAAAGATTTTTTAGGAACATATTTAACTGGAAACGACGAGCTTTTAGAACAGCTTCTAATAAAATTCTTCTTCACCCTGACAAATCAAATCCCAAAACCAAAAACATCACTATTACCACAATATGTAGCATAATAAAACGAAATAAAGGTCAAATTTATAGGAGAACATATGTTAGTTACAGCAAAATAAACTGAACGGAACCCTAATTCACCCAAAAAAAAATACTGAAATTTAATTTTCTTCAATAATTCGAAAACAGAAATGCAGTGAACTAGTTTAACTAGTCAATATTGATTCCATTCGCGTAAAATTCAATATTTTTTGAACATTTGGTTCTCAAGGTAACAGCAATAAAAAATTGCGATAGCAAATTTCGATTTTTTTTAAAGGGAAAAACGGTTAGGGGAACAAATTTAAATGAAACTGAGTCATAATTATTCACCAGGGTATGAAGAAGACTCGAGACTGGAACTCCATATTAGTTCCACAGATGAATTTACCGGGAAAAATCGCCATTTTGTCAGGCCAACGAAGAAATTAGAAACCCTAGAAACAGGCGGTAAAGTTTTAATTTTGTGGAGTATTCTGTTCATCCCAAACCTCTATAGGCGCGTGCTTAACCTCATTCTATTTCCGGATTTACGGAAACATAGTTACAGTATTCATGTATTATTCGTACTTAATTAAACCACTTCTCTCTCTCTCTCTCTCTCTTTTTTTTTTTTTTTTTAATAATGATATGTATATAGAGATTTATAGTGAAACTCTGTAATCGGTTGAATTATGATAAATTTCTATGGATCCCAATGATAAAAACTCATCCAACAGATTATAGAGTTTGACAATAAATTTTCATTATGGGTATCATTGTCCTTTTTTTTTTTTTAATTAACTCGTCTATTTGCTTCAAAAACATAAATAGTCTCTTAAGTTTAATTAATGACACGAGTCATCTCCGCATGCATTAATCTTTGAGCAGGTTTTTGGGGAAACTAATTTCTTTATAGGTTACAAAGATTTTACTTTTTTAATATGGTTTCATTTTTAAAATAACTAAAACAGTGGGTTTAGGCCTTAAAACACTAAGAAAACAAAATAACAAGTTTAGACCTTAAAATAGTGAATTTATGCCTTAAAACACCAAGAAAATAAAATAACAAGTTTAGGCTTTAAAACAGTGAATTTAGGCCTTAAAACACCAAATTCGTATATTTAAACAGAACTTTTTATAACTTATGGAGGAACTAATTTCCCCCAAAAAATTTGCTAGTCTTTCTTTCAAATTATCTTCTTTTATTTTTCTTCTGGAATTCCAATATTCCAATTATAGTATGAATAAATATTTGCATATTACTCCCTCCATCCCTTTTTAATCTACAAAAATTATCATTTTGGTTATCCCCATATAATCTACAAAGTCAAAAAAATGGAAATGTTTTAATACGTTTAAAATAATGTGCCCACTTATCATACTCACAACAAGTTAACAACTATCGGCTTACTCTCTCCTGCCCAACTATCTACACTCACAACACATCACATTTTTCACTTTTTCTTTAATTAATGTGCTCAATCCAATTTGTGTAAATTAAAGAGAGGCGGAGGGAGTATGTGGTATGTAATTTCTGTTGGAACAATTTTAATCCCTGAATGCCACACTCACTTTAGAATAGGATTGAGGAAGAGATGAAGCGGAAGCGTTTAAGAACAATACATGTTGAATCCATGGATGATGTAGGGAGAAATGAATAAGAAGAAGATGTAGGGAGAATGCTCTTCTAAATGATCAATGTCTTTCCTCTTTACTTCTTTAACACTTAATGAAGATTTATGGAGAGAGTACTAATGAATAATGGAGTAGTCTTAAGGGTTGATGGAATGCCCTTTATATAGTAGACTTGGTGACATTTCATTTAGGGACCACACCCTTTCAAGCTTTATGATAATAAATTACCCTTTTGCCCATCACAATTAGGTAATATATATCCAGGAATTCTACACATTTTATTATCAACTATACTTTATAAGTTAATATTATAATCATAACTTTATGAATGGAAGTCTAAATGACTTGTGTTGCAAGCCATGTCCTTACAATTTCCTTGTATTTGAACGTGATAAATGCAAAATACTAACTCATTAAACATGAGTTCTTCAAATTAATTTATTAGGAGTTTTGTGATGGAAAATAAGAACTAGAAGAATTTTAAGGGTGGATATTGTGTTTTTCAACAAAACTTCGTTAAGTTATATCATCCAATTCCGTCCCCTCTTTTTTTTTTTTTTCTTTTTTTTTCTTTACAGTTGATTTATAATGAAAATTAATGTTCACTACCGGTTTGCTGAAAATGAGATATTTGCAACTGTAATTCAAACCGTGCAAAAGTTTGGACACACGGCATAAACTCTTGCTTTACACGTGAAGATCAAAAGTTCGATTTCCCAGTTCCCTGTTGTAGTAAAAAACAAAATAAGAAAAAATGCAATTTATTGATGGAGTAAGATATTTTTTTCCCTTTCGGTAATACTGTCTCACACGGCATAAAGTCTTGCTTTACGCATGCATTAGGGGTGAAAATGGTTCGGCTCAAACTGAGGTTTAGAACTGAACTGAACCAAGCCGTGTGGTTTAGCTCGGTTTTTAATTATACGTGGTTCAGCTCGGTTTCAAAAAGTGATGAACCATAATGTTCGGTCGGCTTACGGTCTAGCCCTCCCAAGCCGAACCAAACCGAACTGAGCCGAACCATATCAAGCTGAACCGCGAACCAAACCGCAAAACCGAGCCGTGGAGCTGAACCGTTGAACCGAACCGAGCTGAACCATGAAAATCTAAGTATGGAAAGTTAATTAAATCCCAAAGAATTTTTTTGTTAGGCTACAAGTTATGAAATATTTTCAGTAGCACCCAAAGCAGGCCGTTGTGAAGTGGTAAAATGTATACAAAGAAATCGAAAGTAGGTCATGTAATGAATTCAAGGATAAAATTAATGGAGGGATTGGCTGAGATTATATTCATTTATCATATTGGTCATACTAAGCTTTATTAGTATTCCCTTCGTCTCATAATAAATAATTGTTGTTCAAGTACTCCATCCGTTCCATAATAAATTGTCTAATACATTTTAAGTTCTCATTAGAACCCTGATGGTTTGGACATTGGTTTGGGCCATGGTCTAAGCCGTGGTCTCGAACGCGGTTTAGACCGAATTCTGAGCCGAAAAATGAAACCACGGTTTGGACCGAGCCGAACCGAGCCGTGATGGTTTGGTTCAGCTCAATTTCAACTTTTTAATGGTTCAGCTCGGTTTGTGATTTTCCCAAACCGATGACTAGCGGTTTGGTCTCTAAATTCGCCCAAACCGAGCTAAACCGAACCATTTCCACACCTAGCATGCATGAAGCTCAAGAGTTTGACTTCTCATTCTCCCGTTGCAGTAAAAAGAAAATGAAAAAAATGCAATTTTCTTTATCTTATGGAGTAAGATTTTTTTTCCCTTTTGGTAAAACTGGGAAAACAGTATTTGGCTCTTGCCTATAACCCCTACATCCAAAATGAGTGCCTTTCCTATTCATGTCATGACTTCAACACAAAAGTACATTCAGCTTTAGATGAATGTTAAATTTTTCCTTCAAAATTCCAAATGATACTAAAAGTTCCAATGTATGAAGTTCAAGAAAAATGTCCAAGTTAAATCAATATTGATTAACTAACAAAAACTTCAATAACAACCCTAAAGCAGTACAAGGTTAAAAAAAAAAAAAACAAAAAAAAAAAACAAACTAATTTACCAGTTTGAAAATAACTGAAAGACCAAAGAAAATGATCTTCTCAATCAACCATCCAAGCATAAAGGAAATGGCAAAACTCCATACACTCTTCTTCTTCTTCTACACCATTTACCCTTTCACCATACAAAAATCCATCCGACGGGTCAACTTCCACCGTGCCTTGAGTAAAAATGAACACCCCAGGTCCAGAATCCGTCCCAAGGTACAACCAATCATGCACGTCCCAAAATATATGTACTTGTACCCCATCCACCACAATCATCTCGTTCCCTCGAAATCTCCAGTGCAAGTTTATGAGCCTAATCATCGACATCCCGTCTACCCCAATCCACATCTCGGGCCCACAATGTTCCGAAAGACTAGTTTCAATCACAATATGATGCTCTTTTTCCCCTTTCCCTAACATAGTTTTTGCAGAAAAACATCTTTTTCCAAACACATTCTCTTGCTTGTGCACTAATGGTGAGGTTTCAGGACTTGGCTTTGACTTTGTTCTCTTGTAAGCTTCTTTCGGTTGGTCTCCGAGTAATAAAACAACCTCGTTGTTGGAAACCAAGGCTACGTAGTAATCTGATGAGGGTTCGGGGCTGGCGGAGAATTTAGCTGACCTTAAGTCCCAGAAAATGTCTACGCGTTTTTCTTGGTCGATTCTGAATGATTTCAAACCTTTTTTCCCCCAAAATTGCCAGGTTTTTATGTCGATTTTGCAGGTGTAGGGATTGTCCTTGTCAGAAGGGTTTTCGATTGTGATTTGAAGGGAATTGCTCATGAGGTTTTTGGACCATGTAATGGTTACATGCCGCAATAAATCTGCAATTTTGGCACGGTAAATACAGGTAACAAAATTCTCTGAATGTGAAGCAGATTCCTCTGTTGGATTCTCTAATAATTGTGATTGCGAATTGGGATAAGAAGATAAATCTTCTGCAGGATAGTTTGACATTGTCATGGCCTTGACCTAAAACGCAAGGCAAATGACCCTATTTTTGCTGACATCTCTGACTAATTCAGATGATCAATCTCCAGAAAGAGGAGAAAAGGAAGGTAATCTATACCCGCAAAATCATATCTCAAAAACAAGAAAAATATACCATACCAACTCTTTGGCCTCAAAACATTGCATCGAATTTCATCGTTATTTCATGCCAGATGTCTGCATGCGTGCAAAAATGGCGGAACACGGGACCGAAGATGATGTTTGACAGGTTACCTTACATGAAAAGGGAATTCTCCGGTCCCAAAACAATAGTCGAGCAACAAGATTCAAATGATGGAATCTGAATGCAGAGTGGATGAAAATGCAGGCTAAGGAAAAAGATTAAGATTTAACCTGCACGATTTGGATGAAAGTTGATGATAAGGAAATATGATGCAATGGCAAGAGGGTTGGGAGAAAAGGTTTGCAATCAGGATTCAGATCAGAAATTCTGGATGGTTGTTTTCCCATTATGGTAAATATTTGTTGTTAATTAACTGCAGAAGGTGCTGTTGAAAAAAAATACTAGTGCAAAATGTGCTAAATTTAGACCTTTTTTCATTTATTCTATAATAAAATAGCGGGTTCATCTCTAATGACCGTCCATTTTCAATATATATATATAGGTAGGTGCTCAAATGAGAACCTAAATATCGTGAGAACCGTGAGAACCAATCATAACCATTAGATTAGGAAAAAAATCAAGGGTCCATATGTTAGATACAATTGATACACTTAGATACATTACAAAAAATTCGATTACACTTGGATACAATAGGTTAATAAGTATTGTATCTAGGTGTTGCACTTGGATACACTATGTTAAAAACTAATGTATCTAATTGTTTTTTGAAAATTAACTAATATATCCAAGTGTATCCAATGTATCTAACATCTGGACCCTTGATTTTTTTTTTAATCTAATGGTTATGATTGGTTCTCACGGTTCTCATATAAAATGGTTCTCACATGAGCGCGACCCTATATATACTATATACTCCATCCGTCCCACTAGAAGTGAGACTTCTTTCCTTTTTGGGCCGTCCCACTTAAAGTGAAACTACCCAAAATGGAAATGTTTTAATAATACTTATATTCATCATTCCCCACTATTTAACCCCACTCATTCTCTCTCTTCATTTTCCACCACTCATTTTATTCAACCAACACCACTATTTACCCCACTCATTCTCTCTCTTCATTTTCTACCACATATATATCACTTTATCTTAAATATCGTGCCCACTCCTCTAGTCTCACTCTCAATGGGACGGAGGGAGTATATATATATATATATATATATATATATATATATATATATATATATAGGGTTGTGCTTCTGTGAGAACCTAAATATCGTGAGAACCGTGAGAACTTGAATACATTAGGTAAAAAACTAATGTATCCAATGGTTCACTTGGATACATCATTGAATACATTACTTGGATATATTAGGTAAAAACTAATGTATCCAATGTGCACTTGGATACATCATTGGATACATTAAGTTCTTATGGTTCTCACGATATTTAGGTTCTCATTTGAGCACCTACCTATATATATATATGTAGGTGCTCCACAATTGCGTGAGAACCGTGAGAACCAAGCATAACCATTAGATTAGAATCAAAATCAAGGGTCCAGATTATAGATACATTGGATACACTTAATATATATATATATATATATATATATAGTGTCGTGCTCCTGTGAAAACCTAAATATCGTGAGAACCGTGAGAACTTGGATATATTAGGTTTTTACCTAATGTACAGGGGCGGATCTAGATATGTTTAGGGTGGGCAGCCGCACACCCTGACACTTTGATTTTTTTTTACCGAGTATTAATAATAAAAAAAAAAAAAAAAAGTGCAAAGTCTTATATTCTGATATATAATAAATAAACTATGATAAATCAATGAATAGAAGTTGTCCCAGTGGTTAAGGCCTAAGGTCTTATTTCAATCCACCTGGGTTCAAACCTCTCTAATTGTTGTTTCCTTATGGTTTTTTACTCTATTCTATTAGTCGATTGGGTTTTAAATTAGATGAGCTCTTTTTTGGGCTTGTCTTCCAATCTTTAAAGTTTGCTTAACGGGCTTTCGTTGTTAAATTAGTACTCCTTCCGTCCCAGACTAAGAGTCATACTTTCCATTTTGGTACGTCCCAGACTAAGAGTCCTATTCCTAAAATGGCAAAGAATCTTTACTATTCACCCCACTCATTCTCTCTCCTATTTTACTTTTATACTCACGACACCAATCAATTCACTATTCTCTCCCACTCATTCTCTCTCATACTTTACTTTTACACTCACAACATTTACATCACTTCCAATATTTATTAATAAGCGTGCAAATGAGGGGTAGGACTCTTAGTCCGGGGCGGAGGGAGTAGCAAGTTTTTTTTGTTTTTTTTTTTACAATATATTTTATTAACATATTTAAAAGAAAAATTCAAATTACTTGAATTCATCACTAAATTTTTGCCAAATATCTTCTCAAATTATTTCAATTATTACTAAAATTTATTGCCTTACTTCCTACATATTTTGCAATTACCTAAACCCAAAACTCAATGTTTTTATTAATAAATTCTTTAAATTTCGTTGCTACAATTTAATTTAAAGGTAACTGTTTGAACCTTAAAAATTCGGAATAAACATCTCTAATAGAAAGAACGATGGGAGATGAAAGACGAAGAGAAAAGAAAAGATTCAACAATATCACGGCACTTGATGCATATTAATTTACCTTGCAATTTTTTTATATTGCATTAAATGTTGCATACCCTAAGTCTAAATCCAGGATACGCCCGTCTAAATCCTGGATACGCCACTGCTAATGTATCCAATGGTTCACTTGGATACATTGGATACATTACTTGGATACATTAGGTAAAAACTAATGTATCCAATGGTTCACTTGGATACATTGGATACATTACTTGGATACATTAGGTTCTTACCTAATGTATCCAAGTTCTCACGGTTCTCACGATATTTAGGTTCTCATTTGAGCACCTACCTACCTACCTACCTACCTATATATATATATAAAATCTTTTGGAGAATGAAAACTTATTTACGGACCAAGGACTTATATTTCAGACACTCTTTTGGATCTCAGAAAATACAAGAAAATGATTTTTCTTCATGATGTAATAAAATCATTCATGGTAAGTAACAAACATTTCAGTCCATCATACAATGATATCTCTGTAAATAACTTTGGTAAAAGAGAAATGTTCAAAACGCCATCTCCATCTATTTTTCATAACTCAAAATATCTTGCAACCATGGGACTTCAGAAATAATGACTGTACAGAAACTCAAACGGAAAGTTGAAAAATAAATAAATATAATTACCGTATGCTCAAGATAAAAACATGAATTTTCCGCGAGGGGAAGACCGGCTCCTCCTGAATTCAGGCACAGATGAGTTATTCCCTTCCTTCCCAGTCTTAAGTACGCCGTTTGAGGACTTATTTTCTTGTTTACCAGCAGCAGCCATTAAAGATTGCAATGTATGCATATGTGGTTCTCTGCAGTAACATAAATGTAACTATTTATCGGGGGGAAAACGACCATCACTTGGGTAACTGTAATACACTCCTCCGTCCCATTTCAAACTAGACGTTTTTGACCAAAACAGCCAACTTAATTGCACTTTGACCAAAATCTTGAAGAAATTTAATTTTTCCAAATGAAAAACAAAAAATGCCATTGTATCATCATTAAGTATACTCCCAATAAAAACTTTTAGATTTTCATTGACATAATCAAATCTTCTGTAAATTCTTGGTCATAGTGCAATCAAATTGACTATTTTTTGTTAAAATTGTCTAATTTGAATTGGGGCGGAGGGAGTATGTAAGAATGGACAGACCCTATTTAGTTATACCTTGATTCAACAACATTCTGAGAACTCCTTGAGGGATTGCGCTGTATCTTTTTCACCCTCAAGGAATCATGTACTGGTGATGTCAAATGTACATTCTCGTTTTCCGGTTCAGAAAAATCACTCCTTGGAGCCTCCTCAGTCGTTCCTCCAGCATCCACGTCAGCAAGCAATGTAACCGGAAGGTCAGACTTTGGAATCTTAGTTGGCAGCTGATACTTTGACTTGACCTTACTCTCTACCTTGCTTTTTCTTATGCCACCATACTTAACATTAAGGACTTGCTTGACCTGCTCTTCTTCTTGGTCTACCGGAACTTTCCTAGAGCTGACCCTTGGGAGATTATTTAATATATCAGTAATATTATCCTGTGAACCGGAATTAACCCTCTTGATGTTCTCAGTTGAGTGTATGGCTGCTGGTATGGGGGCGAGAGATTTATTGGTAGAAATTCTAGCAGCTGGAAATTGTAACTTCATGATTGGTGGATATTCGAGTGTTTCAGGCTTGATTCGAGTTCTGATGTGGGCCCCTCGATCTGTTGACATAGATCTTCTAACGGGAGGGGATGCTGACCTCAGATTGACAGAGCCGGTTGATCCCTCTTCAGCTAGGAATGGCATTCTTGGAATGAAATCTTTGTCTGTAAACTTGGAGGGAATTTGAGACTTTCTCTGCTTACCCGAAGAACAACTTCTAACCTGAAATTCAAGGTTGGAAACTAAAATGAATACGGAGTATAAATAAACAAGTAAACAGGAGAAGAATAACATATCATTACGTCTGCATGCTATTTGCCCTGTTTGAGAACCACATCGAAACTATACATTCATCAGCAGATGTAAGATTTTATAACAATAGGTAATTGCATACTCCCTCCCTAAAAGAAAGTCTTTTTTTTTTCTTTCAAAAAACTAAAGAAAATAACAAAGAGTTCTTAAATGGGTCCATTTTCTAGTGAAGTTACTAAATCCACATTTTTTAATACCATGTACTAATTTAAAGCTGCAATCATATGGTGTGATCATTAAGGGGTATTTCATGCACAAGTCTTGGTAGACCGTCGAAGTGCTTATAAGTCAACTTTCCTTAACTTGGAGGAAAACCTAAAAATAGTCGCTCACTCAGGTATGAAATTCTTCATCTTTGGGCAGATTGTCCTCAACTGAACTGTTAATTTGTGGCCCAAGTTTAATTTTGTAGAAGACATTCTATTAATATAAAAAATCTTTTATCTGTATTTACAGCTTACCTCATAGCTCCTGCTGTCATCAACCTGCGGCTGACTGATTTCAGGTCTCAAACTGGCAACAGAGTTATATCTTGGCAAACGAAGAGGTGAAACTGCACCTCGAACATTACCACTTCTAACTTGTTCTAGTTCAGCTTCCTTTTTCTCCAATGCTAGCTTGAGATTTGAAATCTGAATCAACAGAGGAAAGAGTATTAGCTCATGGGTTAAAGTGAGTCCTAATCATTGAATAATAATTGTACAGGAAAAAACCTCGTCTTTAAGATCTTTGATTTCACCGGTTTCTTTATTAGACCGAGCTGCTCCAAGTTCAATAGAGGCAACCCTCTCTGCAAATTTGAGAGTGCTAATTGTCTCTCCAATTGCATTAACCTCGGGATTTATATGTACAAACATTAGTGTTTTTGCAGCCCCACCTACAAAGGGGATGTGACAGTTAGAATGACTAAAGAACAAAATAGAAATTACAGAAGATTTTTTTTTTTTAGCTTGAAACAAAAAGTTTAATTTGTTACCCAATGAATCTTGCAACACTTGGGTGAGCTTGCTATTTCTATAAGGAACATGTGTACTCTTTTGAGCAAGAGCAGAAATCACATCTCCAAGGGCAGAGAGAGATTTGTTTATATGTTGAGCTTCCTTGAGTCGCTCACCAACCGCCTCAGATTTAATCACCCTCTCACTTCCAGCAAGATCCACTAGGTGCAGGCAACCTTTTAAAATAGACCCAGAAACTAAATCTTTTCCTCGAATATGAACTGTTAAAACACTGCAAAAGAAAATGGTCGACTCAGATATCACTGTATTAATAATTAGAAGGTACTAATTGTGAAAAAGACTTTTCATGAAAAGAGAATGACAAAGGATCAACCTGTGAGACCGGCTGCTTCGCTCATTCAAAGCAGTAGCACCGACAGCACGATTTCCTTGGCCAATTCTCATTAAATCTAGAACATCTTGGGTACATTTAACTGGAACCAATGACGCGTCTGGAACATTGAGCCCGTTCAACTGAGAATTGTTTCGTATATCCAATGTGTGGGTGTTAAGTATACAAGCAACAAAAACAGACTGTGTTATGGATTCTCAACCAACAAAACAGCAAATTTTACTGAAAACAGAGTTGTATAGAGGCTTAGGAAGTGATCGATTTAGAATGTCAGATAAAAAAAACTAGAATCTGAAAGGATATCTTCTATTAGAACCATCTGTGACCAGAAGATCTCTCACTTGCTCATTGTAAATTTCAATCATTTGAACTCCAACTTCATACTCAATAAAGTCCATTCTCGCCTCTGAAATCTGAAACAAGTCACGCAGAGCTCGATAATTTACACCCCATGTCTCCTCAGTTGTCAAGTCAGGCCCACTCTGCAGGTGAGAGAAAATAATTGTTAATGACATGCACAAGATACTAACAGAGTAGCTTTATGATCAGAAAGAATATTTAGACATAAATCAGGACCAAGCCGTTGAAGATGCACTTTTCATGTGTTTTTTTTGTGAAACATGGGGGAAAAGGACTAATTCCTATCACTAGAGTTTGCAGAAGAAACTAATATTACCATCGTGTACGTCTTCCCAGAGCCAGTCTGTCCATACGCAAAGATACAAACATTATAACCATCAAGAACAGATCTAATCAGTGGCTGGGAGTCAAGATATATTTGCTCTGCACAAAAGTTGAGACATTAGGAAACCATTAGAAACCGTCCTTGAAATTATGATTGTGTCAACATCAAATTTTGCTCATTTGGACACACTTTACAGCATTAATTAAGTGATTTTTTGCACTTATTATCAAGTGCCGCTAATTTACGGCACTTTTGAGTACTAAAGAATAGGAAAATCTAAGTACGCACCTTGGGTGACATTTGTTGCAAACACCTTGTTGAAGCTGAATACCCTTCTAGCATCTTTTCCCTGCTTCTGAGGGTTGACAATCATTATATTTCCATCTTCTCCAATATAGTCTACTGTGGACTGGCCATCAGATTGCCCGTGCAGAAAAGGTCTCACTCTACAGTAAACCCTGATTGCTCCTATGAGATAAGATAATTCATTTAATAAGCTACAAATAACTTGTCTACTAACAACGTACTCAACGGCTAATTTTATAACTGACCTTTAAGGTCTTGTACTTGATTGTAAAGTGAACGGTTTTCTTCCAAAACTTTATAATATGAAGAAGAGGCAACTTCAAGGCCCTTAGTGTGATGCTCTAAGAAAATAACGAGTGTTAGTTGCCAACTTATAATCAAAGATCTCAATGTTCACCAAAATTAGTTACAATCACAATATGACTAGTCTGTAGTACCGCACCAATTCTTTTAAGTTCTTGATCCCAGGTTAATTGAGCCTGCTGAAACTCTTGCTTGGTCAATTGAAGATAATATTTTAGCTCCTGAAAGAAACAAGTTTGATATGATTATGAGATACATAAAGAAAGTTTAGAGTTTACGAAACAATAGCACAGTCAATGAGATCCAACGATGAAGAAGCACTCAAATTCTACAAGAAGGTAAAGAAAGCATTATAATACCTCTAGCTGTTTCTGTTGAGAACCTAGTAACTCTGTGTTGCCATCAGAGCAACTAGTGGCCTGCCACACGTGTTCTCTTTTCCCGCCACAAATGCAGAACTCGGAGAAATCACCTGACAGGAAGCCTGATCTTTGGTCGATAAATTTTGAAATGGCTTCTAAGAACTCACGTTTTGATAGTTGCTTGTAATCTCCCTTCAAAGTTTTCTTCAGAAAAAGTCCAAGCTGTAAGAAAAATGAATGTTGTTTTTCAGTGATGATGATTGGTGACAAAACAGATTGCATGGATTAAATGATAATAACAATAATAAATAAATAAATAAATAAACAAATCAAGACAGGGTATGATAGAAGCATCAAAAGCTTAAACTACCTCATTGCCTTGAGAGATGAGTATTGCTGAAAAATCTTTAACTGCCTTCCTGAGCACAATATCTATGACCTACAATTTTCAGTAAATAGATCAATGACAAAAAATAATGTTCTAATTGAGTGCATCACTATAAGTACGATTGTCCATTGGACTATCAACTATCGAGAGAATGTACACAGTTGGCAGCAACAACAAGAAAGCCATATTTCCCAAAATGATTTGGGTCGGCTAATACGAATCATCATATGGAATCTTCAATGAAATGCGGTGAGGGAAGAAAATTTGAAAGCTAAGAAGAAATAGGTGGTTGTAAGAGTCTTTGTGGTAATTAGATAACTCTTTGCTTATGTAAGAAAGTCAAAGATCTATCCACCAATATTGTTTTACAAGTCAAGGCACTGAATCAAGCAGGCATAATTCCTGACGATGAAATTGAATAAAATGATCATAAAATTTCTATCTTTGGGCCATGATACAGCTTGTTCATACATCAAAGTCTTCTTGTCAGCTTCAACCATGCTTTATACAGAATAAAAGTAGATCATAACAGCCCACATACTTGGAGCATATGCAGTATAAACTTTAAATATTCTTAATGGCATAGAACTTTTTTAACGAGTATGCCAAAATATCAGGTGATGAAATCCAAATATGAAGAAAGACTAAGGAATCCATCTTACCTACCATAGAATTTAAAGGCAAGTCTTCCTCTGCATTCGTCTCTGAAAGATAAGCCTGTAGAAATCCAAGCCCAAAACGATTAAAGAGGACAGTTAGAGCATTAGCTGCTTTGGATTCCTCGAGCGAAATTTCGCTTGATAGATGGAGATAATCCAGCAGCTGTTCGTACTGTGACGACTCAGAATCATCAAATGATTCATCAGCACTTTCACTGCCAATCAAAGAGGAAGGTGATCCCTTCGGTAAGGATGTGATCCTCACAGTTCCACCATACTTCCAAACACCAATTCCACCTGATTTTTTCCACTCATAATATCCTTTCAAACATAGAATGCAGTCCACAACTTTATTAGACGAGCCTCCCTGAAATAATAAGGAACATGTTTTTCTAATCAAAACCAAAATTTGCAGAAGGAGACGTATAAACAACCACACAAGAGCTCGAAACAAGCATAGGTAAACTTACTTCTTCAGATTATGCAGACTAATAATTAGTAGTATCAATGTATTAGCCTCATAGCCTTGTATGAATATAGCGAATTTTACATCATATTTTAACCGGACAACAAATATGAAATGATTCAATTATATATGCCCATGCATTCATCTGAGAAAAAGTAGCATATTGAGTTTTCTTAGGCACTTGACTTTTTCCTAGATGAAGTTTGAGAGAATCTGATAGTTCTTTTTAAGAAATTTATAGAACATGATCTTAAACATGCTTCTAAGGTAGTTTATGGAGTTGGTTTAGTTCTCTACAACCAAGAGCTCACTTCCTCCCGGAAAGATAGTCTCAGTTTGACTTCACAGTCAACTCGATTGGCTTTTGACCAATAATTGATGAAAGTTTACTTATCCTTTGCAGTTATAAAAATTGTAATTGCCAGTATTCCTACATGTTAAATTGGATAACAGAAATAACTTTGGAGAGGAATTCAAAAGGAACCTTTTCTATTGCAGAAGCTTCAAACGTCAAGAGCTTCATTTCACCAACTGCCACCAAGAAATTCCTCATGTTTTCGAAATACTGGATTGCCGATTGAGCGGCGCCTTCGTCGATGATCGGAATTTCAACAACCTAAGTAAGAAAAGTAAAAAAAAAAATCACACACAAACACGCACATTCACTGTTGTCAGTACTCAGCGTCGATCAATTGCTAATGCAGTGAGGGAGTAAAGCAAGGGAAAATTGAAGGACCTTGGGAACGGCGCCGGGATTGACTTTGTTGAGGACGTTGCAGAGGATGAGGCCGTTGCGGAGTGCGAGGCGGAAACCCTCTTCGGAAGGTTGTTTGGGGAGGACGTCCGACGCTCCGTGGTCCATCTGTCGCAGCCATGCCGCCGCCTCGTACCTCCTTGCCGCTGTAAATTACACCACATTGTTAAAACTTAAAATCAGTTGAGCCGATGAGTGGAGAAAGTCTTTTACGTTTATTGAAACTCGAGCCGGGCGGCAACGGCTACTCCGCTCAACGGTTTTTACCTTAACCGGCAAAATGGCGCCGGCCCAAATTAAAGGATACTCAACTCCGACACATTAGATAGATTTTCAGTTTTCTTATTTTAAATCAAACAATCCATTCTTATTAAAAACACACTTTTTTTTCTCTCATTACAAATCACACACTTTAAAAAAATAAACTAAAAGAGTTTACTACTAGTACATTTGTCGCATAACGAATGTCTAAAATTGTTCTTGATCAAAAATAATTTCAAAATTTTATTTTTAGACGAGAGTAATACTACCTCCGTCCCAACTCAATACGCACCTTTACTGTTTGGCACAATATTTAAGGAGAGATTATTTATATTCAAAAGTATTGTGAGTGGAGAATAATGAGTGGTTGGGAGGAAGAAAGAGAATGAGTGGAGAATAATGAGTGGTTGAGAGGAAGAAAGAGAATGAGTGGAGAATAATGAGTGGTTGGGAGGAAGAGAGAGAATGAGTGGAAGATTATAAAAATAATAAAAAACTTTCCTTTTTTGGATTGTGCACATATCAACGACACCCACTTAAAAGGTAAGTGTGCACATTGAGCTGGGACGGAGGTAGTACTTACTAACGTGTTTAGTAGAAATGTTTTCCCCACTCACAACAACTTCTCACCCCAACTTTTTTTTTTCTCACATTTCAATTTATACTCACAACACCTATATATTACTCACTCTGTCCCAGTTTAAAGTTCTTAATTTCCTTTTTGGTATGTCTCAGTTTAAGGTTCTTAGTTGCTTTATTCCTTAAGTGGCAAAATGTGAATAGTGTTTTTGACAATTTTGTCCTCTTAAAGTTCATATATTACAAACAAAACATCACTCACTCATCTACTTTTCAACCACTTATTTTATAAATGGACAATTATATCATTCATATACTATTATTGTTGACTCAAATTTGCATTAGACTGACCCATTAGACTGCTAATTGCGCTAAATATGAATGCTCTTAGTCGCTGTATCATTAAATCCATCAAATTTCAAAACAGGAGAGACTATACCGTAAGTATTAGGTACACAACACGCCAATGCGATTGTTTTAAACTAATAAATTTGTATCACAATTTACTACTTTTTCGTACCAATCTACGTTTTCTAGATTTTTAGAAATATTAGGAAATGAATGCATATAAAATTTATTACATTATCTTTAAACAATAATTATTTTAGTAAAAAAATCTTTGTACAATTAGAAGTTTAGAAATGAAATATATATATATTTTCTAATATTTGCCATT
Source organism: Campanula takesimana (assembly GCA_026119855.1). NCBI lineage: Eukaryota > Viridiplantae > Streptophyta > Magnoliopsida > Asterales > Campanulaceae > Campanula > Campanula takesimana. The sequence continues at coordinate 579,553 of JAOWBW010000667.1, read as the reverse complement.
ACATTTTAACATTATCAAGATGTCTCTTAAACATTCTTTTTGAGTGGTTAAAACCTCGTTTGTAATGTAGTTATTCACGAGAGCTTTAGTTTTTAGTGATTTTTTTAAGAGAGTTATTTAAATTCTATTAAATTACACTAAATTATTTTTTATTTTATCCCTAGTTGTCACTAATCAAGTTCTTTTTGTTTGAATAATCTATGAAAAGCATAGGTCGACTAACTTTAATTATCAACCATGATCAATATGGTCCTGCTAATTGCCACTAATCAAGTTCTTTTTTCTTGTTTCCCTTTTTTTTTTTTTTATTTTTCTTTTACTTTTGTAGGCGTGAAGAAGAATAAGGTTGGACTGGATCCACCACTCGTAAATGGGCCCAAAGTGATGATCTAAACTGCGACCTCAGCCATCATGATGTCCGGCACAAATATTTTTTTCTTGTCTACTATAAACTTTAAAAATCAATTGAGAGCAACTGTCATTTTTCAAATTAATTTTTCAAGTTAGGTTTTTAATTTCCCATCTCTATCTGTAAAGTCTTGTCTAAGTATAATTAGACAATTAGGTAAGAATTTGAAATGAAATTTTACTTTTTCTTAGAGCTTGTTTGGGATTAGCACGTATTAATAGTAATCATATTATTAGCTTAGGGATCAATAATACCACCTTTTTATATATATAAATATAAAAGGGATAGTAGAGGATAAAAAGTTTTATCCGGGCTGTTAGGATTAGTACGCTGATAGCATTTAATCTATTTATTAGACTAATAATCATATGTAACATAAGAAAGGCTACCAAACGACCCCTTAGATTTAACAGTAAGAAGATGAATGCTTCATATATACTGATTTGAAGCATGTTCAGCAAGACTATACAACACTCATATTACTATAATAGATAAGTTATAATGTATTTTACAGTAGATGAGTTACATTTTGTAAGTGTTATGTTTACATTTTATAATAAATAAGTTACATTTTATAGTAGACGAATTACGTCTTTTATGATTATAATTAAATTTTATAGTAACAAATTCGATGTGATATAGACATAGATTTGATTGATATTGGACTTGTACTTGAAAGAGTTATATGACTCTAATGTGAAAGTCATTAACTGTGAGATAAACCAGTCTCTAAACGTAATTGACATAAATGAGTATAACTCCTCCCAATAAATCTACATGAACAAGATCCGTAATTTCATTCATCATATCTAAATTTAAATACGACTCCAATGGGAAAAATATAGTGATATGAGGAGTTTGACCTTAGATAGTAAGTTGACATAAATGAGTACAACATAAATACATAATCACAATGAGTTGACCCAATACGAATGTACAATTATACTCTTTCTTTTTTCGTCTAAAAATAAATTTTGCATTTGAATTGTACCTTTAATGTTTTTAAAAATACGGGATTTGGGGGAAATTAGTTTCTCTCTAAATTATAAAAATTTATGTTGTTCAAACTGTTCCTAAACACACTCTTTTAAAAAGTGTGTTTTAGTTGATTTTTAAGTTATTATACACTTGATAAAAATGTACAATAAATATTTATATTTTTAAATATGACATTTGTTTTAAAAAATATTAAAATAAGTGTGATACTCCCTTAGTTTTCAGAATAAATGTCATCGTTTTTTGAATATTAGTATGAACAAATTTTGAGCAATAAATTGAGGTTGATTTACTTATCCTAATAAAATTATAAAACTTGTTATTAATGCATCAATATAAATACAATAACAATTTTTAAATTTTTATTAAAATAATTAAATTAACTTAAAATTATTGCTTAAAATTCATTCGTATTAACGTAAAAAAAACAGCGACATTATTTCATGACAGAACTAATAGTATTTATTATGGGCAGAGACGGTGGGTGAGAGAACTTGATGGATTTTAGGATGGCTGTTTAACCGGATAGTGATGGATTTATGATGTACTGTGACCGATCAAGGGTCAATCAATGCCTTTGGCTTTTGACTTTAAAATCTAACGCTCACATTTTATGGTATTTTCGTCCAAATTCTGCTCTTTCGATCTTAGTTGCCAAGCCTTCATGTCCTTGAATCGGTACTTGGATGTAAATTGATACGGAACAAAATTATTCTTTCGTAACTTTCTTTATTAGACTCCCTCTTGTTCTTGCATCGAAACAGATAAATGTGTTAATATAAATGAATTTTAATCATATATCGGTGTTAATTTAATGATTAAAATAAAATTTAAAAAATTGTTATTGATAAATTACTTAAAAATTTATCGGTTGCAATTTTAAGAAAATCGCTTGAATGATTAATCGACACTAATATTTGTCAAAACACATTATACAGACCAAAAAAAATTAAAATGTGACAAACTTTCGAGAAGTAGAATATTACCAGACGAAAAATAAAGTCAATTCCATTTCATTCGCTCTTCCTTTTAAATAAGAAATGGTAATATAATAATGATAGGAATAATTAAATAAATAGTATACTCAGATCAGATTACCTGCTTCATCGGCTTTCCGTTGAGCCATTTCACGGTTGAGCTCTTCGGCGTCATGACTGTGACCGCTGCCGTCAACTAAACCTTTCAGGCCTCTTAGATTCTTTCCGGCGGAGTTGAATACCGACGGTTTTAAATTCGTATCGTTGCCATCCTCTCGCATTTTCCTTTCCTTCCCTTTCCCCAATAAATAAGAACAACTGCAAAAAATTGATCAAATAAGGCACATAATCAATAAATTACACGATTCATAATAAATCTTTGATCAAAATTTACAGCGACTTTAGAACGAAGGGAGTAAACGATAACGGATGCTGTCTCGTTTGAACACATAGAATTAGAAATTACGTCTTCTGGCCGGAGAAGTGTTGAATTTCCGATGAGATAGTGTATATATAGTTAGCTCTGTACGTATAAACATTGATTAATGATCGATATGTCTTACCTTTGACGGAGAAGCAATTGAGTCTACTGGCCGGAGAAGTGTTGAATTTCCGATGAGATGATCGGGATGGAAGAAACGAAAGTAGGAGAAGGAGATACGAGCTTCTCGTGTGTTGGAGTGAATGAGAGCATCTAAATTTTGCGTGTGTTGCAAAAGCTCTGAGGGAGAGAGACAGAAATATTTAAAACACCCTGAATATGTCTCTGTGTCTATAGGTCCGATTAAAATGAACACTTATTAACTACTAACACGTTTCGTAATAATATCGCATTTAACTTATCAATATTTGTAAAAAAACTGTACTCCCTCCGACCCAAAACACTTTGCACTAATTTCTTTTTTTGGTGTCCCATTGGTAAGTCTCATTTCTTAAAATGTTCAAAATTTATTGTTTTTCTATTCTCTCTACCCCACTTGTCATACTCACACTCACACACTTACTTATGGGTCCTACTTGTAAATCTCACTCAACTTATCTTATTCACAACCTCTTTCTCACTCACAATACTTTTGAATATATATATTCATTCCTTAATTCCCTTGCATCCTCAAAAGTGTGCAAGGTGTTTTGGGACGGAGGGAGTACTTCATTTGTCTATATACTCCCTCTGTCCCAAAAAGATAATCTCATCTTGACTTTTTATGGTCAACAAAAATGAACTTTGACCAAACACTAGTGTCGATCTAATCATTCTAGTGAAATTCAAAAAGTTGTAATTGATTAATTATTAAGTAATTTATCAATAACACTTTTTAGAATTTTATTGTGATGATTAGATTGACACCAATGTTTGGTCAAAGTTCAATTTTGTTGACCATAAAAAGTCAAATTGAGACTATCTTTCTGGGACAGAGTGAGTATTAAGTTACACTGTCTTAAAATGATAAAGAATCTTTATTATGCATCCCACTCATTCTTTCTCATATTTTACTTTTATGCTCCCAACACCAATCAACCTATTATTCCCTACCTCACTTTCTCTCTACTACTTCACTTTTCTCACTCACAACAACTACCCACTACTATTCATCCCTTAATTCCTACGCAAACCCCATTTTGTCCATATAGTTATGGGACGGAGGGGGTACAATCCTATTTCAATTTTGTGATTAATAAGAACTCAAAATGAATAATCATTTTCACAATAAAAACAGCGTGTGAACATAATTTTTACACATTTTTTTAAAATTACTTTTGTTTCATCTAAAGAGTACTGCCTATATTCAAAAGTTTAACTTTTGACGGTTAAAACAAGTAAATTTTGATCATACATATATTCTTGTGAATCTATTTATCTTACTCCCTTCGTCCCGGTTTAAGGTTGACTCTACATGCTTATTAAGAAACCAAGTCAAATTTGAGTCAACATAGTAGTGTGTGAAGGATATAATTGTCCATTCATAAAGGAAGTGGGTGAAAAGTAGATTGGTGAGTGATGTTTTTTTTTAATATATGAACTTTATGAGGAAAAACTTATCCAAAACACTATTCATACTTTGCCATTTAAGGAATAAAGAAACTAAAAACTTTAAACTGAGACATAACTAAAATGAAAGTAAGAACCTTAAACTTGAACAGAGTAAGTAATATTAGTATTCAGTTTCATTGAGACAATTAAATTACTTGTTTTCACTAAGATAAACTTATTTTCATATTTTTTGAACAAATCAATATTTTTTTCTTAAGATTAGTCAGAATTGTCCCCAAATGAGTGGTAAAGTCAAACCTCACCCTCGGTAAGCGTTAAGGTTTGATCTCTCATCACCTCCTTCTCGCATGGACATCGTTAAAAAAAAAAAAAAAAAAAAAAAAATAGTCAGAATTGAACAAAAAGGAGAATGCGATAGAGGTGATATCCCTCTTACCCGTTTTGTTATAGAGGTTGTCACGGTCGAATAACGGAGAATGAGACGGAGTTGGTGCAATGTTTGCCCTGCAAGTGGGGAAAACGTCGTTGGTCAACGGTGGGTTTTAATTTGAAGGCAGTTGGGAGAGACTTTAGGCAATATTTATTCTTCCACGTGGCGAGTACTGGATGGATAGCAGGATGTGACAGGTGTGTTCTCATGTGGGCCCTTTTCAACGTTGAACTGGACGGCAAGGATCTGGCTAAGTGGTATGGAAATTTATCAAGCACCTTTAATTTGATTTCGGATGAATTTCATCACTTAAATATGCAAACGTTGCTCTACATTTCTTGGGTGTGAAGTTCCATTTTATTTTATTTGTACCTGAAAATTTAATTCATTTTTAAATAACAGCTTCAAATTCTTTCAATTTTTTAAGTGGATTATTTAATAATTTGATCTTTAAATTTCATTTTTTTAATTTAGTCCCCCATGAATTATATTTATCGATTTGGTCTTTTATGTTGGCTTTTTTTTTTTTTTTTTTTGCCAGATTGCCTCTTTAGTCGGTTGATTATTAAAAAATACCCTAAATTAAATAATTATTTGATCTATAAATTTAGTTTTTTATTAGTTTGGACACTCATGATGTTTTTTTTTTGTTTTCCCAATCGTATGTTTTTGCTAATTTTTAATCTTAATGATTTTTGTTTGCATCCAAACTATTAAAAGAAACTTTATTGGAGAGTGGCAAGAGCTTATGGCTATTACGTGCGAGCTAAAACTCATTGGTTGGTCTTATTACTTTCATTTAAAAATCAATAAAATTGGTTGTCTGGTAAAATGAACAATTTACTTCAAAAATAAAATAAAATAAAATGAAGAATTTAAGCCCTGTGCCCCTAAATAATACAGTATTTTATTTTAATGCAGGAAAGTGAGATTAACCGTTTAATTTTAAAGAAAAGATATAGAGTATGGTAGTATACGTTGCATAAATAGTTGTTTGTTTAAACTTTGAAATAAAAAAGAGCCAAATGTCTAAAGTCATATTCTAGACGTTGGATCCCTTAATTTAAACGACTCAAGAGCCAAAAGCTCTTCCCTTTTTTTTTTCAGATCCTTGTAGCCCAGCCAATTCGACCCGATCCATCTTCACAAAAATCGTAACAGTTGAAAAGTTTTGGACACTATGTGGGGCCAAACTAAGTTTTTTTTTTTTAAAAAAAAAAGAATAATTATAATTTTGCCTAAAATAATCCAATTACCTAGGCAATTAAATGCTTGTGTAAGAGATAGTCCACTATTATTAATAAGGGTAGAGTTGGTATAAAACAACAAAATAGACTTGAAAATAGTAAAATGACAAGTAATTTGAAACAAAAATTAACTCCCAAAACGACATCTATTTTGAGACGGAGTGAGTATTTGAGTAGTTGTGAAATATTTTGAAATTGTTTACATTTTACACAATTAATGATAAAAATATTCTGCTGTAAGTATTAAATACAATTGCATTTAATGATTTTAGCATTGAAATTGGTGAGTCTTTCTTGCCTTTTTTTTTTTTTTTTTTTTATATTCAAGGTCTGAGGAATATTAACTAGTTAAATGTGACTATTATTGTGCGACATAAGATTATCATTTTTTTTTATGATGCTCTAGCCAAAAGGCAATTATACTTTATAGGAATCAAACTCTATATCTTAAGAATTGTTTGTTGGAAAAAATGAGTTTTGAGAAATACATTATGAGTTGTTTCGTTACAGGTAATTTTGTCAAATGATAAAATTATTTATGGGTTTGTGTTATACTCTATGAGAACATTGAAATCAATTATTGATTTGTCTAAAATGAATTTTGGATGAATGAGATACTAAGGTTGAAAGTTGAAAGCAAGGTGAAGTTTTGCTTGCAAGGGAAAAGTGACTTTCAAAGTCGGACTTCTCACATGGGAAGGAAATGAAACCTTTTGCTAGTATAATGACTTGGGCATTATAGTAGTGATCGGGATTATGTAGCATAGAGGCTAGGGATGGCAACGGGTCGGGTTCGGATCGGATCATGTCCGACCTGAACCCGAACCTCAAATATGCCGATCCGAACCCGATCCGATCCGAAATTCAAGAAACCGCGACCGACCCGATCCGACCCGAATCTTATTAAAAGTCTATTTTTAGCTCAAAATTAATTAATTAAAATATATTTTTAAGCACAATGTTGAATGTTGTATGGAAAATAGTCTAAAATCATCCAAATCTCACTTACAAACACAAATTAGAAAAAATAAAATTTAAGATAATATTTAAAATATTTAAAATTAACCTTTTATTAAGGGTTCGGGTCGGATCGGATCGGGTTCGGATCGGATCATTATGGTTCGGATCGGATCGGGTTCTGATCGGATCATCAGCATGATCCGAATCCGATCCGACCCCCGCTCGGGTTTTAAAAATTGCAAACCAAACCCTATTTTTTCGGATCGGATCGCCTTCGGTACGGATCGGATTCGGTCAAATTGTCATCCCTAATAGAGGCTATCTCTTGCGCGCGCGCAGGGGAGGGGGGGGGGTGGTCCAAATCAAGGTCTAATTTGGCTTGAGAGTAGCGTAACAAATTTGCCTACCCAGATATCTTTTTGATTTCGAATTTGTAACAGCTGAAAGGATAAATGAGTGATTGATTAATAATGTCTTAATTTCGAATTAAGTAACAGAAAAAAAAAATGAAACTGAACTTAATATTTCTGATTAATGAACGATTTCAGTTTTGATCCTTGGTTGCAGCTATATAACGGAGAGATCAACAACAGTTTTCGATACACACAAAAACAAAACAACAATCTTCATCCATCTCTTTGCTGCATATTGTTTTTCGATATTCCTTGGCCTCCTTGCATATTTAGGGCCTCTCCAACCCACTCCATTTCTTCCTCCATTACTTCAACTTGTGTTCCTTCAAATTTGAAGGAACACTATTCACTTCCTCCATTAGGCAAACTTTTACTTTGCATTTTAGTCCTTTTAATTTATTAAAATTACTTATTGTGTGTTGATGAAATCAAATTGTATATTTATTAATAGAATATGTTTTAATGTGTATTTGTTAAACTTCCTTTCTAATTTTCTTTTGTACTTTATCTACTATGAATGTTATTTGTGATATATATCTATCGTTAAAATTTTAAGAACATACATATAGTTGCTTATTTATATTTAATAGCAATTTATTCTTATTAATCTATTTGACTACAAATAACATATTTAATAATTTATCATCTCAACTGAATATGAGGGGTTGATATGTAATAACACTAAACTTTAAAGATGATGTGTCAACAGAAGATGCTAGGAATATTATTTTTAGAGTGAAATTTGAAGTAATAAGTAGGAGATGAAGAAAAATTTGAAGTAGGAATTGAAGAAATGAAGGGGGAAAAATGAAGGAATGGGTTGGAGATGGTCTTAGAAGAGGTGATACAGTACAAGCACAATTCTGTTCGCCAAGAAACTTAGGTGCAAAGTGTCTCCGGTCCGCACGTTTTATCCTAAGAGACTAGTGTTCCAAGCAAACTTGGTGAGGGGACGAATATGGCTTAAAGAAGAGATAGTGACTAGCATTGGGCTCGTGCAACAATAACAACAACCATTTTATTGCTTTATTTTCAGCTTATATTTGTATTTTATTTATTTTATAATTTGTTCTTTCTGTTGTAATCCGCTAACTTTGTTAGATTTGACTTTCTCCACCGAGCCACTTGAAAATCCTATATATCCAAACGCGACTATTTTTGTGCGATAGGACTTCAATTTTCTTTATTTGATTATAGAAAAAAAAAAAAAAAAAAAAAAGGAAAAAGGAATATGTAAGCCCGTAGTACTTATGAATGCGAGAGGCGTGTTGTTAAACTTAAAACCCATTGTCACGCCTTTCGGCTAAGAAGGGTTTCTACTGCCATTTTCTATTTCTATTTTTTACTCTCTATATCCCTCAATGAGTGTTCATTTTCAAAAAATCTTTATCCCAAAATGAGTGTCTTTTTTTAACATAACTTTGTTCCTAAATATTTTTTTTCGAAATTTTTTTCACCGGTTTTTCTATACGTGCAAAACTAAATGTTTGGAAAGGAGATTACAAGATTATATATGAATCTTTGCTACCAAATTGTACACAAAGTTGAGATTTTCAATGTCCTTTAAAATAAACTTTAGACACTCATTTACAGACATATGTAGTACTTATTTTGTTTTCATCCCATTCTGGCATGAAGATGGACATGATCATTTTGGGTCCCCTTTTTTTCTCTTTTTATGCATATATTCTCATGCTTTAATGGTATAGACCCAATTAATTGAACACCCCGTGACCACCGAAGCAATAACGCATCCAACTTTTACGAAATATTTTAAAAACAAATTAATTAATTAGAGCAAATCTAATGTAATTATGCTCTCAATTTAGTTTACCTTATACCAGATCTCAACTGCAAAAAGTTTTCATCCCATTCTGGCGATTTTCCATATATTTTTTTTGCCGAGATTTTTTTTTTCCAACCCCAACATTTTTTTTTTCTCCCAACAAAAGTAACACTTTTTTTTCCAAATGTAACACTTTTTTTCCAAATGTAACACTTTTTTTTCCAAAAAAAAATGTACCACAATTTTGCTGCAATAGATTAAAGATAACATAAAGATTGACAACTAAACCAATGTCACACTCTTTTTTTCAAATGTAATACTTTTTTTCTCCCAAAATTAACATAGGATTGACAACTAAACTAATGTTACATTTTATAAAAAATGAATGTAACATTTTTTTTCTCAATTGTAACAGTTTATATTCTTAAATGTAACATTATATTTAAAATGTAACAATTATTTATTGATAAAGTAACAATTGAAATGCAAACCCATTTTGTTTTTCTAAAAACTGCTGTTACCTTTAATAGTAGAAAATGTTACTTTTTGAAGATGAAATTGTTACTTTTATCAGAACAGAGTGTTACATCTTAGCTGATGAGCAGCTCAAACTTTTTGTGTGTAAAAAAATGTTTTTTTTTTTTTTAAAATCAAACCATATCATGACCTATGTAGTTTTATTCGTCTCGTCAAGACGAACACAACGGTATTTTTAATTATTTTTTTTAGTTATAAATCTCAAGATACAACATTTTAAAGTTTTTGGTTTTTTTTTTAAAGACGACACGTGGCAGCGCGCGGTTGGGTGAACCAGGTGTGGCTCACAACGCGCCACGTGTCGCCTGTGGAGTGAAGGAGATGCGGTCGGGCGGGTCGGGCCGGGCGGTTTAGACCCGCCGCACCGCCGCACGCTAGACCTTCTGCCGCATTTAAGACTTTGTCAAATTTAATTTATACATCTTTTTTAAAGGGAGTATCTAAATATTTTTAATAATATGTTTATTCATGAAAAATAAAGTTAACCTAGTTTAATAGAGGATTGTTACTATCCTCCGTCTTAAAATGAATTGTCTAAATATTTATAATTTTAGTATATATTTTCTTTCAAAAGAAAAAACAATTACATACTACCTTCTCGCATAATAATGCACACAAACTTCCCTATTAGTTGTTTCATTGATAAATTACATTTTTTCTAAATGAAATTTTATATATTTTTTTATTTAATGAGACTCACTTATCATACTCACAACAATTATTTACTACTCGCTCCGTCCCTGTTTAACTTACAAAAAATGAGCTGGACACATTAATTAAGGAAAAATTGTAAAAAGTGATGTGTTGTGAGTGTAGATGGTTGGGTGAGAGAGAGAAAGTGGGATATAAAATAGTTAGTGGATAGTTGTTGTGATTATGACAAGTGGGTCCTACCATTTTAAAAGTATTAAAACATTTCTATTTTATGATTTTGTAAGTTAAAGTGAGATAACCAAATAAGTAATTTTTGTATATTAAAGAGAGACGGGGGTAGTATTATCCTCTACTGCTTAAATGAAATGTTTGAGAATGAGGCGTCGTAGGCCTTTTAGGTAGGTTTGGGCTTTTGTGTTTGGACTTTATATCTATTTAATACTCCATAGCCCGCAAAATGGAGATCTTTTTGGGCTTATATTATTCCACAACCCTCCTTATTACAATCAGCCTATCTTTGCAAGGAAAATTAAAGGCAAAAAATCATATTCTGGTCACTGAACTATAAGACTATTTTCAATGTTCTCATTGAACTTTATGTTTTTCAAATGTTTTCATTGAATTTTTTCCATTTTTCCAACGTGCTCGCTCCGTCCATAATTTCGCTAAATATATAACAAGATCTCGTCACATGACTAATTTCACTAAAAACTTAATGTGAAAATCTAGTTATCTCTATTCAATTTTAAAAAATGTTATTGATAATATTTTTAGCGATGAAACAATAACAATTTTTTAAATTGCATATGAATATCTAGATTTTCATAAAACAATGGTCAAAATTTGATTGAGTTAGATAAAAAAAAGTCAAACAAGGTACATTAAGCTGGGACGGATGTAGTATTTATTATTTGCCATTTTGAAAATAAAATAAATAAGACACTCAGTCGGAACATATTATTGGTGTTGGAAATAAGTAAAACATTATAAATGTAGAAGAAATTGTAGAATGGGCTTTCTACCGTTGCTTTTTTTGGACTGTGACATTTATTGGGTTGGATTACAAATAGCCACCACAAGCCTTACTATCATCTGGTCCACACTTATATTCCCTCCATTAATCTCTTTTGACCCTGGCCTCTTTTGAAATCTTCTATTTCTCTGAATTCGACCCTTCTCTCTTTCACCTCCTTTTTAAAAAAAATAAATAAAAAAAAAAAAATTGGTGTTGAGGGGTGGGGTGGGGAGAGAGTTTTTGATATATTATGAGAGAGATGACATGGATTACCATTCGAATTTTGATTTCAAAAAAAAAACAACAACAAACAATTATGCACGCTATTATTAACAAAATACTACTAAGAAATGGATAAAGATTACAAGTGGGTTGAGCATATAATTTTTCAAAACACATGTAAGTGGATAAAATATAAATTAGAAAGTGTTAGTTTTTTTTTACTAATTATAAAAAATCAATTAAAAAAAAACTAACGCTTTCAAATTACCATTAACCAAAGAGCTGTTGCTCAAGCGGTATCCGGTGTTAGTTTCACATGCGGAGGTCACGAGTTTGAATCCCGTTAGAGAGATTTGTGTTAGCTTAATTATAGGCCAAGTTGTAGCCTTTATGACATCATGTAATAGTTTTTTAGGCATTGATTAATAAAAAAACCAAAATTTGTAAAAAAAAATAAAAAATACAAATCAAATTACCATTAGATTTATGCGCAAAAACATAATATTATGAGAAGACTCTCTACATGTATTAGAGGCTCAACCCAAGTATTATCAGTTACAACATTACTAATTTGAAAAACAAGAGAAATGTAAAAAGAGGGATGACGAATGATTGTCTTCGTGTATAAAGTTGCAGTACCACCAAACGAACTAGTATTTTTATAAAGCCATGAATCACCGAAAAATTGAATTTTATGACCATCCCCAATCTTCCACTTTCTACCGCTCTTAACAATATCTTGGAACACACGGATACCTTTCCAAGCATGACTTGGACTCCGCGTTATAATAACATTCATAAAATTTCCCTTCGAAAAATATTTAACTTTGAAAACACAAAATCGAAGGCTTCCGGGTTAGCATCAAACCGCCAACCGAGTTTCCCAACCAATTCTAGATGGAACAAACGAAGATCACGAAAGCTCAATCCACCTGCTTCTTTATGTAAACATAATTGTGGCTATTGCATCCAATCAATATAAAATAGACCATCCCGTCGATTATCCAACCAATACACAAAACAAAAGAAAAAATATGCAAGACTCTCACTAAGGAGAGAAGACAAAGGCTCTCACTAAGGAGAGAAGAAAACACAACAAACACCATCACACAACATTCCTTTTCAATTATTCACAAGCAAAGGCAAAAATTAAGAAAAAAAAACTAAAGCAATCAAATCGAGGAGTAAATTTAGAAAGAGATCAGATTTATTTTAAAAAAAACTTTGTCCAAAATTTAAATCCAGATCTGAGTTTAAAGGAAATAGATAATGACAAAAGAGATCAAATTTGAAATTTGTTGTGGGGATTTTTTCTAAAACTTTGATGGATTAAAAACTGGAAAAAGAGAAAACTAAAAAAAAAAGGTGGAGTATTTTTCCTCGAAAGTCGATCCATAAATAGTGGGACCCACATCCGCCTCGGCGCCACGATAGTTTGTTGCCTTGCTTTCATTCGAATGCATCATGATTGACTGTTACTGTTACTGGATCGTTATCAGAAAACAACAAGATCGTTAACTTTATTTAACCCTCCAAAGGTCACGATTGTAATTTTCTCCACCGCCGAGGCCATACCCGTAACTTTCCCACTCTCCTCCCTCCCCTATAAATTCAATCTGTCCGTATCAGGCACATTGAACATCAAAACACCTCTTCTTCTGCTATATTTCTCTCTCTCTCTCAAATTATTTTACGTTTCCAAGATCTTTTCTCTCTCTCTCCGCGAATCGAGCCGCCATAGGTATATTCAAGAATCTGTGTTTATGTTAATCTCGTCCTGCATTTTGCGTCTTTGATCTGCAAATTGAATGCGAATTTATGTTCGAATCTGATACTACCTTGCATTTATGGACAGCTGATTAATTTCTCGATTGAATGTTATATTCATGGATATGTTAAGGATGATCTTATTTATGATCTGATTTAGCTAACTGATTTTGAATTTAATTGAATTTGAGCTTAACGTATGAGTACTGTAGATATATGTCTTGCTTGTTTTGTTATGCAACAATCGGGATTCATTTTCATGTTGTTTTAACTGTATAATGTAACATGGAATGAAATGAATGTTGTTGCCAAAGAAGAGATGGTTGCAACGCCATTGAAAGTTAACCTGATGAAGTTTCAATGAGTTATTGATATTGTTCCTGGAATTAGATTGCTGTCTTTGGTGAATTAGTTTGAAGTTAAGAGAAGGGTGGAGAAATAGCAATGCCTTCATTCTCAGGAACATGATCATCTATAGTTAATGTCAAAAGGATTTCATTGATACATATGCTAATAGGGAAACCTCTGAATCTGGATTGGCATTGATAACTGTACTAAGTGCCCAAAATTCAGAATTGACCAATGAAATTGCGTAAATTGTGAAGTTGGTGAACTGCAAGGGTCGAAATGCTAGAGTGTACATTTGATTACATTTCTTTCAAAAGGCTGTATTTGGATTTCCAGTGGAGTCAGTTTAATGTTAAACATAATTACCTTCACGATACAAGTGTGATCCAAAGAATAATAATTGCAAGCTTCATTGTACACTTTCAGACTTCTAGTGCATGAAGTGATTAAGAAAGGTAGAGTGGGTGTGTGATTGGAGTAACATTTGCCATTTTTACCTTCCTTTGTGGCGAGGTTCCTAAATTAGGATTATCATTTCTTCACGACATGTCAAAACCTTATGTTTAGATAGTCCTCTAAAATAAGATGTTCAATATTAGCTTTCAAATTTTTGTGAGGTGGTTCATTTGTTTAAAAGGGATTGACCTATATTGCGACACTTAGCACGAGGCTGGAGCAGCAGGATGAATACTTGATTAGTGAACAATGGAATCTCGTTTTTTTGCGCTCAGCATATAACTGCGCTTGATATTTTTGTATTTCTTGTTTCCTCTCTATCGTGTTTTATTGTTAAATTAAGCATTTTCATTACTGTTTAGAGTTTAGACCCTTCGAAGTTTTGCGTACGATTGCTACTACAGTTTCATTTTTTCATTAATCTGTTTATTTATCTGTAACAGAGATTAAGTTTGTATTTGCACATTGGAATTATTTCCCATGGGGTCTAAAGCTGTGGATGACCTTATAGAGGCTTCATCAGGGGTTCATTTTTCTGGATTTCATATGAATGGATTGCAGACGAGAAATTTAGAGGTGGAGAAACCGACTACTTCCATGGGTGAAAGTGTGCATAAGCAGCCATTTGTTATAGGTATGCATAGCGTCAGATTTTGTTTATTCACAATTTACTCAGTCTCAAACTTAATTGAGGTAGTCATTCTTTCAGGATACATGAAATACTTATCCCTACATGGGCTAAACTATGACTGTCAAAATTTTTGCAATTCTCAAGTAACAGGGAAACCACATGTCAACTTGCAGTTACTGTCATTGTCCTGTTTCATAAGCACTTGTTTGGATTGTGTCTGTTTTGTTCCATATCCTGCCTTTCTTCTTCTTACGTATTTTTATCAACCAGGGGTTTCTGGAGGTGCTGCATCCGGCAAGACTACAGTTTGTGATATGATTATTGAACAGCTTCATGATCAGCGTGTTGTACTTGTTAACCAGGTAATTAGATTCTTTGTGTTTGTAGTTTTTTTCCTTATTTCCTTGTGTCAACTAAGTATGATTATGAACCTATCAGGAAAATACCCTTATTTTCTTGTTAATAGTTTATTCACTTCTATGTTTTTTGAGTGCAAATTTTATCGTTTGATACCTTTGTTTTTTCCTTTTTACTTGGTTCACCAATATGGGGGAGATAGGGTGCTTCTTTTTCAGATTAGCTTATACATTCTCCAACATAATTGATTTGGCAGGATTCCTTCTATCATAGTTTGACTTCTGAGGAGCGTAATAGGGTTCATGAATACAACTTTGATCATCCTGGTGAGTGTTTAGGTCTTAAATTTTCATACACTTGCAGAATCTTCTCAATTGTACCTGGAAATGCTTTCTGTTTCCATTTCCTTCGAAAACTATTTTCTCTCTTAGTCCAAGTGAGTTTAGTGGTTTCTTGCAGGTAAATAATTCCAAATTCATGAAAATATGCTTCCAATTACAATTGTCAATATAATTCTGTGCAGTCGATTGGAACACAGGACAAACAAGACCAGAATAAGTCAGTAAAAAATGCATACTTACTGAAGGGCAGTGGGCAATCAAAACAATGTCAAAAGTTGGCCACTGCTAAAAAGAACCAAAATTTACAGAATTCGACATTTCTTGTGAAAGATACATTTTTTTTTTTTTTTGGTTTCTGATGCTTGTGTATCTCCACATTCTTTCATCAGAAGATTATTGCATTTTGATCATATTCTTTATAGGTGAAGAAAGTTGCCATATCAAATCACAGTTTGGTATGAAAGAACAGAAGATTACTAGGGCCGTAACAGTAAACCTTGGCCCTTTTGTTATATTGGGTCTCTGTTGTATCTTTTGACCACCTATTAAAAATGCTGAACTGGTAAGTTGTTGATTTTTGAGTCAATGATTGTTGAATTACACCCAATTAGTGCATGTCTGTCTATCTTTTTGTAGTTCTGCTGGTGAGATATGTTCTGTTCTAGTAATGTTTTTGATCAGTGAAAGTTTATGACTTGCGATAATCACGTTCAGCGTTCTGAGTGTTGATTGCCGTAAGTTTATTGATCTATTACTTCTTTTTCAACGTGCATTCTTACTTTTCAGATGCGTTTGACACGGAGCAGCTCTTAAAGGCCATGGAACTATTGAAGCACGGGCAAGCAGTAGATATTCCTAAATATGACTTCAAGAGCTATGAAAACGTCCTTCCAGCTAGAAGGGTAAAGTTTTTCTGTGTGAATTTATAGTAATTATATTTGGATAAATAATTTTAGCTAGAGAATCAATGGACTTACACTTGTTATCACATGCAGTACAGTTATCGTGCTCTTTCTGAAATGTCCAATCTAGAATGTACAAATATAGTACTCCCTCTGTCCCGAAATGATCTTCTCATTTGCCATTTTTCCTTTTCCAAAAAAGTTCTTCCCATTTCTACAATTTAGGCTTAAATGTGCATAAACACAAAATGGCTAGTGAAGCAAGTGTTCATATCCTTAAAAAGTTGAAGATCATTTTGAGACGGAGGGAGTAGTACTCTTTTGCAGCATTCAGTTTCATCTCATGCTACTGTTACACCCTGCATTTCTGTCCCATTCTTTGAGTCTTTTTCTCCATCATCCATGTCCTCGAGTATCCATCAATCTTTTATACTGTGTCTTGCACCCTTTCACCCTCTGCGCTTCTTCATGAAAATGATGTTATTTTCTGCTCCATGTCTCAATATGTTCTACAACTCTGCTATGCGCCAATAGTTTTTCACTACTTAATGTCTTGCAGACCTTTTTGTATGCTAGCAAGTTGTAGTTTCAACCAGTCTTTCCTTTTCTCATCTATACTATAAACTTTTAACAGGTTAACCCTTCTGATGTGATAATTTTGGAAGGCATACTCATTTTCCATGATCCTCGTGTTCGAGATTTGATGAATATGAAGATTTTTGTTGATACAGGTTTGTTTCCTCCCTTGAGTATGTTTACCTTTGCTTAAGTGAAGGTTTATCATCTCAACTGGTGGGTCTCTGGCAGGGGCGGACCCAGCTCCAAAATCAAGGGGGTTCACAAAATACATTTGACAAAAATTATATACAAATTTCTCTCTTTTTATGTTCTTTTCTTTTGTTTTGGCAAGGGGGTGGGCTGAAACTAGCAAAGGGGGGTTCACTTAGTACTAAAAAAAATAAAAAATATTTTTTTTTAACTGTCAACATAAAATTAGGGGGGTTCACTTCCACCCCCTTGGACCTTCTTGGGTCCGCCCCTGGTCTCTGGGTTTGTTCTTTATTGTGTTCATAAGTTGAGTGCCCAAATATTTTAAAGAAGAGAGTTCATTTTGTAAAAACTTGTCTTTCCCTGTAGTTGATAAATTATTAGGATCTTCGAATGATTTTATGAGGTCCGCAGTGAGCAAAACTACTAACTTGTTCGAACTGGATAGGTTATTACTGTGGTAAAGATGTTCATTATATGTTGCTAGCGTGGAAATAGATGTCCAGCTACTAGAGGCGGTCTTAGCTATTCAATAAATTAGACAGTGAATATATTTTACATTATAGTTTCAGTGTCGCTTGGAATAGTTATAGATAACAATTTCTGACAAATTGGAAAGTTTATTGTAATTGACTTGCTGCTCCTTATTCATCATTGCACATGAAATAATTCATAAAGAAGAAAATGATGGAATGTTTGAAATGTTGGATGAAGTAGAAATTTGCTAAGGTTACCATGAAAATTCAAGCCGTTTAAGATCTCTGGGTCTGCGATTCTTCCTTGCCGGTTAGTAGTCTCAGGCAGATGATCCACTGATACTTATGGTGAATCCGTTGCACTGCACAAGATGTTCTCTCACTCCATTTATCTTAGAGAACAACAACAACATAGCCTTAGTCCCATAATGATGGTGTTGCTACCTGGTCTCATTATTTTTTTTTTGCTAATATCCATTTGTTGATTTCGCTGTCTTTATACAAAGTTCCAGTCTTTGTATACGTATATGTCTTCAATATTTAATGTTTTCAGTGCAGATGCTGATGTGCGCCTGGCAAGGAGAATAAGGCGTGATACAGCTGAAAAGGGAAGAGATATTGGTATGGTACTTGATCAGGTCAGTGAAAATTCCATTTCATTCCTTTTTCGCTACTTCATTTTTTTTTTTGACACGTCCGAAAAATTCGAATCACTAAAATAGATTTTTTCGTATTTGATTGATTTATTAAAGCAATGATAATAGCGGG
This sequence comes from Campanula takesimana, assembly GCA_026119855.1. Lineage (NCBI taxonomy): Eukaryota > Viridiplantae > Streptophyta > Magnoliopsida > Asterales > Campanulaceae > Campanula > Campanula takesimana. The sequence continues at coordinate 561,100 of JAOWBW010000667.1, read as the reverse complement.
AATCACATTGCTGTTAGGTAATCATACAACAGATGCAGACTTTATTGATTGTCCAAATGAGATTGGATATGGTTTTGTCTACATTGCATCTGCTTTTTTGATGTTATTCACGTTTAGTTTGTGATGTGATAAGCTACGGTAGGAGCTGTGTCCTCGCATACTGTGAAGCAAGGTTTGATTGGCTCCATCTGGTTTCATTGTGATCCACGCATTTTTTTTTTTTTTTTTTAGTTAGGAGAACATCTTGTTCTGACAATTCGGCTTACTCAATCCTCATGATTACATTATTCTTTTTGCTACTGAGCGTAAAAACTGAACAGCTCAACTTAGCCAGTCACTTTGGTCGGCTGTATATCCCTTGCATTTTATCTAATTGGTTCGACATTTGTTTATTTCTTTTTCTTGATGGTTTTATCTGTTTTCTTGCATTTTTTATCTTTCTAATTGAGAAGTTCAACCTTTGTGCAGTACTCAAAGTTTGTGAAGCCAGCTTTTGATGACTTTATACTTCCTACAAAAAAGTACGCTGATATAATCATTCCCCGCGGAGGAGACAACCATGTAGCTATTGATTTGATTGTCCAACATATTCGGACAAAACTTGGTCAACATGATCTTTGTAAAATATATCCTAATTTATATGTTATTCACTCCACTTTCCAGGTACCCATTTCGTCTTAGTTGATTCATAATTTAGTACTCTACTCAATTATTTGCTGAGGTTGAATTTGTGGTGTCATTTCGTTGTTTCTTTTGGGTTCACTACATATGTCTAAATTTATCTTGGTTACTTTTTCTTGTTTTCACGCAGATACGTGGTATGCACACACTTATCCGTGATGCTCAAATAACGAAACACGACTTTGTATTTTATGCTGATAGGTTGATTCGTTTGGTAAGTGCTTGTTGGTTAGGAAAGTGTTTTGAAAACATATTATCTGCTTGGAATGAGAAGTCATTTTGTTCTGTTTACTCATCCAATAAGCTTCATATCAAATAGGTTGTTGAACATGGTCTGGGACATTTGCCATTTACAGAAAAGCAGGTGACCACTCCAACTGGTGAGCTACTGACTCTAATTTTTACTCCCTGTTGGGGTTTTGACCCCCTCCCGCTTTAGTGTAATTAGGCTGTCTCGTTTCGGTTTTTATGGGTCTCTCTCACTGTACCATTCCTCTGTCCCAAAAAGAGAGACTCATTTAAGTTTTTGATGGTCGATACAAGTGAACTATATAAATTGTGAGATGCTTTTTCTAGGAAATGCAGAGACTTCGAAAAGGTTTTATGAATGTAACTCAATCATTATGTTTCTGTAATGTTTACTCACATCTCACACTTGCACATCAATTTGGTGGTCGTGCAACTGGCATCACCAATAATGCCCCCTTTACGTAATTTTCTGGTTTCTGGAAATGTAGTGTCTGTGTAGTTATGTTTCTTTACAACATTTTGTGTTTTTTGTTAATGCAGGGTCAGTATACACCGGTGTAGATTTTTGTAAGAGGTTGTGCGGTGTCTCGGTTATCAGAAGGTATATGGTCCTCTAATATGTGGGGTGATGTCATGCATGTGTAGCTGTTGATCATCAAATATTTTTGTCAAAATTTTATTTATGATTAATTAATCTCCATTTTACTTTATAACTTTTAAATATACATAGCATCATCTATTTTATTCTGTTTCTCTAAATTATTTGGAGACATTTGAAAGTGATTCTGACCTTTAAATGTTGGCAGTGGAGAGAGCATGGAGAATGCTTTGCGAGCATGCTGTAAAGGCATAAAGATCGGGAAGATTCTCATTCATAGAGAGGGTGATAATGGTCAGCAGGTTCGTCCGTCATTCCTCCCCAACCCCTCTTCCCCACCCCACCCCACCGTGGATGCGCGGGTTTTCTGCTTTCTAATTGTATGGGTTGGGTCTCTTCTTATTTTACTTTAACCGATAAATGCAGTTAATTTATGAAAAATTACCACAAGACATCTCAGACAGGCATGTGCTTTTGTTGGATCCTATCTTGGGCACAGGTCAGTTAACTTCTTTATTAGAAGCTTTATTTTAAGCTACTTGTATGTTTAATTTTCACGCTAGATTACAATTCTATACCTGGTTAATAGAATTCAAAAAAATCGGGTCGCAAATTTTTTGGTTTATATGGCTAATACTCGAGACCCGTTTATTCAGGGAATTCAGCTGTTCAAGCTATTTCTCTACTTCTAAAGAAGGGTGTACCAGAATCCAACATAATTTTCCTCAATCTCATATCTGTAAGTTCAAGATATTTTAACAAGATTCTTTTTTAATAAACAAAAATCTTCAACTAGCTGTATTTTTTTCATTCTTATCTAATGGAGATAATCAACTTTGCTCCCACTAGGCACCTCAAGGAGTGCATGTAGTATGCAAACGCTTCCCAAGGATAAAGATAGTGACCTCTGAGATTGAAAATGGCTTGAACGACGATTTTCGTGTCATTCCTGGCATGGGCGAATTTGGAGACAGATATTTTGGCACAGATGACGAATGAACCAAACGAATAGGCCCCACCACCGTAGAGGTGTTCAGTGTCAATTCCCAGCGATTATCAACTGAGGGAGAGTGCGTCAGATGAAACACTATATCTTAGAATTTACTCTGCCATTTTCCAATTTTGAAACATTTCTCATTCATTTGAACCCTTTTAATCTTAATGTATAAGTTGGACTTATTTGTGAGTCCCGAGTAACGAAAATTGAACTATAGTTGGGTTGGAGACATATTTTTTTTTAATGGTGACGCGGGTATTATCAGCAATTAATAAATATAAAGTTATTTCTATCGACCATGAGGCCATTTTGGCTTCGTATTTATGGACTTGAAACCATTTTTTTTTTCGCTATCTCAGTAATTTGCTAATATTGTTAGCTGTTGGGTAGCCAATGCTTAATGCTCAATCTCTACCTCTCGCATTTGGCATATTGAGATAGTACATAGCGAATCGAGATATTTTCATCTATTTTTCACTCAATTGGTCTCTGTACGCCATTGCGCGGTTGTTATGTATCCGTCCTGCAATTTGAGTGAAAAAAGAGCAGCCAAGTCCGTAAAGAAGAGTTCTTTTCAGACATTTTGGCTTTAGCTGTGGAGACAAAGGAGAGTGAGCACAAAAACAAAGGATGAGGAGATGAGCTTTTCCACACAATTTGCTTGCACAGGAATGGGATAAGAAGAATACAAGACAGGTTATCACTCGTTCCTCTATCCTGGGTCGATAACTTTCCTCAGGCTAATTCGACAACACGTGTCAGTCATTTGAATCTAATCAGCATATTCTGTTTATATCGTTATATCTATATACACAATGCTTCTTACTTTTTGTATCATCTTCTTGTTTCATCTCTAGCTTCCTTCTCACCAGCAGCCATGTCTGCCTTTGTTGGAAAGTATGCTGGTACGCTCCTCTCTCTCTCTCTCTCTCACACACACACACACACACACAACCCCGCTCCCACCTACATCTATACATGCAATGCTGAATTCATATAGCTATATTTTTGTTAACATTATTGTCCAAGCAGTGTTTCTTGGTTCTATTGTTGCACTATTTCTGAATTTGAATTAACTCCTATTTGTCTTTAACTAACTTATTGTTCTGTAAATAACTCTTGACAGAGGAACTGATCAAGAACGCCAAGGCAATCGCGACACCAGGCAAAGGCATACTGGCAGCAGACGAGAGCACAGGCACAATCGGCAAACGTCTCTCCAGCATTAACGTGGAAAACATCGAGTCAAACCGTCAAGCCCTTCGCGAGCTCCTCTTCACAGCTCCCAGTGCCCTAACCTACCTCTCCGGTGTCATCCTCTTCGAAGAAACTCTTTACCAGAGCACCTCCGACGGAAAGCCCTTCGTCGACCTCCTCCTCGAAAACAATGTCCTCCCCGGAATCAAAGTTGACAAGGGCACAGTCGATTTGGCCGGAACGAACGGGGAGACGACGACTCAAGGGCTCGACTCACTCGGTGCCCGTTGCGCGCAGTACTATAAGGCGGGGGCCCGGTTCGCAAAGTGGCGTGCCGTTTTGAAGATCGGGGCGACGGAGCCGTCTGAGCTGTCGATTCAGCAGAACGCGCAGGGGTTGGCGCGTTACGCAATCATTTGTCAGGAGAATGGGTTGGTGCCGATTGTTGAGCCTGAGATTTTGACTGATGGAGGGCATGATATAGCGAAATGTGCTGCTGCTACTGAAACTGTGCTTGCGGCTGTTTATAAGGCGCTCAATGAGCAACATGTTCTTCTTGAAGGGACGCTTTTGAAGCCTAATATGGTCACACCTGGTTCTGATAGCCCAAAGGTAACATTTCTAGTGATATAAACTCGGACACCAAGCGACCTAAGTGACTTTTATAGTAAATAGTTATATTCATATCCCTCCTTAAATAAATGTCCAAATTTTAATGAGACATTTCAAAAATCCAAAATGTCTACTTTTTATACATTTGATAGCGAAAATGCATGGATATTATTGCTATCCACTTTCTAAACATTCAGTTTTGCAGGTACAATATAAGTGACTAGTGAAAAAAATTGGTAATAATCATTTAGGCACAAAGTTTCTAAAAAAAAAAAAAACATTCATTTTGGGACAAAATTTTCTGGAAAATGGACATTAATTAGGGATGGAGAGAGTACATCATATAATACGTGTATTACATTTTATATGCGAGATATCATCTATAGTACGTGTGTTAGTTCTTATAGTAACATGAGTTTCATAATATAGTAGATGAGTTACATTTTATTTGGACTTTTGTACAGTCAAAATGTACAGACCTCAGTTGCACAGACCCCAAATCTATAGAAGTTGACTTTATATAGTTATTGTTTTGACAGGTAACTCCACAACTGATTGCTGAGAAAACAGTAACAACACTGCGTCGTACAGTCCCAGCAGCCGTACCGGGGATAGTATTTCTGTCAGGTGGACAAAGCGAGGAAGAGGCGACAGTCAATCTTGATGCTATGAATAAGCTGGAAGTATTGAAGCCATGGACACTTTCTTTCTCGTTTGGGCGAGCACTGCAGTCGAGCACACTCAAGACATGGGGAGGGAAGCTGGAAAATGTGGAGGCGGCTCAGACAGCATTCGTGGCTAGGTGCAAGGCTAACTCTGAGTCTAGTCTCGGAAAGTATGGGGGCGATGGTGCAGGAGGGTTGGCTTCAGAGAGCTTGTACGTCAAAGGCTACAAGTACTAAGGAAAGGGGAGGAGAAGGGAATTTATTTGTTTTTATGTAATATCTATACTGTAATTTCTTCTTTGCCCATGCTTATCTTTGGTACATAAAAATACTGATTGATAAATTTCCTTTGTCAAACAGTTAATTTCTTTCCTGCTTAATGAAAACGCGGAACATATATAGTAAACATTATACATATACACACACACAATTACTCAAGCTGAGGCACGCACGCGTGCACGCACACACACACATATATACACATACATATAGCATAGAGTGTTTCTTGAAAGCATTCAAACCAGTAAAACGGAAAGAAAATCTGATTCGGAAACTCGTTTCTCGTGCATTATGCGTACATAGGAAAAAGATATACCGATTTAAAAGAAAATCGATAACATAGCTTGGGAATACGGAGAAACTGAGATCGATCGGATTATTCCAATATGGAATGCTGAAATATGTAGCAGTAAGCAGTGGTAGCAAGAGTGGCGATGACATGACCAGCTTCAAGGTTATGTTACAAGGATGAGGCCATGAGTGCCTAAATAACAAGCCAGTGATGTTGCCAAATTATACTCACCCTATCCTCAACAATGAATTTCATTTCTAAATAATCGTGCCATTTAGGAGGAGACTTTAAGAAAGTTGATTTTAAGTGTGGCTAATGATTTGGTGCACCACTGCCCTTGCCATCGTTCGATTTGCCGTAACCTTAAGCATCTGTTGAGATTTAATTAATAATATGTGGGACTCACTGAGCACTTTATACCGCTGATAATTCTCAATAGATGCTTATCTAAAACATTAGTATGGCCAAACCTCACCATAGCAAATCCGTGGAATTCATTGAACATTTTGAGCAAGTGATAATTCTCAACCGGTGCTTATCTGAAACATTTGTATGGTCAAATCTAACCGCAACAATTTGGTAGCTCGAGCCGTTTCAGCCGTCCCATTTTAATACCTTTAACTTATTTGCTGATTTCACTATCTGCTAACTAACATCTTGATTGTGAGAGAGACTTAAAACATGATCTACAATGAAGAAAATCAATATTTGGGGATGGTGGTGGTAGATTAATGTGTTTTAAGAAATTAATTTAGGCTTAAATAAAGGGATTTCGAACTTGTGCACCGGAGAGTTAGCTCCACCCAATGGTGGAGATCAATGACACCTCATTTTTCCTACACCCAACGGTTCAGATAGAGCCAAATTCGGTGGGACCCACAAAAGTGGGAGCTATCTTGACCGCCCCTGATTTGTGTGTGTATGTGGCCTTCATCTTAGCCGTTGGGTGGAGACGTGTCCAAAATCTAACCGGAACCGGCTAACCGGAGATTTTTTAACCGGTCAAAACCGGTCAAACCCGGCTAACCGGTTAACCGTGAACCGTCTCAACCGTCAACCGTATTTTCAAGGTTCGGTTAAGTTTAGTCCATTTTGATAACCGTCAACCGGCGGTTATAACCGGGAAGCTAACCGCCGGTTCAACCGTCTATACTAACCGTCAGTTTCTTACCATTTTCGCGTTAGTTTTAAGAATTACAGTCAGTTTTTTTAACAATTTCAGTCAGTTTTTTAACGATTTCAGTTAGTTTTCTAACAAAATTGGTGTTTTTATTTCATTTTCAGTTAGTTTCTTAATGATTTTTAGTCAGTTTTCTAACAAAATCCTAAAAAACTGTTTCTTTTTTTTTTAAATAAATAAATAATTGAAATAGTCTCATAACCGGGTTAACCGGCAAAACCGGCTTAACCGGTTTAACCGTTAACCGGATAACCGTAACCGGATGTGGCGGTTAGAAGGTTACTCCACGGTTAGGGATTACCGGTAAAATTAACCGGCGGTTATAACCGGCTAACCGGCGGTTAACCGGCATGGACACGTCTAGGTGGAGAGGTGTAGCAAATTGGGTGGAGAGGTATCATGCTTAGTTTTGACTTATTGGTTGAGCAGTTGGAACATTACTCCCCATCACAAACCATGTCTCTTTCCGCATCCTTCCGCCTATTCCCAACAAAATTCCCCCAATCTTTCTTCAACTCCAATTCAACCCCAATCTTCAAAACCCTAACCCCAATTCCCTCCACGAACTTCTCCTTCTTCAAATCAATCACTATTCAATCCATACCCACTTCCCCCTCCCCAATTCATTCCACTTCCCCCTCCGTTTCTCTCCAACCCATTGAAGAACTCCCTCCAAAACTCCAAGAAATCATAACCCTCTTTCAATCCGTCCAAGAACCAAAAGCTAAGTACCAACAATTGTTGTTCTACGCCCAGAAGCTTCCACCTCTCGATCCCCAGTTCAAGACAACTGAGAACAAGGTTCAGGGTTGCGTTTCTCAGGTCTGGGTCAGAGCTTACTTCGATTCCGACAAGAGAAATGTCATCTTTGAAGCCGATTCTGATGCCCAGCTTACTAAAGGACTTGCTGCTTTGCTTGTTCAAGGTCTTTCCGGTCGACCCGTTGAGGAAATCCAGCGGGTTTCGCCTGATTTTGTTGTGTTGCTGGGATTACAGCAGAGTTTGTCGGCTTCTAGAAATAATGGGTTCTTGAATATGTTGAATTTGATGAAGAGGAAAGCATTGATGTTGGGTATTGAAGCTGAAAAAGGAGTTGATCAAGAAACTGAATTTAAAACAGATGTAATGCCTACGAATTCGGGTTTGGAAAATGATAATGGTATTGGGGATTTTAAGGTTGAGCCAAGTACTGAGGAAAGTGTCGATGAGAAACCGAAAAGGGATGTGTTGGGGAGCAGAGGGGAGAGGATTAGGGAGGTTTTGTTGAGAGAACTTCGGCCTGTTGAATTGGAAGTTAATGATATATCTTATCAGCATGCTGGTCATGCTGGAGTTAGGGGCAGTAATGGGGAGACGCATTTTAATTTGAAGGTGGTTTCGAAGGAATTTGAAGGGAAGAGTTTGGTTAAGAGACATAGGCTAATATATGGTTTATTAGAAGATGAGTTGCAAAGTGGACTGCATGCTTTGTCGATTGAAGCAAAAACACCAGCTGAAGTTGAATCGCGGTGATGGAACGAGGTTAAGCTTATCTGGTTTTCTTTCTCTTAAAATTTTGTGCGGGGAAAGATTCATGTTTGTTATTTGAATTTCGATACACATTTACTTGTAGTTGCTTGAGTGTTTGATAATTTATAAACATTGTGTTCACCATCAATAAATAGAGAAATCAGTTTACGTAGATTATATTTTGGGTCAGTGTCTTGAAAGTTAACGTTTACTAAGTCATTTTATTCATTTACATTGATTATCTTTGCTTAAGGTCTTCAAATATAACACAATCAGACCACATTGATATAATAGCTGGATACGATTGTTTCTATGGATATGATCATTTGACATATTTTTGGGGTAAGGGATCCTGCATCTACATATGCTCAATCCTTAATGTAGGTCTTCCCATTTGAAGCAATTGAATCATTTACTTTTAGTTTGAGTAGGAGAACTTCTGGAGTTATTGACTTGACGAATGGTAGTATGTTAAAAGTCGAGCGAAAAACGTTTGCTCTAAATTTGCATGCTACATTAAGAAACTCTGCCTTTCAAATAATTAATTGCTTTTCAAAGAAACTTATACAACGAGTTGAGGAGTACTGATGCTATTATAATCTGTAAAGGAACTTGTTGAATGATTACAGGAGTACTGCTGCTTTTAGAATATTCCCAATATGTCGATTTCTTTACCTGTTAATTATCTTTTCAACGGCTTATATTATATTGTGCGCACAAGGTTTTGTTTCAAGTTCTTATATTTTGCTTTAGAGAGTGTTTTCCTCATTAATTCCTTTTATTGATTTTGTATTTACACTTATTGGCTTAGATATGTAAATTCTTACTAAGCCACTTTTGGATTTTCTCATGGCTGGCCACTAGTAACAAGATGGGTAATATTAAAGTCACAAAAAAATACCACAAAATTTGGTCCACAAAATGACGTGTCATGATTTTATTGGTGCTTTTCATCAAGTTGGGCTTATCTCCCAAGTCCTGGGTTTCAGACAAACTAAAGTATGACAGAAACTGCTACTTAGTTGATTAAAGTTTGAGTCTGCATTTGCAAAACATCCACTCACCTTCTCTATCCTATTACATGTATACAATATATTCTATACACATGAAAATGACTATATTGACCTTCAAACTAAAGAAAACTCCGCATTTTCATCTCTTCGTCTTGCAACTTCTGGCCATAAGAACACCTGTTGGAGGACTAGTCATCTCTAACTGACATCTCCCATATAACCAGTAGGAAAAGTGAATCAAACCGATGCTTACTCTGACCCGAAAAGTTCCTCTTATGCTATATATAACTTTGTTACTGATTACCTGTTTCTGAAGTTCCAAGGCATGATTTTGGGGCAAATAAACCAAACTGGATATCATATGAATTGCTGCTAACCCTGTCTCCCTTGGCCTTTGAGTGAAAGGCCTAAGCGATTGAGAAGCAATCAGATTGTTGTCAAAGTACAGATCTATAGCCACGTACTCAAATCTGACGTGGAGTTTCCTGTTAGGGTTTGAGAAGTTTGCAAGGATCGTGAAGTCACTGTTGAAATGTTGGGCCGAGTCAAAATATATGACATTGAGTCTTGCGTTGTTGGTGTCGAATAAAGGGTTTCTTGGTTTCACGACAAGGAAGATGATCAAAGTGGCGATTCCGAAAAAGATAAGGAGGAGGCTGAATATTAGGCAAAGGATTGCGCTTAACCATACCATTGGATTGGTCCGGCGGGGTTTATTTAGTATTGTTAGGTCTCCTTTTCTCTCGCTTCTTGGAAATATATCAGGTGTCATTAAAACTTGCTGGTTTGGGGTATTATGTCTGGATATGCAGAAATTGTGAAGAGGGGACGGCCTCGTTTTTCGTGTTGGTGGAGGAGTAAGAAGCGGAGACATATATGGTGTCGGAATTTGTTGGTCCGTGGCTTGTTGTGAGGCGGCAGCTCGTGGTGGTGGTGCTAACGGAAGTGGTGGTGATGGTGGTGGTGAGAAGGAAAACATCTTAGTAAGCAGCGGTGACATATAGGGTGTCGGAATTTGTTGGTCCATGGCGTGTTGTGAGGCGGCACGAGCTGCCGGAGGTGGTGGTGATGGTGATGGAGAAAAGGAAAACATTTCAAAGAGGAGTTTTTATGATGAAAAACCAATGAATCAAGGGAGGGAGAAGAAGGGCATGGATTGGATGATTAATAAAACAAGGGCAAATAATTTAAAAGGAGGGAAAAGGGGAAATAATCTTTTGATTGAGAGGGGTAGTGGACCAAATGTGTTGTTTAGAAATTGGGGAAAAAGTGGTGGGGGATTAAAGTGAAATTAGTAGGTGTTTTGTTTTTAAATTCCTCTTACTTTTGAGTTGTAAATTATTGAAATCTAGCACCCCCATTAGTGAAAATTCAAAACAATAATTCACACTAGAAAGTACATACTCCCTCGTGTCCATTTTTTATAATTATAGTTTAAAAAGATCTAATGCATAATTAGAAATTACTGACATTATAAAGACGCACCGCTCTACCAAACTAAGCTTAACGCTCTACCAAACTAAACTTAAATTATCAGGAAACTTTTTTTTGTACTGTGTGCGCATATCGTATTCAAACTAAAAAAGGAAAGTGGTGCTCCTGGAGGTGGACTTTTCACTTTGTTGAAGTAGTGTTTGTGGGTTAAGGTGTTTGACTGTGTGTGGCCTACTGATTAACGGCTGTGATTTTATTGTACGTTCCCAAGATTATGGGGTTTTGTTGGCTCGATGCTTGCACACTAAGAAAATACTGTACTACTAGAGCAATGGGCCGACATGTGCATTAATCAAGCCATAAACTATTGGATGTAGGTTTAGTATTTAAATACTACTATCTCAAGCCCAACAAATTTAGATGTAGAGAGCCCAACAAAACTTTGAAGGAAACGAGAAAAAAAGGGATTATAAACCTTTTATTTTGGATAATATTACTTGTAACTTAAAAAAGAATTTCGTGCCTCTTATTATAAGATGGAGAAGATATATATATATATATTTTTCAGAAACATTATATATACTAATACTAGTACTTGTGCCCGTGCCGGTGGCAGTCTAAAAATCCATTCGATTCGAGGATTAAATCCAAATACTACATGATAAACAAAGTGCTTTTTGTTAACCGCTCGATTGGCTAAAAATGTAATGTTAGAGCCAAAAAATTAGGCCTGCAATTGTACTGAATATTGAGGTTAAGTAATAGTAATAAACACTGAAAAGAAACATAACACGCGACCATGATATGAGAATGGTAGGTTGCGTTTTGGGTCAAAACAAAACACATAAAAATAAGGTGCTGTAAGAATGCAGTGAGCAGACGTGTGATTTGGAGAATGGTAATCAAAGTGTAAAGCAAATTAAAGATTTATTCAGAGAGTAAGAGGGTATTTTAGGGGTAACGTGGATAATGAGTGTTTTTACATGCTATTGGTAAAGGAAAGTGAAATTCATAACCTTGACAAAAACTTGTGTGAGACCGTCTCACATGGTGAGACGGGTCTCGTTGAGTGAGTAAATGGTTTGCCCACCCTATGACGGGCAAACTCATTTCCTCTCACGTCAAGATCCGTCTTACATGTGAGACCGTCTCACACAAGACCTCCTCAATAATACCTTTGATTAAAAACAAGATCTGCAATGTTCCAATGCACAAAAACTTCTAAACTTCATATGATTGAGCTGTATTATAATGTAGAGATTTCACTTCTTTTGGCCAAAAATTCTAAGAAAATTAATTATCATGTTATTATTATGAATTTAAATATCCCTTTTCATAAAATCTTGGTAATGCTCAATCAACTTGAAAAAAATCAACATAAAAATTTATGAGTTGAGATCTCATGTGCCATTTTTGTGTGCCACTCCATGTACCATTTGTAATCCAACCGTTCATATGTTTGCATAATATTACAATAATACCAATCTCAATAACTGTGAGCCATTAGATAAATTGTGGCACATGAAGTGGTACACGACGTGGCACAGAGGATTTGGACTCAAAATTTATGCTAGAAAAAAAAAAGAGTTTCTGTGATACGATTTTGATATATATATATATATATATATATGGGTTGGTCTCCTGTAAAACGCGTTTTTCCTATTGATTAGGAAAAACGTGTTTTTCAAAATCATCTGGCGCTCATTAACACACTCATTGGACATTCGTAACACAGAAACTGGTCATCCTAAACATTGTCACTGGCTATCTATTAGCACTTCTGTTACTCTAAAAAAAAAATCAGAAAAAACTTTCTGGATATCACTTTCAAAGGTTCTGACTATTAGTCTCATATCCAGAAAGCATTATATTGATATCCAGAAGGCTTTATATTGATATCCAGAACTCTTCCGGTCTGGCTATCACTTTCAAAGGTTCTGGATATCAATCTCATATCCAGAACGCTTTATATTGATATCCAGAATCGTTCGAGAAGTTCCAACTATTTACAAAAATGCCACCGTGCGTTTTTTAAAAACACGTTTTTCCTAGCCGTCTTGTAAAACGCGTTTTACGCAAGATTTTCATTATATATATATATATATATATATATATATATATATATATATATATATATATATATATATATATATATATATGGTGGCACGCAAATTATGGCAATTGATGAGTGTAAAAAGAATTGTGAGAGGAAATAAGTTAGTGGGTATGACATGTGGGCCTCCAATTTAAATATGTGAGAGGAGAAAGTTAGTGAGTATGACAAGTGAGCCCCATAATTTAAGTATGTGAGAGGAAGAAGTGAGTGGGTATGACAAGTGGGGCCTACATTTTTTACCATTTTAGAAAATGGTGAAGCTTTTAACGGGACACCCATTTGGGTAATTGATGAAGCTTCAAATGGGACGGAGGGAGTATATATATATATATATATATATATATATATATATATATATATATATATATATATATATATATATATATACTCCCTCCGTCTAAGAAAAGTTGAAACATTTACTTTGGAGTTGAGAAATTAAGGATATAATATTATATTAAGAATGAAAGGTAGAGAGGAAAGGAGAGAATTAGTGGGGGTGGAAAGAGAATGAGTGGAGAATAATGAGTGGTTGAGAGTAAGAGAGAGAATGAGTGGAAGATTATAAAAGTAATAAAAAACTTCAATTTTTGGATTATTGCAACTTGTGTGAAATATCATAAATGGAAAAATGTTGCAATATGAGAAAATCTGGGAAAAAACGTGTTTTTCCTTAAGGATACGTAAAACGTGTTTTTAAGTTGGCACGGTGACATTTTTGTAATTAACGCGAATTTGTTTTAGCGCTGATTGGAAGTGCCAGTCGTAGTGTAAAAAAGTGCGAGCATATGTACACTGGCACTTATTGACACTACCACTGGCAGTTTTTAATAAGTGTCAGTATCAATGTTAAAAAGTGTCAGTGTAATGGCTGGCACTTATTGACACTACCACTGGCACTTTTAATAAGTGCCATTATCAATGTAAAAAAGTGTCAATGTACTTACTGATAATTTTTAACATTACCACTGGCACTTAAGAAAAGTACCAGTTTCATGTTTATATAACGCCAGTATGAAATCATTGGCTTTTTGTAATATTAACACTGGACATTTACTATGGTTGCCAGTATTGATGAAAATGCCACCCCTTGTTTCGAATAATAATGCCCAGTGTCTTTGAAAAACACGTTTTTCCTTTGCTTAAGGAAAATCACGTTTTTCGCAAGACTCTCTATATATATATATTATTCGAAATGCCCACTATTTTTTAGGATACCCACTTGGGTAGGTTAACATATGGCCCAACTTTTTATGACAAAAATGCCCACTATTTTTTACTTTGAAAAAATCAATAAGGAGGGCAAGGATGTATTTTCAAAACAAAGAAGCCTCATTTGTCATCTTCTCCGATTCTCTTGAAGCTCCCATTTACAAAATCCATAGATGCCAGCAAACAATATAAACAAAACTTGTCAAAATCTTTGATATACTCAAAATTTCCATCCAATTCCTTTGCTTCTCCAAAATCACCATTCAATCGAAATCCCTAAAATGTCAAAATTTTGTTGACCAACAAGAAAAGATGATGCCACAATTGTGAAGTTGAAAACCCGCGAAATAATGAAATGGGTCGAAATAGAATATTGTCGGAAGTAAGCATAATTAAGCTTCAACCTAAAAAATCTGAGCTTTATTCTCATTAAACTCGAACTCGTATTTGGAGACCTTTCTGGGTTTGAAATCAGGGTGGTCGATGCTGCCGGGTTTCGGACCTCAACACGGATACATGTTGGGATTGGATTATACTCATGTAGGATTGAGATAGTGAGAGATATTGTTGGAGGAGAAAGCGGCAAGGGAACAATGGTGGGCAACAATGGAAATTGGAGCGAGAATCAAAGAAGATGACAAACGAGCTTATTTGTTTTGAAAATACATTCTTGCCCTCCTAATTGATTTTTTCAAGGGACATTTTCTTAAAAGCCCTTCATTCTAACTTTTATTTCTAAAGAAGACACAATATTTTTCTAATTGCTCAAAAACCCAAGGGACAAAAATAGCCAAGAATACCCCTAACTACCCCTTATAAGGGTGCTCCCCCTTTCCAGGCCATATTTCCAGGTCATATTTTCATCCCGCTCTGAGATTCATGTCTCAGACTCTTAAAAATACTGAGAATCATGTCACAAATTTATAAAAACACTAAAAGCCATATCATAAACGTATAAAACCACTGAGAGAGATGTCGCATGCCTATAAAAACATTGAAAGTCATGTCACATACCTATAAAAACACTTAGAACCATATCACATACCTATAAAAACACTTAGAACCATGTCACACACCAATAAAAATACTTAGAGCCATATCACATGTCAATAAAAACACTTGGAACCATGTCACATGCCAATTAAAACACTTAGAACCACGTCACATACCTATAAAAACACTGAGAGACATGTCACATACACATAAAAACACTGAGAGACGTGTCTCAGACCTATAAAAACACTGAGAGACGTGTCTCAAACCTATAAAAACACTGAGAGACGTATCTCAGACCTATAAAAACATTGAGAGACGTGTCGCAGACATATAAAAACACTGAAAGACATGTCACATACGTATAAAAAACACTTAGAACTATGTCGCAAACCTTTAAAACACTGAGAAACGTGTCACAGACCTATAACAATACTGACAGACATGTCACATACTTATAAAAATACTGAGAGACATGTCGCAGACCTATAAAAATAGTGAGAGACAAGTCACATACATATAAAAACACTGAGAGCCATGTCTCATATCTATAAAAATACTAAGAGACATATCGCAAACCTATAAAAATAGTGAGAGACAAGTCACATACCTATAAAACACTGAGAGCCATGTCGTATATCTATAAAAACACTAAGAGACATGTCGCAGACCTATAGCCATGTCTTACACCTGTCAAAACACTTAGAGCCATATCGTAGACCAATAAAAACATTGATATCCATGTCTCAAACCTATAAAAACATTGAGAGTCATGTCTCCAACTTATAAAAATACTGAGATACATGTCACATACATATAAAAACACTGAGAGCTATGTCACAGACCTATAAAAATACTGAGACAAGTGTCTCAGACCTATAAAAACACTGAGAGACATATCTCAAACCTATAAAAACACTGAGAGACGTGTCTCATACTTATCAAAACACTGAGAGACGTGTCTCAAACCTATAAAAACACTGAGAGACATATCTCAGACCTATAGAAACACTGAGAGATGTGTCGTAGACCTATGAAAACACTGAGAGACATGTCACATACCTATAAAAACACTTAGAACTATGTTGCAAACCTATAAAAACACCGAGAAATGTGTCGCAGACATATAACAATGCTGAGAGACATGTCACATACTTATAAAAACACTAAGAGACATGTCGCAGACATATAAAAATAGTGAGAGACAAGTCACATACCTATAAAAACACTGAGAGCCATGTCACAGATCTATAAAAACACTAAGAGACATGTCACATACCTATAGCCATGTCTTACACCTGTTAAAACACTGAGAGCCATGTCGTAGGCCAATAAAAATGTTGATATCCATGTCTCATACCTATAAAAACATTGAGATACAAGTCACATACCTATAAAAATACTGAGAGTCATGTCGTAGACCAATAAAACACTGAGAGCCATGTCTCAGACCTATAAAAGCACTGAGACACAAGTCACATGCCTATTAAAAGACTGAGAGACGTGTCGTAGACCAATAAAACACTGAGAGCCATGTCTCAGACCTATAAAAGCACTGAGACACAAGTCACATGCCTATTAAAAGACTGAGAGACGTGTCGCAGACCTTTAAAAATACTGAGAGACGTGTCATAGACCTATAAAAAAATACTGAGAGATATGTCACATACCTATAATAACACTGAGAGACATGTCACAAACCTATAAAAACATTGAGACTTAACTCTCAAAGTAAAAATGCTATTGTCTCTTAGGACAAAAAAAGATGAATAAATTAAAAAAAAATCAAGTCTTAGTTGAAAATAATAATCTGAGACACAAGTCTCAAATAGGAGTGACCAATGGCACAAATCCAAACAACCAACCATATGCGCATCGTACTAAGTGTACTTGGTATGCATCTTAATATATATACTCCCTCTATCTTAAAATGATTTTCTGATTTGTTATATGTCATTAACTTAGAAAGTTATTCCCATTTATTTATATTTAGAAATGTGACCACAAATTTTAAAGCAAAGTTTTTGTGATTATTAAGAAAACTGAGTTTTCATAACACAACTCTTGAAAAGAGATTAGTGATATTCTATTTTTACATTTTTTTACCATTGTTTAGCAGGTAGATGACCCTGTTAGTTCGGTCAAAAAGCTCTTGACACCCCATTTCTAAACGAAAGAAGTTCACTCATGGTTCTAGCTGAATTGAAACAATCACCACCAATGGCATATGTAAGCATAACGTGACCATATGCGTGGTTGACATTATTTTATGCACAAAGGATTTGCTTGAAGTTCTAGTTCAATGTATAATACTCCCTCTGTCCCATAAAGATAGTTCACTTTGGATTTTTTACGGTCAACACATGTGAACTTTGATCAAAGATTATTATCAATCTAATCATCCAAATGAAATTTTAAAATTTGTCATTGATAAATCACTTGATAATTAATCAATAACAAGTTTTAGAATTTCACAAGGATGATTAGATTGACATTTATATTTAGTCAAAGTTCACTTGTATTGACCATAAAAAATCAAAAGTGGACCATCTTCCTGGGACGGAGGGAGTATTATACTACCCCTGTTTCTATGTCAAAATTTTATTTTAAAGGGCACATGAATTTTTTTTTATGTTTCATATAATTTAATGGCAAAAATTCATAATCCCTCCGTTTCATGTCACTTGAGACTTATTTCCTTTTTCATCCGTTCCACATGACTTGAGACTGTCCAACATGGTAAAGAATCTTTATTATTCTTCACATCCATTCTCTCTCCTACTTTACTTTTACACTCACAACACCAATCAACTTACTATTCCTCCCACTCATTTTCTCCCATATTTAATTTTTCCCTACTCACAAACACCTCCTCCCACTATTTCTCTCTCTTATTTTTCCTTAATTTGTGTGCCAAAAAATTTGGTCTCAAGTCACATGAAACGGAGGGAGTATAAAGAAAAATATGGACCGGCCTAATCCAGCCCATGCTCACACTTGAGTGTCTCTCTGCTTTTGATACATCTCTAATTCTAAGATGGTATAAGAGACAATTATGTAATCCTCTTTCCTAACATTTAATTGTGCAAGTATAAAGAGACTAGTGAAAAAGATTCAGAAAAACACATTTAGAAACAAAGTTATTCTAAAAAAAGAAATTCATTTTAGGAACATTTTTTTTTAAATGGATATTTCTTTAGAGACAGAGCGGGAGTACCATTTTTGACACTTGAGGTCACCCTCGCTTCACAAAAAGATGTAAATTATCTTTTCTTTTCTAGTTTTCCGGTTTTACATTGTTGAGGATTCTCGTGATTTTTGGCGAGAAACATAAATAGAAGTACTTTTCTATTGCAGATATTTGCTCTCATCGCAAAAAAATTGCTGAACAAATCCAAATTTGTTAAAACCCAATCTGCTCATTATATTAGTCCACAATTGGTGAAAACCACCATTGAGTATGGACGGTTTAACAACAGCCCGTTTATCTCCAAATTTTGACTTTGATAACTTTCATACAAATTTTAGATCTGAAACATAACTATCAGACCCAAATTTTCGAAGCAATAAAATTACAGAAAACTAATCAAAATTGGCAAAAACTATGTTGCAACCACATCAAATCTGTTACCTATCAAAAATAATTATGAGACTTGTCTCTCACACCAACTTTTAGATCTAAGACATATCTCAGGTTTTTTTTTTTTTTTTTTTTTTTTTTTTTTGTGAAACCTTCATAGATCCAATTTCTCAAATTCAAAAATCAGCAAAAACAAAATAACAAAAAAATCATAAAACTATACCAGATATCTTAGTTCTACTTTACTCTCTTGGGTCTTGGGTTACCAATTTTTCAGTTGCTTGCTCACCATATTCTCCGCCGGAGAAGAAGAAAATATCCGTTGATCCATTGCCGGAGAAGGGCTTGCTAGAGAAGATGCGGTGACTGCAAGTTGGATGTCTTTGTGCTGGGAGGGGAAAGACGGAATATGAGGGGAGACGGTTGAGAGATGCGACTTCGCCGGAGAAGAGGGAAGGGAAGTCGGAGAAGAAGGAGGACGCCGGAGGAGATAGGAGTTCGCCGGAGGAGTAGAGAGAGAGAGAGTGGGTGACGGCAGAGAAAAAAGGAGAGAAACAAATGACGCAGATGGGAGAGGGTTTACGTATTAGGGTTGGGTGGGAGGGGTAGTTTTGGGATTAATGTATTTCATTAAAACAAATCATGGACCTAATAGAAATAAATATTCCACCAAGTGGACCCGAGAGAAATAAACTAAAATGTCTGTCCTTTTTAAAGAAATTGTTTTAATTAGAGGACTTTTGAGAAATTTTTCCTTTTTTCAAAGTAAAAAATAGTGGGCATTTTTGTCATAAAAAGTTGGGCCATATGTTAACCTACCCTTGAAGTGGGTATCCTAACAAACCCCCCCCCCCCACACACATATATATATATATATATATATATATATATATATGTATATATATGTATATATATATATGTATATATATACATATATATATATATATATATATATATATATAGGTAGGTAGATGCTCAAATGATAACTTAAATAATCGTGAGAACCAATCATAACCATTAGATTAGAAAAAAAATCAATGGTCCATATGTTAGATACAATTGATACACTTAGATACATTACAAAAAATTCGATATTACACTTGGATACAATAGGTTAATAAGTATTGTATATAAGTGTTGCACTTGGATACACTATGTTAAAAACTAATGTATCCAATTGTTTTTCGAAAATTAACTAATGTGTTAAAAACTAATGTATCCAATTGTTTTTTGAAAATTAACTAATGTATCCAAATGTATCCAATGTATCCAACATCTGGACCCTTGTTTTTTTTCTTCTAATCTAATGGTTATGATTGGTTCTCACGGTTCTCATATAAAATGATTCTCACAGGAGCGCGACCCTATATATATATATATATATATATATATATATATATATATATATATATATATATATATATTTATATATATATAAAATATAAAGTCCACAAGTTGAACTTTTTTTTGCTCAAAAGCACTTTGAGACACGACACAACTATCAAATGTTTTTTGGACTCCATACATGAATATCAAAGTGTTTGATAGACAGACTTCTCAGACCACAAATGAACCTAAAAATTATAAAAAATATTGAGTCATTATAAAAATAAACGTTTGGATGAAGGGTTTTTGATACCCTTATAAGGAATTATAGTAATATATTATTTGTAATGTTAATAATATATTCCAATATCTTTCTATATTCTAATACATTTTCTATACAGATATGTTTACATATAAGAGAGAGGCTATTGTCACTACAATGATTACTAATTGACTATATTCATTATAATTTTAGTAAGTAAATCATTTACTTGAGACAATTACTCTAATGAAGAGATTACATATACTACAAAACTATTCAATACATCCAATAATATTAGTTAACCTTAAATTTATTTTTAAAATATTTTATTTTCTTCTTTAGGTCGCCTATATTTAAATTATGTGAAAATAAATAAATTATTTATATACAATTTTTTAAAATATAAATATAAGAATAATAGAAAATAAATATCTTTTCACCCAGTTATGTAATAAATTAAGCATTTTTATCACCCATAATTATTTCTATTTCCTATATATTTTTTTTTTATTTTTGATAAGAGAAAGTGAGTGAACAAAAATAAATAAATTATAGAACGTGATGAAGAAATTATTATTTTTAAAATCATTTTATCATATGAAGTATAAAAATTGAGTGGTGAATTAACAAAAATATATTTTTTTAGTATTTATCTTTTTTCAATTATTAAACTAAGTGATAAATTTTCTAATTTTTCCCCTTAGAGTATAATATAACCAATATATCTATAATTAATTCAAATATTATGCTTAAATAAGTTTAATTCGCAAATATAATGGATAGGTCGTATATAATATCTTTTTGAAATAGTTTATTAATTTCTTAAAATATCAAAGGATAATAATGTCAATTTACAGAATATGCAATGGCTTAGTAGAATTAGTAGAATATGTAGTGGCAACTCATTTCTATAATAAAATAGTTACTCATTTTCGTTTATGAAATCATCATTATATTACATTATTTCTTTTTTATGTCTACAAATATTCCTCAACTTTGTAAAATGTTTTTTTTTTTTTTTTTTTTTCATTTATAGAATTAATTAAATAACAAGGAATGTTTCCGAAGCTTCTAAAAATGAAACCATTACCAAATACACATTTCATTTTTTCTCCCACTAATATGGTGAAAGAGAAACAATAAGCTTAAAACAGAATCATTTATCAAAGAAGCCATAACTACTAACTAATTCTAGTGAGATCTTTCTACGCTTGATCTATATATATCCCATGGACATTTCCTCGATCATCAAATCATACCCTGCATAAACCAATAGTAGTATCAATATAACCATTCTAGTGAATTTTTAAAACATGTTAACAATAAATAACTAAAATATTTATCAATAATAAATGTTAGACAAATCAAATGTGAATTATTATAATTTTTTAAAATGCGGACGATTTATGTTTTGATCAAATGCGGACGATATATGGGACTGGGGAGTATAACACTTTTTTTGTGATTTAAAATAAATGTCGCATTTAAAAAAAAAAAAAACAAACAAATACTTTTAGAGAAAAAAAACTATCATTATACAAGCAGTGTACAAACAATTAAACAACAATTTTAAAAAATGTTAGACAAATCAAATGTGACATTTATTATGAAATCTGAAAAGCGAAGAAAGTGAAATACATACGCGGAGCAGTTGGCAACGGGATCAATAGGCATGTTAATGGCAAGCTGACAGACTACGGGAATATCCTTGGCGCGAGAGAGGTACAACATACCATGCCACGGCATTATCTTCAGACATTCGCAAATACCCTTCCGATCTTCATATGAATTAAGAGCAATTTTGTCCAAATTACGCGCACCCTCGCAACATGGTATGGTGGGCCCCGAATCGTAGTCACCACTTGTCAACCACGGAATGCACGGCATATAATTTGTCAGCACGTCGTTGCAAGAGATTACAGCTCTCGCTCTGTGAATTATTACAGCAATGAAGATGACGGCCAAGAAAACCGCCATTGAAGAGCTGCGCTTTAATGTGTTCTTCTTCATCGATCTTGGACACGCACACACACTTGTGTGTGTGTTTTTGGTAGAAGGGAGGTGTTTGTTTGAGAGGACTAAATGAGATTTATTTGTCAAGGTTGGTTTAGAAGTAAGATTATTAGTACTATTATTATTTATAGGGAAAGGATATTACTCCCTCCGTCCCAGTTTAATGTTATTAGTTTGACTATGCACGTAAGAACCTTAACTGAGACATACCAAAAAGGAAAGTAAAAACCTTAAACTGGGAAGGAGTATTATTTATAGGGAAAGGATAAGATTGTGGTAATTATTGCCAATTGGACAATGATTAAGGAATTATTGCACATGATGGAAAATAGTCATTTTTTGAAACGGTCATTATTGACTTGTTTGACCACCGTTATATCCATCAAATACAAGTCATGACTCTATCGGCCCCGTACTAACAAATGGGAATATACGAGATTAAAAAAATATGTTGAAAAAGTAAATGTTGTGAGTGAATAGGAGAGAAAAAAATAAGTTAGTGGATAATTGTTTTGAGTGGGTAGAAGATAGAAACTTGAGCATATTAGGTAAGTAGTATTAGGTACGAGACGCGCAAAATGAAAATAAGTAGCGATAAGTTTAAGACGGAGGGAGTGCTCTGTATTTGAATTTGAATCACTAAAACGAAATAATTTTAATGGAATTTTATTATAATTTTTTATTTAATGATTTTTTATGCTTTGTTTATATAAGAAATTAATTTGAATGGTCTTTGTTGTTGAATACAAATGATTTTTGATCAGAAATTTTTGTTAATTTAGTCAATCTAGTGAAATTTTAAAAAATGTTGTTGATCAATCACTTAGTAAGTTATCAAAATTATCAAAAGCATTTTTGGAATTTAACTAGTAGTATAGATTGTCAGTATTACTCGAAAGCTTACTTATGTTAATTATCAAAAATCAAAAAAATCAGATATGACTATTTTTTTTAAGACATAAGTGGCATGCTTCATATTGTAATCTCGTTACATTTGAATACATAACTATCCATTTTTGATTTTAATGGAGTTTTTTTTCTTTCTAACTAGAAAGTAACCCGTCGATACTCGTCGGACGGGATATCACAAAGTTAATTAATTAAATTAAATGATAGAAAATAATCATATCGTTGTTGCGAGGAAATGATTGGAATTGATATTCAACCACGTTCTTTAAGTTATGAAACTTATGCCAAGAAAACCGAAAGACAACCTCGTAATGCATGCAAAAGATATTATCCTAGCCTTAGTGTTTTCACTGCTGGTTGGGCGTATGGTACTTTAAGCATGTCGTATAAATTTAAGGTACTTTAAGCATGTCGTATAAATTTAAGTGGAATATAGATGGAAGCAAAATCATCTGAAAACTTAATGATGAGGTATGGCAATCCTGAACATTTCATCGTATTAGAAAACTTAATAAAAACACAGCCTTGTTGCAAGCATTATCTTCATTTACCTTGTCTGATGACATCTGAACTCGTATATTCCATTTCTTAATGAGGTCAGAGTGACATGACAAAAGTTTTAATATTGTGTTCTATCTCATTGGTTGGTGCAAGAACAACTCTATCATGTAACAAATATGAATATGCATATTGTGCAATATGTTGATATACTTGTTTTTTTACGATAGTTGTTAAACGATCAGTTACATATCTTATCTAAATGTCATCTAGTAACTTAATAACAAATAATGGGAAATAAAAATAGTGTTTCAGACAATTTTGTCCTTTTAATGTTTTTATAGTTACAAAAAAAAATCAACACTTACTAACTTTTTTTTTGCCCACTTACACTCTGAATATTGTTTTAGACAATTATATTCTCAATCCACTTACAATGTGTATCTATTTTCTTTATGTTTCCTTAGTAAGCGTATACAATCAATGTAGGATTGTTACTCTAGGATGGAGAGAGAGAGAGTAATTTAAAATACAAAATACAAAAAACATAAAATTATGTAATTTATGAAAATAAATAAGATTAAAAAAAAGGATAACTTGTCTGTGTCTATAAATTTTCAAAATTTGGATAAAATTTAGGATAGAAAACTAATTATGATGACCTTTTCTCAATTATAGACTAATCTTAGATCTGATAGTCTCATTTATCAAAATACACTTAATTTTGAAATTAAGTTAAAAACTAATGTGGAATCCAACAATTCTATTTACTCATAGCAAACTATTTTAAACTAAAATAGATACGAACATATTGTGTAAAAAATAGAATAAGTCCTGATCGTGTAAACATTTAACTATATATTTTTGGTTTAACTTTTACGCTAGTCCGAAATAGGATGATTTAAATTTATTAAAACAATGGATTTCTCAAATTTAGTTAAATAATAATATGAAATTTAAAATTATAATTTATTAATATAAAAAATAACTTGAAAATACTAAAAGTAATCAAATTTAATTTATGATTATTCATGTCTATAAAATTTTAAAATTAGGAATTGGACTCTGCTATTATATACTCCCTCCGTCCCAGCTCACTTGAGACTTTTTGACTAAAACTGGTCAACTTAAGGTCGGTTTGACCAACACTTTATAGAAATATTTATGTTCCAAAAAACTTTTTAAAAATTGTTATTGAGAGGATTTTTAATGGTGGTCATTTTACATTTTTTTAATTTTTGTTCGGATCATAAATATTTCTATAAAGTGTTGGTCAAACCGACTTTAAGTTGACCAGTTTTGGTCAAAAAGTCTCAAGTGAGCTGGGACGGAGGGAGTATTATATAGTTATGTTGAACAAAATTTAATCAATAAAATATGAAACTATCATTACCAAAGTAGATGAAATATAAGGAAATTGTTGACATTAGAAATGTGATATAATATCACTCTCGTGATTTACTCTATAATTCCATATAATTCCAAACAAGCTTAATTTTTAATCTCTTAAAATATTCTAAATTAAGAGCTTAATTTTTTATCAACTTAGGGCATGTTTGGTAACCCAATTAAGCTCTTAATTTGGAACATTTAAGATATTAAAAAATTAAGCTTGTTTGGTAAGGAAAATTTCAATCACTTAAATTGTTAAGATTATCTTAAAATAAGCTATTAATTTTAATCTAGTATGGCAAGTCTTAACAAGGTAAGAGGATGTAAGATAAAGAAAGGGAATGGGTTCATTCCCACTCATCAACATTTTATTTGTTTATTTAATGTTACTTTCTTTTGTTGAAATATTTTATTTTTTCATACAGATTAATTATGATAAAATTAAAATGAAATTATTTTTATATTATAAATTTTGATAATATTTTAATTGAGTATCATAATTAAATTTTATCAATTTTCTTTTATCAAAGTTTAGTAAAATTGATCAAAATAGTGAAGATGAACTTTATTAATGTGGGACACATGAAATTACCAATAAAAAAATGTTCAAATGTTATTATTATTTGGTCTAAATAAAAGATAATTTGACAAATAATATTTTGAATTATAATTATTTATTTTAAGAAATATGACTATTTTTGTTTGAGGATAAACAAAAAGAATAATAAAGTGAAAGAAATGAGACTAATTTTTAAGTGTTTATTCACAATTTTGATTAAATTCAGATGTATGTAGTTTATCAGTACCAAATAGATTGAAGTATTACAAAATTCAGTAATTTAATAATTTCAGCTCTACATTTTCAGAGCTTAATTTTCAGCTTTACCAAATAGGCCCTTAATCTTATTATGAATCAGTAATAGGGTCAATATTTTAGAAAGAGATAAAGGTGTATATAAAAAATAATTTTTATTGCCTATAATAATATCATACATGCATACATACATACATACACTACTATAATGAAGAGGATGGCTTTATCCCTGGGAATAAAAGATATGGCAAGAGCACGGTTAAGTCTAAAAGCCGATGATTTAAAAGATATTTGAGAGGCTTTAAAAACACCGAGGATAATTTTTCTCTGTCTTTCATCTTTTATTTTATTTCTTTTTGTTTTCTCTTAACCATGCCGGATTCTTATACATTTTTTCATTCCTTATTTATGTCTGCAAAGATTCCTCAATTTTGTAAAAAAGTTTTCTTTTCATTTATTGATTAATTAAATAACAAGGAATGTTTTCGAAGCTTCCAAAAATGAAACTATTATTAAGTACATTTCATTTTCCTTTTACTATAAAGAGAACATTTTTTTTTAATTTCGAATAAAAAAGGAGAAAGGGAAACAATATGTTTAAAATTGAATTAGTTATCAAACAAGCCTTAATAACTTATTCTAGTATGATCTTTTAAGCTTGATCTTATCTTCTTTACCCCCTTTGGACATAGTTCTCGATCTTCAAATCATATGCTGCACAACCAACACATAGTAGAATCAAATATCAATATAAGATATCCAAAACTGAATCCTTGTATTAAAACAATGGAATAAACAAGATAGTTTTCCAAAATAGAACTTCCTCCATCCACTAATAAATAAAACCTCCGTAGCTCACTGTTGTTATATTATTCATTAGATCAACTTTATTGAATATTAACCATAACTTTGTGTAAATCAAGATATTTTTAGGGAATTTTAAAAATTGTTATTGCTTCACCGTTAAAAATAGTATTAATAACATTTTTTTGGATTGCATGAGGACATCTTGTTGGTGGTAGCACTCTAAAACAAGTTTCTTGAAAATAACAAAAATAAATTTATTTAAACCGAAAAATAATAAACAGGTAAAGTCGAGTCCAGTATCAATACTGTCTCCGTAAGACAAATTTGCCCCGTACACTTGCTTACGGTGTTTGGCAAAATGTCCCTAAGATAAAACGACTTTCGAATTAATATTAGAAGCACTTCAAAATATTAATTTTGTCGAACTACTTTAATGCTTGAGAATTTCCAGACTTGAAGAAGAAATTATTGTGCAACAATATGCTATAGAATGATTCGAGAGGAGAGAATGGATTGGATGAATGGAATTGTCAAATCCAGGGGCCTATTTATAGTTTCTGAAGAGGCAGGGGTGCTTTTGGGAATAGGCATAATTCCACCAGGTGCAATCTCCACCGTCGGATCAGATTGGGTTAGATGGTGCAGATCAGGCTGGCCGAACCAGCACCAAACCCGTCCGCTCCGAACAGGCATGAGTCGGCTGGCTCTAACCGCCGCCGGTTTGCTTGAACCTTTCTGCGAACTGGGCCACTCCAAGCCCAATCCATGCTGAACCACCATCGAGCCGAATTTTGCCAAAAGTTTAAGGCTCCACAGCGACCGATGCGAAGTGCAAAGTGCGCCCTAAACCACCTTCGCGGGTCATTTGTCAATTTGGAGCTAGTCCAAAATTGGCATATTTGGGCCACTAGTTGCATGGATGACCCAATGGTCCACTTGGTTGGCCCAAGGAGGGAACCATTTGATAACTCCCCCTTAGTTGCTCACATTGATATGATGTCTTTAATTCTCCCTTCTTAGCAATGTGGGATAAATAGGGATGGCAAAGGGGCGGATACGGAGCGGGTTTGCTCATAACCAAACCCAGCCCACAATGAACACTCCTGTTACCAAACCCTCCCCGTATGGTGTTGAACCCGTACCCGCCCCGCCCCGTATTCTATAAAAGCACAATTTTATGGATGAAATTAACATCATAAATTAACATTAGAAAATGAGAAAGACGTATTATATATGCTGCAAGTAGAGATGAAACTAAAATCAACAATAACCACGCAAAATATGAAGGGGTGTATTGAGACATCACAGTAAATAGAAGCATGCTTTAGTATACGGGGCGGGGCGGGGCGGTGACCCGCGGGTTGGGGTGTGTTACCAAACCCGCCCCGTAACCCGTCGGATTTTGAAAAATGGTTACCAAACCCGCCCCGTTGCGGAGCAGACTGTCCCGGATACGGATCTGGTTCGGACAAATTACCATCCCAGGGGATAAAACTCCCTATTTCCCATTTACTCTTCAACTATACTCCCTCCGTCCCAGCTCCCTTGAGACATTTTGACCAAAACTGGTCAACTTAAGGTCGGTTTGACCAACACTTTATAGAAATATTTTTAAAGAAATTTTATCATTATACAAGCAGTGTACAAACAATAAAAATATGTTTCTAAATATTGTTGACTAGTCAAATGTGATATTGATTGTGAAATACTCCCTCCGTTTCATGTCACTTGAGACCAAAATGTTTGGCACACAAATTAAGGAACAGTAGGAGAGAGAAATCGTGGGAGGAGGTGTTCGTAAGTATGAAAAATTAAATAGGAGAGAAAATGAGTGAGAGGAATAGCAAGTTGATTGGTGTTGTGAGTGTAATAGTAAAGTAGGAGAGAGAATGAGTGGGAAGAATAGTAAAAAATATTTACCATTTTAGGCAGTTTCAAGTGATGTGGAACGGACGAAAAAAGAAATAAGTCTCGAGTGACATGAAACGGAGAGAATATGAGAGAGAGGGGGAAGATACATACGCGGAGCAGTTGGCGAAGGGATCAATGGGCATGTAAATGGCAAGCTGACAGATTAGGGGAATACGCATGGCGCGAGGGAGGATAATTGGTTCATACAACGGGATTGTCTTGAGGCATTCGCAAATAGCCTTCCGATCTTCGTTTGAATTACGGGCAATTTTGTCTAAATTACGCGCGCCCATACAACATGGTACGGTGGGCGCCTCCTCGTCACCACCGGTCAAGTTGGGCATGCACGGGAAATAATTTGTCAGCACATCGTTGCAGGAGATCACAGCTCTCGCTCTGTGAATCACAGAAACAATGGAGAAGACGGCCAAGAAAACCGCCATTGCAGAGCTGCGCTTTAATGTGTTCTTCTTCATCGTCTTCTTGATATGAATGACACACACTTGTGCGTACGTGCGTGTTTTTGTGAAAGGAGGTGTTTAATATTGTTGTGGAGGTTGGTTTAGCAGTGAGATTATTATTTGTAGGGAAAGGATAAGAAGATTATTACGGTAATTATTACTTACATATGTCCCATAAATTAGTGTTCAAATTTCATTTTAAGGGACGAAACTTTTTGTACAATTTGGTGGCAAAATTCATACGTATATAATCTTGTAATCCTCTTTACAAACATTTAGTTTTTACAAGTATAAATAGACCGGTGAATTTTTTTTCGAAAAAAAAAACATTTAGGGACAAAGTTATGATCAAAATGGACAATCATTTAGGACAAAAGTTTTCTGAAAATGGACATTCATTTAGATTTAGGGACAGAGGGAGTACAATGATTAATAAGGAATTATCAATAAGAAGATTACGGTAATTATTACCATGATTAATAATGAATTATCAATTGCACATGAGGATTGAGGGAAAGGGCTGCCTCCTGTGTGAGACCGTCTCACGGTGTGAGATGGCTCACAATCAAGCCGTTAAGAAGCCAGCTATCAAGCCGAGCCAATCCAACTTTTTTTTTTTCCCGTTATTTTTTGCTTGCCAACAAATGTAACACTTTTTTTTGTTTCAAAAAAATAATAATAAATAAAAATGTAACACTTTTGTTTTCAAATGTAACACTTTTTTTTTTCTTCAAAAAATGTATCACAATTTTGCAGAAATGGATTAAAGTTAATAAAAGATTGACAACAAAACTAATGATTCATTTTATAATAAATGAATGTAACTTTTTTTCTTCAATTATAACCGTTTCTTTTTTTGAAATATAACATTTGTTTTTTGAAATGTAACATTTCTTTCTAAAATGTAACCATACATTTACACAAAAAAATTTAGAATAACATAATATTTACTTTAAAAAACTACTGACATATTTTATTATGAAAACTATTACATTCATTTGTGCAATTTTTTATTGATAAAACATTTAATGATTTATCAATTACAAAGATTGAATGTAACAATTGGAATTCTATAATGTAACATCTAGTTTTGAAAATCCTTGGTAACCATCCCATAACAACTTTATCCATTTTTTTATTTTTTATTTTTTATTTTAAGAAAGGAATAAAAGTTGAAAAGAAACATTCATTTCGACGGAGTAAAATTAAGCACACTATAAAACTGGTGATATAGCATGATTTTAACAAGGAATAAAATTGGCCAATGAGACTAATTCACATAACATAAATCTTTTGTCTTTCTTAAAATTGTTAAAAATTCGATGCCATCCTCCCGCCTTAAAGAAATATAAAAAATACAAGGAATAAAACACAAACATAAAATAAAACAAGGGATATTTCCGAAGATTTACACAAACATAAAACACAAAACAAAAAATCACACACACACACACACACACACACACTACTAACCTAGATTTTTCAATTATACATGTACAGATTGAACCTCTACCACGTTACACAAGATCCGGTGGAGCAACTACGGTGGGTTTGAAATTTTAAAATAAAATAAACTCATTTTTTGTGTTTAAAATATATTGCACAAATAAAATTTATCCAACAAGGGTAGAATATATATATATATATATATACTCCCTCCGTCCCATTAAAAGGTTCACCATTTTGGTGATACACGCAAATTAAGAAAAACTATTTGTGTTAGAAAGGTTGTGAGAGGGAAGAAGTTAGTGGGTATGACAAGTGGGGCCTACAATTTAAATGTGTGAGAGGAGAAATTTAGTGGGTATGACAAGTGGGGCCCTACATTTTAATTATATGAGAGGGGAAAGTTAGTGGGTATGACAAGTGAGCCCCCATTCTATTTTAGGAAATGGTGAAGCTTCTAACGGGACAACCTTTTGGGTAATTGGTGAAGCTTTTAGTGGGGCGGAGGGAGTATCATATTTTGAGAGTTTCAAAAAAAAAAAAAAAAAACAATGTTAATGTTACTATTTTAAAATGAAAACTGGATAGAACTAGAATTTACCATTATCTAGAGTTTTACATCATAAACCCCCAATTTGAACTAAATAGTTAATCAAAATCATACTTGCTCTCAACCAAAATTTTAGAAAATACGCATTTCTTTTTTTTTTAATTATTTTTTTTAAAGAAAATTAAGTTTTTTATTTATATTAATTTATAATATCATGAAGACTACAACTGAAGCTACAACACAAACCTCTCTAATGGATTTCGAACTCGTGACTTCTGCACGAGAAACTAACACCCGATAACGCTTGAGTTAGAGCTATTTGGTAAATAAATACGCATTTTTGTCTCATTATAAATGTCACATTTTCTTTATTATTTAACATAGTTAGATAAAAAGTTTATTTAGTTTAATTATATTTTATCAAAAAATATATGAATATTGTTAGTGATAATAACTTTTATGAAGCACCAAAAATACAATTTTAAAATCTCGTGAAACTAATTAAATTATTAACATCTAGTCAAATTAATTAATTTTAACCCCGTTTTATTTTTTCAGTAGCATTAGACTTCTATTTAGACAGAAAAAGTAGGATTTATATATGCTACTCCATCTGTCCCGGAATAAATGTCACATGTGGTCAACTGAGTTGAACATTGACAAAAAAATTAGGTAAATCTGAGCATTTTTATACTATTTTGAAAATAGTTATTGATACTGTAATACCCGCATTACTTTTTTATTTATTTTATTTAATTATTTAATTAGTCACATTAAATTAATTAAATAATAATTAGAGTTATAGAACAATTAAAGAGTGGGCCGAAAAATTTGGGTTGGCCCGAATTTTAAATAATAAACCTAACCCAATTAATAATCAATCCAAAGTATAAATTCTTGAGTTAGTGAAATTTAGGTTATTCTTTATTATCAAAAACACAAAAAAAAAAAAAAAAAAAAAAACAAAACCCTAAACCTAAACCAAAGCCGCCGGCCGAACCAAAGGAGGAGGGAGAAGAGATTTTTCGCCAATTTTTTGGAAGAAGTAATCCGATCATTCTCGAGGTAATGCTAAATCCTACTCTCCAAAATTTGTTTCATTGAATTCGGGTTAATAAATTATAAGTTATGCATGATTTAAGAAAATAAATAATTGGGGTTTTGCATGCTAGGGAATTAATGACAAAATTCTAAAAGGTTGAATGATTGATTTACATGCTATGGTAGAATGATAATTTTAAAATTAGTTTTATTTTTAAGCTTGATTTTATAATCATGATTGGGATTGATTAATACTATGCAATGCTTGGGGATGGAACAAATAAATCATTGAGGTTGAATTGGATTTATCAAAAAGAAGAAAATATGGATTTTTACCCAAATACTATTCGGCCGAATGGCCTTTATTTATTGGAGAATTATTTTTGTTGATGAATAAAATCAATGTTTGGGAATTTAGAAAAATTTAAAGAACTAGAAGGATTGATCAAATCAATGGATTTTGATGATATGTAATTCGGCCATGGTTATAGGATATGGGTGTTAATTCTTGATTGAGAAGGTTAAGAATTGGGACGGAAAGTTAGTATTTTCGTTAAGTTTATAATGAAAAGAAAACATAATCTTTAAGAGGGTTGTTAAAAAGTTAAAAAAAAAAACTAACTTGAGGAAATAGAATAAGTACTTGGAAGACCTTGAAAATTAGAAAGTTAACGAGAAGAAGGAAGATTAAAAGAATTCAGTTAGTTTCCTAACGAAAAAGGATTAAACTGGAAAAGGTTAAAGTTAGAAGAAATAAAAAAGGAAACCTTTGAAGTTAGAGGGGCCTAAGTGATTAAAAAGAAACTTGGGGGACCTTTATGAATAAAATCAAAGTCAAGGGACCTTCCTGCAATTAATTCAAAGTTGAAGGACTAAATTGTAATTAAACTAAAGTTGAAGGACCAATCTGCAATTAATCCAAAGTTGAAGGACTAATTTGCAATTAAATAAAAGTTGAAGGACTAAATTGCAATTAATCCAAAGTTGAAGGACCAATTTGCAATTAACCCAAAATTGAGGGACCAAATTGTAATTAACCCAAAGTTAGAGGACTTAATTACAATTATATTAAAGTTAAAGGACTGACTCGCAAATCAAAGTCAGAAACTTAAACGAACTAAAGAAGTTAAAACACATCTCTCAGTTAACTAAGTAAAAGTAGTTAACAATGTTGAGAGTACTAAAGTAAATTACTCGGTGCCTTGTAGATTTGCACAGAGAGGAGATTGCAAAGAAAAGCAATTCAGGTATGGGATTACGTTCCTTATAGTATTTGAACTCCTGTTTATTGGAATTCTATATTCTTTCTATAAGTTAGCTATCAGTATGGCATGATAGTATTTGAATAAACTCCGCGTTATTGAACGTTCTTTTGAAAGAATCCGTACTTAGTGATGTCCCCATTGATCTACTAAGTATCGAAGTTTGAAACTTGTTATCACATACTTGTACCTTAGTATGTTCTCATTTTAACTTGTAAGTTAACCACTTACTTGTTAGAGTGGCCAATGTCCAGTTAGAAAAGACATTGACGGACAGTCCAGTTAGAAAAGACTCGTCCTAAACTAGGGATTGCATGAGTGATCACATGTCTTCTCTCAGGAATTGTCTGATTACAAGGATGATTCTAGACCCCGAGCATATATGTGTGGATACCATATATGTTACGACCCACACTATTGGCTTGGAAAAGCTAGGTGTACAAATTGTACCTTTGGCATTGAGGTTATAATGTACGTTACCTCCGGAATTGACGGAACTTGAATGAATCCCTTTGGATTGTAGTGCCATAATCATTTGAAAGTAAAATCTTAAAAGTAATACGACTGTATTGTTCTGCAGTCTTGAATCAAAAAGTAACTGAACCTATCTTTGTAAAAGTTATTCATGGTATTCGTTCTGGTCGTCTCTCCTTAGTAACCGGAGAGGCCACGTATGAACTTACTGAGCATTTGTTCGCTCATCCCTTCTCTTTAAATTTTTGTTTCAGGATTTAAGTAGAAGGGGAAGAAAAAGAGGGCATCCGTAGGAAGAACGGCAGATTGAAGATTCTTATTTAGTTATTTTAAGAACATTTATTTATTGGTGTAAGTTAAAGATACATTGATGGCTAGGGTGGTTTACCTGCCAAGACAAGTTTTAAGTTACGCTTCCGCATTTATTTTGAATTGATGATGTAATAAAGGGTTAGTTGTGAACCCTAATTTGAGGTATTAATTATTGTTATTTAATGCCATTAAATGCTCAGATACAGTAAGAAAATTTCGGGGTGTTACAGATACATCAATAGAAATACTATTCATAACTATTTTTGAATTTCAATGAAGATAAATAATTTTACATTAAAAATTGATCAAAGTTTAACTTAATTGACCATATGTGACATTTATTCCGAGATAAAAATAGTACCAATATTTCTCCCCTTAATTTATTAGTACAGTTTATAAGATATTCCCTCCGTCCCAAAATGATCTTCTCACTTTTTTCAATATTACAAAGAAGGAACTTTGAGCAATGATGTTAGGTTGACTCAATTGTACTAGTGAAAATCTAAAATTTGTTAATGACAAACCATCAACAATACTATCAATAACAACTTTTAGATTTTCATTATGATAATTAAATAAACCTAAAATCATTGCTCAAAGTTTCTTCGTAGTAATGTCGAAAAAAGTGTGATAATCATTTTGGGACGGAGGGAGTACATAGCTATCCAACGAACATAGCTATGTTCTTTCCTGATTAAAATCCCCAGCAACATCAGTTAACTTCTAACCGCTCTCCACCAACACATCCCGTTGCTCATGCTTCGGCCTCCTATACTGAATCAACGGACTAGAATTCATATCAATCTTATACACCACTCCCACCAGAAAAATGGCCGAAACAAACATCGGTATCGGTCCAAAAATCCAAAAAATCAAAGTAGCCGCAAAATAAAGCGCCCGCATGCCCACTGACCAAAAATTACCTCCTCGTATAACCGCCTTTTCGACATAACTAACCGGAATATCAGCATTTGGCATGGTTATTAGGAACGTAGCATGTACATAATGCCTTGTCGCTTGTACGAAACAAGCGAAAGCAAGCAAGAAGCAAATGAGGAGGGCTATGTATTTGATGGATACTATGGATTGGCTCGTGTCCCCATAAATAACGGCGGCTGTAAAAATGTTTTTGTTGCCTGAGCTTGCGACCCAAGCTCCGATGAGTGAGCTAAGAGCTAGGCTGATTGAACTGAGATCGGTTGCTACTGATATGTCAGTGCTGAGAACTGAAATGGCTAGGCTTCGATCTTTGGCCTCCAACTACAGATCATGTTATAATTAATGTACAAATAAGTAAAACACAATTTTTAAACAATTTAACAAGTCAACGGCCACATTTATTATGAGATAAAAGGGAGTATAGAAAAGCTGCATACCTGCAATGTTTGGTGGATCCATGCTCTTATGTTATGATTTTCCCAGCCAATTACTGTGGTTTGAGGGATTTTGAGGAATCTATAGAGAAGGATAAGATGGTAAATAAGCATGATTAATAGGGCAAATGGTACCAAAATTAGATCCAAGTTTCCTTCTTTCCAAGTCCATTCCATTTTTGATCTTCAATTCCAAGTGTTGGAGTTTTGGACCTTAGGGATGATGGCTCATCCTTTTAAATAGACAATAATCATAATTAGTTGGCATGAGTTTGATATAGATTGAGACACATTTGACTTTTAAAATTAAGTTTGTGAACCTCAAAGAGTTTAGTTTGAGCGAGAATTAAATTCATACGTATTTAATTAACTTGTGCAACTCGTCTATGTTTTTTTAGAATATTCAGTTAAATGTAACTGATAGACAAACACAGACGGACCGATGTAAACAACGTCCAGTAGGCATTTTGATTTTCCAATTAGTAATGGATTAGGGTTGGTTGTGGAGGATGTTTGAACACACAAGTATAAAGCAACGTGAAGAAGCTTGCAAAGGTATTAGGTATATGTGAATTAATTAATTCTACTACGGCAAGATAGAGACTTATAGACATGGAAAGGACATAATTGGAAAGTTAATTCGGGTAAACATATGCATCTTCTACTTGTTGGATTGGATTTTGGATATGCATGCTCTTTTGTTAGTTCATGCTTCTCTCCTCCCATGTTGCGTACACGTCTATTTGCATACTTAGACCGTTAAAGACTGGTAGCTTTAGGATTTGGGAGCTGTTATAGGGCCATCTCATTGCAGGCCCGGCCGTGACTCAAAGGCGAGTAAGTTTTGGCTAATTTTGGGGCCACCAAATTTTAATTGAGGTAGTCTCCTCTACACCCGCCGCATTCTGTGCGACGGGGCCAGGCGGCTTTTTTCCTTTTTTTTTTTTCGATTTTTTTTGTCACCCATAACTTTTTTTTCCCAACAAAAGTAACACTTATTATAATGAAATGTAACACTTTTTTCTTTCAAATGTAACATTTTTTTTTTTAAAAAAAATGTACCACATTTTTGCTGCAATAGATTAAAAGATAACATCAAAATTGACAACTAAACTAATGTCACACTTTTTATAAAGGAATGTAACACTCTTTTTTTCAAAATGTAACACTTTTTTTTTCAAAATTAACATAAGATTGACAAACTAAACTAATGTTACATTTTATAAAAAATGAATGTAACATTTTTTTTTCTCAATTGTAACAGTTTATATTCTTAAATGTAACATTATATCTGAAATGTAACATTTTTTATTGAGAAAGTAACAATTGAAATGCAAACCCATTTTTTTTTTTTTTTTTGTAAAATTGCTGTTACATTTGACTGTAAAAAGTGTTACTTTTTGAATATGAAACTGTTACTTTTATTAGAACAGATTGTTACATCTCAGCTGACAAGCAACTCAAACTTTTTGTGTGTAAAAAAATATTTTTTTAAAAAAAAAAAAACAAACCATATCATGACCTATGTAGTTTTATTCGTCTCGTCGAGACGAACACAACGGTATTTTAAAAAAAAAATCTGAGTTATAAATCTCAAGATATAGCATTTTTAAGTTAATGGGTTTTTTTTAAAAAAATGACACGTGTCACAACGGGAGAGGGGGAGGAGCTGGAGCCGGGCGGGTTTTCCATGGAGCGGGCGGGCCGACCCGTGGGCATACCCGCCGCACGTGGTGCGGCCGCCGCATTTGAGTTTTTGTCTTTTTAATTTTTAGTTAATATATAATAAATTCATGTTTTATTTTAATGAAATCTTTGGCCTAGCGGATGAAGGTGTACTGCCAAGTTGTTTGTAGGCGCTGCTAAACCATCTTCCCGGGTTCAAGTCCTATATGGTGCAGGATGTTTTACTTATTTTTTCTTACACTTTTTCTTCTCTCTCTCTCTCCCTTTCCTAATCTGATTTCCTTTCTTTCTATTTGTTTTTTTGGGAGGGGCTATTGCCACTACAATAAATACTTATCCACTACATCATAGTTATTTTTGGTAAATTAATTATTTACTTGACTCAATTGCCCTTAAAAAGAGTTTATTTATACTACAATTTTTTTTATCCACTACATCTATTATTATCTATTACAACTATATCCTCTTTGGTTATTTTCTTTCAATATTCAAATAATTCTTTTAATTATGATAAGATAAATAAAATATTTATATTCAATTAGTAAACTAAAATATGCATATGAAAGTGTTCACATGAAACTATTTTTTTTTTATATTTAATCTGGATCTTTTAAATGCGAGAAGACATCTTTTGTCTTGTTTCTTTGTCTGAATTAAAAGAATATAAATAGAAATAAATAATAATAGATATAGTGGTGAGAAATTTATATAAATTTACGCAATGAATTCTTCATTCGAAGTATAAAACTGGGTAAATTTACTAATCGTATTTTTTATTGTATTTAAAAACAAGAGGTGGTCTCCCATGAGAACAAGGGGATCCGTCTCATGCATGAGACGGGTCGCCCCATGACCCATGGGCCGAACCCGCCACGTGGCAACCCACCATTGGCCGATTTTTTTTTTTTTTTTTCGGCTTTTCAGTGGTTTAGCAAAAAATAATAGTTACCATCTCTTAAAGTAACATTGTTCATAAGTAAACGTAATACTTGTTTTAAAAAAACAAAAGCTCGTTTTTACCCATTTGAAAAGTAATAACTTATGTATATGAATATAATAGTAAGTTTATACAAGTAAATGTAACACTTTGATTGACGAAATTGTAACAGATTTCTATAGATAATGTAATACTTTTACATGTATCATGATAAATTTGACCCCATTGTAACTTATTGTTTGAAAACAAATAGATATCTATACATATGTATTACAATTATTTACAAATACTATTACATATAAATAACACGTTTGTTACATTTTAGTTATAATAAGTATTACTTTTGGCAAACGAAGAAAACATAGGAATAACACTATTACTTTAAGAGATGGTAACTATTACTTATCACAAACCGAAAAAAAACCAAAAAAAAAAATTTAAAAAAAGCAAAAAAAAAAAAAAAATTTTTTTTTTTTTTTTTGGGGCCAATGAGGGGCTGCCACGTGGCAGGGTCCCCCATGGGTCCTGGAGCAGGGTTGTGGGTCGGGTAATGGGTCAAAAAAATGACCCGTCTCACCCATGAGACGGGTTGGAGTGTTCTCACACTAGTTTTTGTCTAAAAACAATGATATAATAAGGGAAGGGCTATTGCCACTACAACAATTGCTTATCCACTACAATTTTTGTAAATGTACATATATATCCTTCCATGTTTTAAGGAGATAATGAAATATTTTAGGGTTGTCTTACCTACACTAAAGATTTACTTGTCCACTACATTTTGCTAATTTAATTAATATTGATAATAACACAAATTGAAATTAAAACAATTAATTATTTTTAATGTTTATTTTTAGAGTAAATATATCTAGATTCAATAAATTTTTAGCATGTTTTTAGTTTAATTTATGGCATTAGTTTTTTTATCTGTTCATCGCATATTTTAAAATAGTCAAGTGACATATGATCCACTACCTTTCATTCTTTTTCACAAACAAATGAGACTCAAAAATATTTATAAAAGTATTAAAATATCTTATTGAAGTTAGATGTTTTCTATCGTATTATTTAATATTTTTATTATGTTATAGCACATTTTTTTTAATAAATCCATCATTTTTTTAACAGTATTAAAGATAAATTATTAACTTTTAAATATTCAGCATATTAATATATACTCTAATTAATAAATGAAAATATTTATAAAAAATTTACCATACAAATTTTATACTCTACCCATATAACTCACTGTTTAAATTTTGAACTTCTTCACCACTTTATATTATTCATTTGCTTCTTATTTTTCCTCTTAACCTAGACAAAATAAAAATAAAAATATTTATTTGGTGAAATTATAAATATAAATGGGTGGAAAAAGGATAATACATTTATCTTAAAATAAATGTTTAAATTAATTTTAAACAAAAATAATATAAAATATTTATTTTGAGACGGGGAGTTTATATATAATGCTCGTATATATTTAGGTGATATACACAGAAAAGTCTTTCATATCATCATCATCATCAATTGTACATGCCTTTTTTACAGTCTCTCCCATATAAACTGGTTATCTTAGCATGAGATAGAAAAAAATGAATTATTTGAAGATTAAAAAAAAAAAAAAAAAAAAGACTGAAATTAATTGGTTGTGAGTGAGAAGAGAAAAAAATTAATAAAATTATATTATTGATATATTTAAGGTAGTTTTTTGACTTAGAAAATTGATTAAACAATAGAAGGTAAGTATTTAAGAGGACAATTGTGTCTACATACTCCTTAATTCTCCTAAAATTAAGGATATGTAGTGGATAAGTATAAAATGTAGTGGTAATAGCCTCTCCATTTTTTTTATTTTTTTTTGGCTTTCCTCCTCTGCTACTTCAAATTTAATTAACAAATTTAATTTTTCTTTGTACATTATATTTTGAAAAATTATTTGCAGGTATGAATACATTGCTTCAACATTATTGAAATATATTTATATGAATTATTTACATTTATCATTTGGATCAAAATTTTATTTATTTATTTTTGCATTATTACTAAAATTTATTGCATTGTTTTCATATTTCATTTATTATTATCTCAATCCAATCCAAATACCGAATCCAATTGTCTAAGCCAAAAACTTGATATTTTTATTAATAAAATTCTTTAAGTCTTGTCGTTAGTCTTCAATTCAACAACTGTTATAGTGTTAAAACCTACAAAAAAATCGAAAAACAAAACACCTTCATTAATAAGAACATCGACGAAAGACAAAAAAATACATGTGGATATTCGAAAATGGCACCGCATTATTGCTTGTAAGGGAAAATTAAAGGCCCCGACCAAATGGCTTTCCTAAGGCCCCAAAATCCATAGGACCGGCACTGTCTCACTGTTATGTTATAACGAGCGGACATGCTGTGATTTTTTATTTTTTTGTTGTTATCAATTTATAAGGTATAAGAACAACGTTGTTGGAGAGCAGACATTTATTTTGGGGCAAAATGTTGTAAAAAAACATTCATTTTGAGACGTGGGGAGTAATTCTTGATTAGTTGATGAAAATGGGTTATGTATAAAAAAAGTTGATTGGGTTTTATGTTGGATAAATAGTACTCCAAGGGAAGGATTTGAAAACTATTAAACCACAGGGGGTTTGTTGTAATTGTCTAAAAAACCCATCTCTGGTCTCTAAACCTTACTAAACAGATCCCTACCAAGTTTCTCCCAATCGCCTCGCCGGCACCGGGCTCGACCGCCTGACTCCTCACCGGTCACCGGTTTCACACTGTCACCTTATAAATTTTCCATTTTTCTCTTCCAATTTCATCTCCGGAATTCTCTCTCCTGTTTCATCACCATTTCTAGCTTCACTGACGCTCATCCCTCTCCGTAAGTCTCTCTCTTCTGTCTATTTCGATCTGATATATGCTGTTATTTGCTTTTCCGAGCGTGAATGTTCCTTATTACCAAATTGAATTTGAGTTTTGGGGCAATTGTATATAAATATGCATCAGGCGCAATCACGTTTGTGTTCTTAGGTTGGGAGACTGTAATTTCAATTTGTTCCCCTTTCATTTTCATTCATTTACCGATTTTACTTGGACTATTATCATGATTTCAACGTGTCTCATCAAAATTAGCTGGATTCACATTGTGTTAACCATCTAATTGAGACTAAAACTAGCTTTCCTCGTTTGAATTAGAGGTTGAAAGAATGAGCATTTCTAGCTTGAAGAGTGTTGTGACTGAAGCAGCCATTAGAGGAGTGACTGAGGCAAGAGCGAGGATATTCGGTCATGTGCTTAACCCAACAGGGCAAAAATCTCCCCACAAGATCTTAAGCAGGAAACTCATTGGCGAAAGAGTTGCGCAGTGGTACCCGTATGATATCAAGAAGGATGATCCTCTTGTCATGGCGCGTGAAGAACAAGAGTAATCATACTTCCTTTTTCACATCTCCGATCACTAACACTCGCACACACACACGCAAAAAAAAAAGCACTGGTGTCAATACTAATGTCTTTTTGTGGACATGAAACAGAAATGCATAGATTCTTTGATTTTTCTTACCATACACTTTATTCTCATCATTTTGATTATACATATAGATTTTCATCCAAGGGCCAACATTTCATAGTGTGCAGTCTTATGCACAAGACCTTGGTTTTTGCAGGGTATAATATTTCATTATGTTGAACAAAGAAGAAGATTTTTTAGGCATTATTGATGGGAACACACACTTCTATCATAACTTCATAGCTGCATACTGTCCTATCTTTTTAAGGTGTAGAAGGAAGTCCATCTTGCGTAGCTAGCTTATGCATTTCTTTGTCATTGATACTAGAAAATGCATGTATTTTTGTCCAAAAGAAATTGACAGTTTGATAAAATTAATGTATAGTGTCTTCTGTTAGATGATTGCTGATATCGGAATCATTTGCCCTTACCCATATGATGTGTAGGATCCGTACAGTTTACATACTTGGATGTTTTTCATCTATGTGCGACACATCTGCCTTATTATGCAGTCTAATAATGAGGTTCAGACTTTGTCAGCATGTTTATCACCCACATTGTTCACTTCCGTGTCTGACCTTTCTTCTATTTTTCTCTTATCACTCTTTGTCATCAAACCCATCATAGTGGCATCGTATTGAGGTTCTTGAACTCCTCACAATATTCCCTTCCAAAAGCTTTACCCTGTCTGATAGGAAGTAAGGATTCATCACGCTTGAAGGTTTGAAGCAGGGTTCTCTGAGGGATTGTTATTCTATTGCTATGAAAGTGGCATTGAAGTCTTAATTTAATCTTGTGACATATGGGTGCTAGAATACAGAATTTGATGAAGACAAATAATAGCATGTTTGAATCCTGTACCTAAAATTACATCAGCTTGTGTTTCTTTGAATATTGCCAAATCAGTTTGTGTCCAAAATTGTATGATTTTTTTTTCTTGTGACTTTAGTTTTACTCAAGAAAAAAAAAAAAAAAAAAAAAAAACTCATTGACTTGTGTGCATAACCAGTAAGCCAAATCATAGATTTCTCAATTCCCTTAAACATGCCATGCTGTTGTTAACTTGCCTAGTTTTGTATAGTGGAGTTTACTGGTTATCAGCATTTTTACTCGTGACAGCTACAGATTGTTTGCTTTAGGTTTGATAAAAACCAGTCTGTTTCTTCATACCCTAATTTTTGTATGTGAAGAAAAACATGCTTATCCGGTTGTTTATCTACAATAAGTTTGACCATGCTTTCACATTGTAGGGATATGATCTTTTCTTATTGTTTACTCCCTTTATCCCAAAATGATAGTCTCTCTTTCCATTTTTGTTTGTCCCACAAAGTTAGTCTCATTTCTAAAACTGAACGTTAAAATTCATGTAACTTCCTAAACTACCCACAACTCCTCACTTCATTTGTGTCATTCTTGTTATTTAAGGAACCATGGTGTAATTACGGAAAGAGGAACAAATCATTAAAATGGTTGAATAGTCAAAGGGGACTATCATTCTAGGACGGAAGGGAGTATTTTTCTTATATAACTTTGATGCTCTGGTGACTACTTTATCAAGTATTGTTATCATTTAGGCACTTTCAGATTGAATGATTGATTATGCAATATTGAGCAGGGACTAACGGCCCAGATAATTTAAACTAGTGAGAATATGGACAAAAACTTTATCGTATAGTCGACACCAAGTGAAGGGATGAATGCTGAGTTTATGTGAGCTTAAATTGACAATTAACTATTGGACTTATCCTAAACGATTTTGCAGATACTATAACATTGGGTTTCACTTTGTAAATTTGTTTCTTTTCTTGGAACTATTTTGAATCAGATTTATATTATACACATTGCCAGAATAGCTGTTTGGGCCCTAATTAACATGCTTGTTCCACTGCATTGGCATATGGCAGGCGCTTATCCAAGCTTGAAATGCTGAAGCGTCGTGGGAAGGGACCCCCAAAGAAAGGACAAGGAAAGCGAGCTTCCAAGCGTAAATAGAGATGATTATGCTAAGGTAGTAAGATTTCACCCCCACTTCTCTATTACTCTGTAGTTTTACTTAATTACAAACATGCCCCCAAACCTCTTAAGCAACATGTTTTAATTACAATAAGCTAGAGACACACAGATACTGCTTATATGTTGCACTACTGCAATACTATATTTTTCAAGACATTTTTGACCCTGCAACACTTTGATATGTCATATTTGTTTCTGAATTACAAGACGGATCAGTTGATTGAGGCCATCAGTAATTATAAAAGTGTGGGTACGGAGAATATTGCTGGTAGTAACTTATCCGGGGCGATTGAATTGATGTTGTCGTGAAGTGTAGTCTATTCTCGTCTTCATAATCATACTCGTAATTCCCCTCCTCGCTCAGGACTCGTACGGATATAATCCTTGCAGACCCAACTTTCTTCTTGAGCGAAAGAATCAAGTCAATTATATTGACTTCATCTCCGATCACTATGACTCTGTCTTTCTCTTCTCCTCCTATCTTCACC
Source organism: Campanula takesimana (assembly GCA_026119855.1). Lineage (NCBI taxonomy): Eukaryota > Viridiplantae > Streptophyta > Magnoliopsida > Asterales > Campanulaceae > Campanula > Campanula takesimana. The sequence goes on along the minus strand of JAOWBW010000667.1, from coordinate 517,011 downwards.
GAGCTCACACCTGCACGCAAATGATTTTTAGATGAAACTGTTGGTCTAGTAGATCGAGTTATCCTAAATTATACTCCCTTCGTCCCAAAATGATCTTACTCGGCCGTGACTACAAATGAAGTTTGAGCAATAATTTTGGGTCGATTTAACTATCCTACTGAAAGTCTTAAACTTGTTATTGATAGTGTGTTGATGGTGTATCAATAACAAGTTTTGAATTTTCATTAGTATAATTAACCTAAAATTATTACTCAGAGTTCATTTGTAGTAACTGCCAAAAAAGTGGGAAGAAGATCATTTTGGGACGGAGTGAGCATACTCTTTTGAAAAAATTAAATTATTTTACTGACCATCTTTTCCAGCAGCAATCTTCATGGCTTTGGATTTACTCTTTTCACTCTTCATCTCTACCTTGATCACAATCTTTTGCTGCATAGATCCACATAAATTTAAATTAATATGTGTGTACAATCTTTGTTTAAAATAAAAAATTTGCTCAAAAAATGCAACTTTTTGTTAAGAAAAAAGGGTCCAGTTTTGGGAAGGCGCCTTGTTAGAAGCAAATAGAAAGCTTACCTTCATGTCCACTTTAATGCATTCACCAGAAGGAAGCAATATTTATTCAAGAAGTTTTTTGTTGGCTTAGAGAGAAACTGACTTTGCATTGTCTATATAGATATACTTGTATAGATCTACTTCCCGTCCCGCAATGTTCGTTTCATTTATTTTTTAATAGTCAACACAAGTGAATTTCGATTAAATATTAATGTCAATCTAATCATCTTATGGAAATTCTAAAAATTTCAATTGATAAACCATCAAGTCATTTAAAAATTGTAATTGATAAACTATTAAGTGATTCATCAATAACAATAATTAAAAATTATATTAAAAATAATAAAATTAACATTAGTGTTTGGTCAAAATTTACGCATAGTGATTCCAACTATTAAATGGGACAAACTTTTTGGGATGGAGGGAGTATAACACAATTCTTAGGGGTTAATTTCACTGCCTACCCCTGAGGTTTGGGTAAGTCTCAGTGCCCCCCTTGAGGTTTGAATTCGTCTCACTGACCACCCTTTTGACAATAATTTAACTATTTTACCCCCACTTTAATTTAATTAGTGCATTTATCTCTCATCAAATAAATTCATTGAATAAATTAAATTACTACAAAATCTAATATAATGTGAAAAATATTTTTTTGTTATACTCAGCCTCTACATAAGTAAATAAATTAACAAATAAATAATTATCAATCAACTCTTTCTCAAATATAAATGGTTTTAAGTTTACTCCACAAAATACTTATAGTTTTTGAAAAAATAACTATATAAACAACTTAATAAAATATAAATTCAAAATAACAATTTTATGCTTTAAAAAATTAAAATTTGATACTCCCTATGTCACGATTTTTTTTTAAAAAAAATATTTGATAACCATAAAGCTAACTCAATAAAGTATAAATTCAAATAACCATATAGTTTGTAAAGAAAATAAATAATTATTTGCAATAAAAAAATTAAAAAATGATTGTCATTATTTTGTGAAATAGAGACTACAAAATATTTAAATTAAGAGCATAGTATTATTATTATTTCATCATTGTAAATATTAAAATTAATTTTCCTTTAAAATATTGTTTAAATTGCTAAAAAAAATAAATTTGAGTTTATACTTTATTGAGTTGGTGATATGATTAATTATAGAATTATAATAATTGTTTAGGAGTTAATTTACAAAAAATAATATGCGAGGAATTGTTGATTGGTAATTATTAATTAATTTATTTATATATGTAATGTACATTGAGCTTAAGGATAATGATATGTATAGTGAAAACTCAAAGGGAAAACTCATAGTGAAACACTGTAATCCGTTGGATTGTAATAACTGTTTGTGAGCCCCACTAATGAAAACTCATCCAACGGTTTAAAGTGTTTCACTATGAGTTTTCCCTTTGAGTTTTCCCTATGTGTATCATTGTCCTACTTAATGAGAGATAAAGACTGTCTTTATGAAAGTGAGGGCAAAATAGTCAAATTATTGCCAAAATGGTGGTCAGTGAAACGAATTCAAACCTCAAGGGAGGCACTGAGACTTATCCAAACCTTAAGGGTGGGCAATGAAATTAACCCCAATTCTTAGTGAGGAGTATTACGTATAGATTGATATAAAAATGACTAACGAAATAAAATAAGAGAAATTCAAATCTTGAGTCTTTGTTTTCTGTTTTTGTAGGAGTAGGTGTTAATTAGCCAATTTAGTTATTGCGTGTTGTATACGTATATCGCCTTGACATACAAGGAAAAGAGGTAGAAATTTGGCAAATAATTAAACATAGACCCTTCTTTTAGAAGCCAAAATATTTAATTGTACTCACCCTATCTAATAGTATTACATAAGTGTTGTAATGAGTTTTTAGCCATTTTGACCTGCGTACTAATTGGGCATAGTCAATGTTGTGTACTTCATAAACAGCAAATGTAACCTGCGTACTTTAGTTTCGTTTTCAATTTGACCTATTTTTCTAACGTCAGTTAAAATATAACGACAGAATAAATGAAAGTTAACATACTCGTTAGTTTGAAGTTGATTTCCCATGTAAGGGGTTTAATGAAAATTCCATAAATAAAAGGGTTTTGAATAAAAATTGAAACATTAATATTTTTTTTTTTTTATAGTTTTCATTATTTTTGAATGAGTCTTAAAAAATAAATAATTGGATTAAAAAATATTTAATTAATGGCCAATGTATCTAAAATAATCAAAATTGTTTTTGTTTAACAAATAATCAAAATTGTTAATAAATGAATAATTTACCTTTGTATCTCATTTATTTTTCAAAAAATTCACAAATTATTTTTTTTAATTCGTTTAAAAAATTAAATGATAAGTATATTTTGAAAAAAATATACATATTCTTTTTTTTTAAAAAAAGGAAAAATATATTCTTATAACTATTTACTTTATCAATTACTTATTATATAAAAAATATTATATATATAATTATATTTTTATACAAGCAATTAACTATATTACTTACTCCATGAACTACAAAAATTATCCCTTTGTTAGAATATTAGTCGTCCTTCTTACTTTTCCCCACCATAAGCCACCACCGCCAACCTACCCCACCATCACTGCCAGCACGGTCAATAGCCACCCACCATCATCACCGCTAGGGATGGCCAAAACCGGTTCCGGTTCGGAACCGCCGGTTCCGGTTCGGCATATGGGTAACCCTTAACCGGCCCGCGCTTACCCCGGTTCCGGTTCCGGTTTGGCACAATCCGGTTCCGGTTCGGTCCGGTTCCAGCCCGGTTCCGGTCTCCCCCTTTAAAATTATTGAAAAACAAGGGATTTTCGGTCCGGTTCGCCATTTATGTGAACCTGAACCGGCCGGGATAACTTACGGTTCCGGTTACTCCGGTTCCGGTTTACTCCCCGGTTTGCTCCGGTTCCGGGCTTTTCCGGTCCGGTTTGGCCATCCCTAATCACCGCCACCGCAACCCCATCACCGACCACCGCCGCCCCCATCATAACTACCTCTATTTTTAGCACGGTCTGCCACACAATCCTTTAAATAAAACTAATATCAAGAGCACACCACCAAGATAACAAATAGACAACCCAAAAACACATACACACACACACACACTCACCAGAATTTAGAGTTTTGAATACACACACACACACACTGTAGATTTAGAACTGAGAAATACACACTCATCCTATAAGATGTCGGACCTGTTAAGAGAGAGATAAAGGAAAGAAAATTGATCTGTGCTTTGGTGAATGGATTTATAGGATCTGAGCTCCGGTGGTTATGGAGTTGTCGGATCTGAGCTCCGGTGGCAATGGAGTTGTAGGATCTGACTTTCGTGGCTATGGAGTCATCGGATCTAGAAAAGAAGAGGGGGGTGGCGGTGGAGGTTTGATTGTAGGAAAGGCGGTGGAGGTGGAGGTTTCATCGGAAATGGGGAGGGGTGTTTCAGCCTTTCTGGTTGAAGAGATAGTAAGAGAGAGATTGGGTATGTTTCGAAGAGAGAGATTGGTCTCTTTTATTAAGTTTCTTTTTTTATTCACAACCCTTTTATTTATGGAATTTTCAATAAACTCCTTAAAAGGAAAATCAACTTCAAACTAACTAGTATGTTAACTTTTATTGACTGTGCCGTTAAATTTTAACTACCGTTAGAAAAATAGGTCAAATTGAAAACGAAACTAAAGTACGCAGGTCACATTTACTGTTTATGAAGTGCGCATGTCACATTGACTACGCCCAAATAGTACGCATGTCAAAATGGCTAAAAACTCGTGTTGTAATTGATTTTTCAAATTATTATAATAATTTATTTATTTGTATATTTCTTATACCATGGTTAGGCCTGGCAATTGTGCCCCTTTACCCGCTAACCCGCCTGACCCAACCAGTTTAAGTTAGCGGGTTAAAGCGGGTCACCCATTTCAACCGCGAAGCTAACGGGTCGACCCGACTCAACCCGCCCGTTTCGACCTGTTTCAACCAGCGAGAACAAATAGATTGGGTCGACATCCCAAGGAAAAAAGGGGGGGGGGGGGAAATAAACGGGTCAACTCGTCACAACCCGTTACCCGACCCGTTTGACCCGTACAATTAAATAGGTTGTGGCGGGTAGACCCGTCTTAACCCGCTAGAACCCGCCCCGCCCCGCCCAATTGCCAGGCTTAACCATGGTAGATTAAACTAAAAATCATTTTTTCATTTATAAATGTAACGCTTATTTTAGGTTAGACTAAAAGGAAAATGCGATACTTACAATTACTCCTTCTGTTCCAAAATGACCTTCATATTTTTTTTTGCCGTTACTACAAAGAAACTTTGAGCAATAATTTTAGGTTGATTTAATTATCCTAATGAAAATCTAAAACTTGTTATTGATAGTATTGATGATGGTATATCAATAACAAGTATTAGATTTTCATTAGGCTAATTAAGGGCTCGTCTGGTGCACAGTTTCAAAAACTGAGATTTTTCAAAACGGAGCGTTGTTTTGGACGCTACTATTTGGAGCGGCTAAAAATGACTTAGATTTTTGAAAAGCTCCACTCAAAAACTCTCTATTGAGACGCTTAATTAGCAAAAAGCTGATTCTTTTTCACTGCGTTTTGAACGCGCCGCTCTACCAAACAAGCCCTAACTCAACTTAGAATTATTGCTTAAATTTTATTCGTAACAACCGCGCAAAAAGTATGAAAATAATTTTGGGACGGAGGGAGGAGCTGTATTAAGAAGCAGTATAAATAAAATGTCCATGTCATATTTATTTTTCTTCTCTATTTTGTCGAAGGATAGTCAAGCGGACCCGGAACCGCTCCACCCAAAACTGCTGCACCCCTCCACCCAATGGCTCAGATCGAGGCCACATAGGCGAGCTCATCATTTGTCCGGCTAAGATGATTTCAATTTTTGTGGGTCTCACCGAGCTCGGACACATCTCATCCATCGAACACACAAAAAATGAGGTATTTTCAATCGTAACCATTGGGTGGAGCTAACTAATGGGTGCAGCGGTTCGAAATCCATAGTCAAGCAATTTAACATTTGGATATTAAAGTTTGAATTTGCTAAGAAATTGCATGGACTGGATAAAACTAAGACAGCCAAAGTCAAGTCAACCTCTGGAGTACAATATTATAAAATCAAATATTCCCCAGTTTATGCGGATCTAAGTCAGGAGTAAATCGGTTAGAGAAAACTTTATTAATTCAATACTCCTACTCTCTTTCTAGTTTTACTTTACACGCTTATAAAATATTTTTTTAAAATATTGTCAAACATTAGTATACATTTTATAAAAACGTATTTATCCAAAAAAACCATTCGTAAACACTATCTACACGGATTGTGCTTTATTTAATAAAAAAAACACTACTCATGCCACCAGCAATTTTTCTGCCACTCTTTTGAACTTCTTGAGGACATATTTGTCCTAAATACTACTCCATTTTTATTTGAATAATACTAGAGGTACAAAAAATTCACAAAATCTTGCTCACAAAATTCTAGGTGTAATGATTTGATTGGTGTTTTTAACTAGAGTGTGGCGGGTCCATTATCGATGCAACCTACTCCCTCCGTTCCTTATTATTTGTCACTTTAGCCACAATTACACAAACCAAGAAAGCATTTACTATCTTTCTATTTTCCATAGTTGCCCTTTCTCTCACATCTTTAATAGTTACCATCTTATTTAAAACAAATGGAATATGAAAAGTTCTCTTTAAAGACAAAGGGTAATTAGGTCTAACTAAAATATAACTACCAAAAGTGACAAATATTTAGGAACAAATTTAGATTTCTAAAAAGACAAATAATAAGGAACGGAGGGAGTATAAAATATCACCACCTCATCTTGTGAGCAAGATTTTGTGACCTTATTTTGTGCCCCTAGCATTGCTCTTTTTATTTTGCCATTACAAATTAAGCGAAAATCTTGCGTAAAATGCGTTTTACGAAACGCTTAGAAAAAACGTGTTTTTAAAAAACGCGCGGTGGCATTTTTGTAAATAGTTTAAAACTTTTCAATGGTTCTGGATATGGATATAGTGGCTTCTGGATATGAGATCGATATCTAGAACGCACGGTGACATTTTTGTAAATAATCAGAACTTTTCAAACGCTTCTGGATATCAATATAAAGCTTTCTGGATATGAGAGTGACAGCCAGAAGGGTCTTGTATATCAATGTAAAGCCTTCTGGATATCAATATAAAGCCTTCTGGATATGAGATTCATAGCCAGAACCTTTGAATGTGATAGCCAGAAGTTTTTTTTTTTTGAGGAACATAAGTGTTAATAGATAACCAGTGACAATGTTTAGGATGTCCAGTTGTTGTGTTATGAATGTCCAGTTAGTGTGTTGATGATCGCCAGATGATTTTGAAAAACACGTTTTTCCTAACACTAGGAAAAACGTGTTTTACAGGAGACCAACTCACAAAGTAAAGTGAATCTCATTCCAACCGGAAAAAAAAAAAAAAGGAAAGTAAATATTTTAAGGGTTAATGACAATTTAGACCCTAAAGTGATATACCACCCTTCCAAACGAACACTGGTGTGTTTTTTTTTTCGTCAGATCAGACCTTGAAGTGAAAAATACTCGCCAGTTGAGGTTTTTTTGAAGAATTGGGTACTTTGAATTGTTATTAACTATTAGGGGGTTCAAAGACATATCTCAGAATGAAGGATTGTTGATAAAAAAAAAAAAAAAAAAAAAAAAAAACTTTCCCTTCCCAGATTTTATGTCTTCACGGTTTAAAAAAAAAAAAAAAGTCAACCCTTCCCCTTCCCCGATTCAACACCATTGTTATCAACAACAACAATACCCAGCACTAGTAGCAGCGGCTCCGATGAATCTCCGGCGACATCCTTCCGGTTCACCCTTCAAGACTACCAATTCCAAACACCCAAATCACCTGTCCCCTGTTCCCACTCCTACCGTTCACTCGCCGTTCTCTCCGGCCACGTCGGTTCCGTGTCTTACTTAGCCTTGTGCGGCGAATTCATCCTCAGTGCTTCCAACGGCAAGAACATAATCTTCACAACAACCAAATCTCTCTAGCAATTTACGAGATTTGGTGGTTAATTTTGAGCTATCTAGGTTTGAAGATGGATTCTATTTGAGAGATTTAATGGTGTTGTGAGTGATTAGGGTGGGATTGGGGGTGATGGTAATGGTAATGGTAATGGTTGTTGTGAATGTGATGGCAATGGTGGTTGAGAAGAGGTGGGGAAAATAGTGGCCGATGAAGAAAGGGGGGTTGATGAAATCTGGGTTGTGGGAAGTGTAGGGTTTTTGGTTTTTTCAACACTGTTCTTTCATTTTTTTCATCTTAAAAAAAAACAATTTTCATTCTTTTTTGTTTATTTATAATCTTTTTTTTTTTTGCAAGAAATATATTTCATATTTTGAACTATTAAATTTTAGGGACATTTTCTTAAAAGCCCTTCATTTTAACTTTTATTTCTAAATAAGACACAATATTTTTCTAATTGCTCAAAAACCCAAGGGACAAAAATAGCCAAGAATACCCCTAACTACCCCTTATAAGGGTGCTCCCCCTTTTCAGGCCATATTTTCAGGTCATATTTTCATCCCGCTCTGAGATTCATGTCTCAGACTCTTAGAAACACTGAGAATCATGTCTCAAACCTATAAAAACACTAAAAGTCATATCATAAACGTATAAAATCACTGAGAGACATGTCGCATACCTATAAAAACATTGAAAGTCATGTCACATACCTATAAAAACACTTAGAACCATATCACATACATATAAAAACACTTAGAACCATGTCACACACCAATAAAAACACTTAGAACCATATCACATACCTATAAAAACACTTGGAACCATGTCACATACCAATTAAAACACTTAGAACCACGTCACATACCTATAAAAACACTGAGAGACATGTCACATGCACATAAAAACACTTATAAACATATCACATACCTCTAAAAACATTGAGAGCCATGTCACAAACCTATAAAAACACTGAGAGTCATGCCGCAGACTTATAAAAACTCTAAGATACATGTCACAAACCTATAAAAATATTGAGAGTCATATCTCCGACTTGTAAAAACACTAAGATACATGTCACATACATATAAAAACACTGAGAGCTATGTCACAGACCTATAAAAATACTGAGACAAGTGTCTCAGACCTATAAAAACACTGTGAGATATATCTCAAATCTATAAAAACACTGAGAGACGTGTCTCAGACCTCTAAAAACACTGAGAGACGTATCTCAGACCTATAAAAACACTGAGAGACATGTCACATACGTATAAAAACACTGAGAGACGTGTCGCAGACCTATAAAAACACTGAGAGACATGTCACATACGTATAAAAAACACTTAGAACTATTTCGCAAACCTTTAAAACACCCAGAAACGTGTCGCAGACCTATAACAACACTGACAGACATGTTTCATACTTATAAAAACACTGAGAGACATGTCGCAGACCTATAAAAATAGCGAGAGGCAAGCCACATACCTATAAAACACTGAGAGCCATGTCGCATATCTATAAAAACACTAAGAGACATGTTGCAGACCTATAGCCATGTCTTACGCCTGTTAAAACACTGAGAGCCATGTCGTAGACCAATAAAAACATTGATATTCATGTCTCAAACATATAAAAATATTGAGAGTCATGTCTCTGACTTATAAAAACACTGAGATACGTGTCACATACATATAAAACACTGAGAGCTATGTCACAGACCTATAAAAATACTGAGACAAGTGTCTCAGACCTATAAAAACACTGAGAGTCATATCTCAAACCTATCAAAACACTGAGAGACGTGTTTCAAACCTATCAAAACACTGAGAGACGTGTCTCAGACCTATAAAAACACTGAGAGACATATCTCAGACCTATAGAAACACTGAGAGATGTGTCGCAGACCTATGAAAACACTGAGAGACATGTCACAGACCTATAAAAACACTTAGAACTATGTCGCAAACCTATAAAAACATTGAGAAACGTATCGCAGACCTATAACAATACTGAGAGACATGTCACATACCTATAAAAACACTAAGAGACATATCGCAGACATATAAAAATAGTGAGAGACAAGTCACATACCTATAAAATCACTGAGAGCCATGTCACAGATCTATAAAAACACCAAAAGCAACCTTTAGCAAAAAATGTCCACATGACGAATTCATATCCCTCCGTCTCAGCTTTTAATATACTCCCTCCGTCCCACTCGAATTAGATTCAATCCCAGATTAATCTTGAACTTGACATTTAATTTCAGGAAACATGGTTTCTGAAACCAATCATCTGATAATTAAATTCAACTCAAAATATTTATCTTAGAAGCGGTAGATTTTAAATTTCCAAATTTATCCTATAATTGCATTTCTTGATTCATTTAGGATTTGGTGCTCATGGTGATCAAATCACCATGATTATCAAAACCAAGAATAAACAATTTATTCATGAATCTAAGATCATCAACAAGTTAATCAAATTAAATTTTGATGATCCTACGGAACATATTAATCAAATTAATATTGCAATTTAGGTTACTCAGGATTATTAAGAATGTATAATTTCCATTCTTGCTTTAGAACAATTCTTAAGCTCATGAATAATTTCCATTCTGAAGAACAGATCGCAGTAATAATCATAATTAAAGTTTAAGAAAATATTCTACACAAATATGCAAATAAATATACACCTATATTTCATACCAGTCATTTAAGAGATATATAGATTGTATTTCATAAATACTCCCACTAAATTATATAACCTTCATATACATCCAATGTATAATATAATTTGAATGGGCTAAGATCCATATTTCACTTAACTTTGAGTCGGCTAGGGCACGACTGCTCAAAATAAGTTATTTAGGTAGACAACTCCTTGTCAATCATATCGTATATGACTCTATATCTTTTATGAGATTTTAGATATCGTATATCTAACATGTTTTAATCTCATCTGTGCCTTAGGCCCAAAACTGTTTTGATAGCCTAATTAAGTTAAACCATTTTAAACGTATAGGAATCACTGTTTCCTCATCTTGCTCATAAATGGATAGAATTAATGCACCTACGCTAGGGCGTAACCCACACAAAAATACCCACGTACTCACAAGTGTTTTAATCATGGATTGGCACGGAACTTAAATTTTAAAGAAGGTTCATGACATATAGCATGGTCAATGTTTATAGTCACATAATATAAACACATAAAGCAACGGTTAATAATTTAACTAATCTCATTAATTAAATTAAGATTTCATGTGATTGATTTATGGGGATAAATTCTTTAACACATTATTGAGAGCACGATTGTATGGTCGAAACTAAGCCATAAGGCATCCACAATCCCGTACCAAATTTAGAAACTAGAAGAAACAACTATGTAAGGTCGAACTAAGCCAGAAGGCATCCACAATCCCTTACATAAAGTAACTCGATTCTAAATTCTTTTGTCCCATAAATTTATTACTTTGACCTTGAAATTTGTTTTCAGGTAACACGGTTTCTCAAACCAGTCATCTGACAAACAAGTTCAATCCAAAGTGATTTCGAACATGCCTTAATTTCAGGAAACACGGTTTCTAAAACCGCCATCTGAAAAACAAATTCTGTCCAAAATCCTTCTGCTCGGCCGAGTCCTTTGAGGTGCTCAGCCGAGCATCTTTGTGTTCCAGAATCTGTACATTCTGATTCAATCTGCTCGGCCGAGTCTTATGGACTGCTCGACCGAGCACCATGATCAGAACAGATTTTTCGAATTTCAATTCTCAAATTGCTTTCCCGATTCAATTAGGGTTTGATGTTCATGATGATCAAATCATCATGTTCATCAAAGCCTTGAATAACCGATTTATTCATGAATCAAAGATCATCAACAAATCAATCCAATTAATTTTGATAATCATAAGGAACATAATAATCAAATTATTATTGCAATTTAAAATCCCACATAACGTATTTAAACGGTGCGATTTTATGATCTCCATATATCACATATATATACATAAAATTCAAATCACATAAACATCAAGAATCCAAATTCAAATAACATGCCAACACATATAATCCAATTATATTATTAACATGATATTATTAAAATAATCATGATGAACGGGGCTCTGATACCACTGTTGGGTTTTGAGCAAACATGCGCAGCGGAATTAAAACCCAAAAGCCTAGATCCGATCACGATGATTAAATTAATACGAGGATGAATTTAGAATACTAACCGTGACGGAGCTTTAAAATTCTGAGATCTTCAATCTTTGTTCTTCGCGCTTCTTCGAATCACGAACGCAGGAACGACCACAATACTTGGATCATGAACTTTGAAGGAGTTGATGCCAACGCCCTCTATGTTTATCCACACGCGAACGAATATCTAGAACGATTCTAGATCTGGATTGCTAGACCCATTAGAAAACACGATTTTCTAATCTTCAAAGGCTATATGATTTTATTGGTGTTCTTGAGCTTTTGATTCTCAATCTAAAGTCAAGAATATGTTTCTCAAACACATGGAGGCTACCAATAATGATACAATATCAATCCATACTAATTAGGGTTAAGAGAGAGGTACTTAAACTCATTAGTCCTAAACCTTTTAGGAGAAATAGGTCAAAACCCGTCAAAACACGAAATCAGATTTTTTGGCCCAAACAGGGCCTGCTCGGCCGAGTCTTATAAGGTGCTCGACCGAGCACCTCTGTGTCAAAACTTTCTGTTTCTCATGCTCGGCCGAGTCCTTTGAGGTGCTCGGCCGAGCACCAGCAAAAAGTCATTTTTAGCATTTTAAACAATTCGTTCGTTTGTGTGTGACCCCATAGGATTATATTAAGTTGGCAATGAGTCCAACCAAGGTCAAACTCATAAATCATGAGCGGACTCTAGCAAGCCATCATGACTACCCAATTAATATAACTTAAAGAAGTTCGTAATCCTCAATAGAATATATCACAATCCTTTTGTCTCACGATATCATATTGAACATAAGTCATGGTCCATGTCAACTTATATTGTTCAATGCTTTCTCGATCTTGAGTAGATTGATAATGAGCAAATGGTATTGATCTCATCAATTCATTTGAGCGCGGCCACGCATTTCATCAATCTCACTCTACGAGAGGCCTAAGCAGATATCTCTCTTGAGAGAGAGGGGCAAATCCCATATTGACTTATTACCTTTCCCTACATGATTCCGATTATGCCAATCGTAGCCTTTATAACCACCCAGTTAGGAGTGACGTTTGAGTACGTCAAACATAATGTTCATCATGTGGAAGACTGTAATAATCTCAGGTCTAAGGATATCAATGATATAACTATTATGAGATTTAATTATGACATTTGACCATGACATAAATCTCATAGGTGGGTCATGTCCAGTACATGGTCACCAACATGTACCCATAAGCTTAATCTGTATCTAATACACATGATCATCACATGATCATCAATTAAACTTATACTAGTTCTTCATAAGTTCTAGGGACGGGGATTATTATAATAAACATGTAAAACATATAATAACCCAAGGTTGTTATCTCCAAAACAAATGATGTAACGTAAGGCCTTTCTCAAGGTCCTAGAGCATAATTCCAACAATCTCCCACTTGCACTAGGCCCAATCAACGTGTATCCAATACCCATTGAGCTAAGTTATGATCTCCATCATTTTGCAAGTGAGCACATGTAAGATGATTGTCTTTGTTATCATCATAAGGTATTTTGCATATTTTTGACACTTCCCATGTCAACGATTTCTCGTAGAGATGGAAACGTCTGAGCCCGTGTTTGGATCATAGATGAGCCCTTGGCACCTTAGCTTGTGCAATAACCGTTATTTCACAACAAGGTCCATTGGATTAGTATCACTATAAACTATTTCTAGTTTTACTAATAACATCTATATTCAAACAACTCTATTAGCTAGAACCCTTGTAACTAAATACTCAATTTTATTTGTAGAATAAATTATAGTGTATTTGCTTGGAACTATTCCAACTAATAGCACTTATTTTTAAACATATGTTTATACTGCGATTTAAATTACCCTTGTCGATGTGGAAGCATGTATCTATGTAACCATTTACTAGATCATCTCCCATTCCAACAACCATCAAGAATGCATCCTTAGTCTTCTTCTCAAGTACACAAGGATATTCTTGATCATTATCTAATGACTTTCACTAGGATACGATTAGTATGTTCTCATCATACTCCAAGTATACGAGTTATACCGTCTAAGTACATAATATGACATTCATGATAGATCCAATTGCCGAAGCATATGGAATCCTAATAATGTATTCTTGCTCATTAGTCTTCCACTAAGACTAAGTCTTGCCAAGAACACTGTCATTAGACAACTTCGCAAGTTCTTCTCCAAGAGTCTTGCATACTGAATAATTCAGTACATTGTCTCCATAAGTACTTTAACACAAACCAATCAACTTCCTAGATTAATATCAATAGATATTAATTTCAAGGATATAAGCGGCTTATTCCTAAGTCCTTTCATTAAGAAACTCTTTCAAATGAACTATATGTTAGACATATATTTAAGACTAGGAATTAGACTATGCTCCCACTAATTTCTTAGCAAACACAAGTCTCATTATTGATGAATTTCAAACGATTTGAACGCTCCATCAAAATGATTGTTTCAACTCCAAGAAGCTTGCTTCAATCCATCTCATGGATTTCCGCAACATACATACTTTATTAGAATTTCTAGACTATCAAAACCTTCAGGTTGTATCCAATACATCCTTAAGTGAGTCCCATTAAGAAACGCTGTTTTGATATCCATTTGTCAAATTTCATATTCCAAATATGAAGATATGACAATGAGAATTCTAATAACTTAAAGCATGACTTCAAGTGAGAAAGTTTTATCATAGTCGAAATATGAGTCAACCTTTTCACATTTAATCTTGCTTAATTAGTATGTTCCTTTGCTACCCATATTAGTTTTCTCCAAGAAAACTTGATTCCATCATTTCGTTTTTACACCTTAGGTTAGAAAGATCAAGTTCCAAACTTGATTAATATACATGAATTGCCTTTTAGATTTTATGACTCCAGGCCATTAATCTAAAATGGAGCGGACATTGCATTTTGATAGGAAGTAAATATACCATTCTCAATGAACATTACCTCTTATACTTTCTTTAATAAGAAATCCAATATTTCTCATTATAGATTGTATCCTATCATATATGCAATTAACTTGTGTAATTTGAACGAATTTCCACAACTCCTTGCGAAAGTTCATTCAACTTCCATCTAAGGTTCTATGTTATCTTCTAGGTCTCGAACCATTCGAGATATATTTTACTCCCACTGATTCTTTTAGAGATAAACAATTTACCTAGAAAAGTACCATTACAAGCAACAAACAATTTGTTTCTTAGAAGTAAAATAATATCCTCAAGTTTCCTTGGGATATCCCATGAAAATACATTTATTAGATTTAAGTGTGAGCTTGTTCCAAACAAGTCTTTTCGCAAAAAGTCTCACCATCTTAAATCTTTATGAAAGACAAACCAAGTTTTCTTTCATTCCATATCACATATGGTACCTTTGAACCTATTTTAATGGAACTCAAATTAGTGTAATTATAGCGGTTTCCAAAACATAACCCCAAAATAAATAATGGAAGATCAATTTGACTTTATCATCTAATGAACCATATCCAATAAGGTTCTACACCTCCACGTAGACACATCATTCTAAATGGTGTTCTCGGTGGAGTTAATTTGTGAAACAATTTCACAACCTAAAGATGATTGTCAAATTCTTGGTTCAATTATTCATTATCACGATCGAATCGGGATTTCTGAATAATTTTGCCAAGTTACCAAAATCCTCTTTTAGCATTGCTACTTAATGAACCATATACATCGACATGTATTAGGTCTAATAAGATATCAGCCTTTTACTACTCCTAGTAAAAGTTGTTTTAATCCAAGTAAATAAGATTTGCATAAATCATATGATTCAAAATCGTATGACTTTAAAACTCCGTCCCATGGAATTTTAGATATGCGTTTCTCATTTATTTGATCAAAACAATAATGCCTTGAGAATTTAATTATTTATGTTATAGTCTTATTTATTATTTTGTTCTTAAAGATTTAGGATATGAGATTTATTTATATAATTTAACAATACGATAAAGCAAATCATAATAAATAAAGCTCTTTCTTATTCCAAATAAAAAATAAATATCCTTCATTATCTTATAGCAAAATAATACTTTCTACTTAATGGGCAAAGTCACTTCATAAGTGTTCCACGAACAATGTTGCAACTCTTGCATCATTATCATTCGCAGATTAACTTTACCTTTTATAAATAGTCTTTCCTTTTATTAATTGTTGCACATTTATACAAATGTGGGATCCAATCCGGTATCCAATACCCAATGATTAAAATTAGAAGGATTAATTTTATAGCATAAATATCCTTTGTGGTTGTCTCACTACCATTCACTTTTTATTGATCATTCAAAATTTTGATTGCAATTTTAAATGGTCAATCAAATTGCCACATTACCAAATTGCATTATTCAGAGTCATAATTTTAGCCACAATTATTTCCTTTAGGTTTGACAACGTTTGTCTTACCTTTAGCTTTTAATCCTTCCTTTTAGAAAATCCTAAAGTCAAAATCGAATTTTCGACTTAGGTCATCATCTTTCCGCATGATAGTTCAGGTATTGAGAGCACAAACCAATGTCTCATCAATTCGACTAACCTCAGCAATCAAGAACAATTCAAGATTCTAATTTTAGTTTATCTGAATTCTTAATTGACATCACTTTTCAGGAAACTTGGTTTCGCAAACCAGCCGTCTGAAATTAGATTCAATCCTAGATTAATCTTGAACTTGACATTTAATTTCAGGAAACATGGTTTCTGAAACCAATCATCTGATAATTAAATTCAACTCAAAATATTTATCTTAGAAGCGGTAGATTTTAAATTTCCAAATTTATCTTATAATTGCATTTCTTGATTCATTTAGGATTTGGTGCTCATGGTGATCAAATCACCATGATTATCAAAACCAAGAATAAACAATTTATTCATGAATCTAAGATCATCAACAAGTTAATCAAATTAAATTTTGATGATCCTACGGAACATATTAATCAAATTAATATTGCAATTTAGGTTACTCAGGATTATTAAGAATGTATAATTTCCATTCTTGCTTTAGAACAATTCTTAAGCTCATGAATAATTTCCATTCTGAAGAACAGATCGCAGTAATAATCATAATTAAAGTTTAAGAAAATATTCTACACAAATATGCAAATAAATATACACCTATATTTCATACCAGTCATTTAAGAGATATATAGATTGTATTTCATAAATACTCCCACTAAATTATATAACCTTCATATACATCAATGTATAATATAATTTGAATGGGCTAAGATCCATATTTCACTTAACTTTGAGTCGGCTAGGGCACGACTGCTCAAAATAAGTTATTTAGGTAGACAACTCCTTGTCAATCATATCGTATATGACTCTTATATCTTTTATGAGATTTTAGATATCGTATATCTAACATGTTTTAATCTCATCTGTGCCTTAGGCCCAAAACTGTTTTGATAGCCTAATTAAGTTAAACCATTTTAAACGTATAGGAATCACTGTTTCCTCATCTTGCTCATAAATGGATAGAATCAATGCACCTACGCTAGGGCGTAACCCACACAAAAATACCCACGTACTCACAAGTGTTTTAATCATGGATTGGCACGGAACTTAAATTTTAAAGAAGGTTCATGACATATAGCATGGTCAATGTTTATAGTCACATAATATAAACACATAAAGCAACGGTTAATAATTTAACTAATCTCATTAATTAAATTAAGATTTCATGTGATTGATTTATGGGGATAAATTCTTTAACACATTATTGAGAGCACGATTGTACGGTCGAAACTAAGCCATAAGGCATCCACAATCCCGTACCAAATTTAGAAACTAGAAGAAACAACTATGTAAGGTCAAAACTAAGCCAGAAGGCATCCACAATCTCTTACATAAAGTAACTCGATTCTAAATTCTTTTGTCCCATCAATTTATTACTTTGACCTTGAAATTTGTTTTCAGGTAACACGGTTTCTCAAACCAGCCATCTGACAAACAAGTTCAATCCAAAGTGATTTCGAACATGCCTTAATTTCAGGAAACACGGTTTCTAAAACCAGCCATCTGAAAAACAAATTATGTCCAAAATCCTTCTGCTCGGCCGAGTCCTTTGAGGTGCTCGGCCGAGCATCTTTGTGTTCCAGAATCTGTACATTCTGATTCAATCTGCTCGGCCGAGTCTTATGGACTGCTCGGCCGAGCACCATGATCAGAACAGATTTTTCGAATTTCAATTCTCAAATTGCTTTCCCGATTCAATTAGGGTTTGATGTTCATGATGATCAAATCATCATGTTCATCAAAGCCATGAATAAACGATTTATTCATGAATCAAAGATCATCAACAAATCAATCCAATTAATTTTGATAATCATAAGGAACATAATAATCAAATTATTATTGCAATTTAAAATCCCACATAACGTATTTAAACGGTGCGATTTTATGATCTCCATATATCACATATATATACATAAAATTCAAATCACATAAACATCAAGAATCCAAATTCAAATAACATGCCAACACATATAATCCAATTATATTATTAACATGATATTATTAAAATAATCATGATGAACGGGGCTCTGATACCACTGTTGGGTTTTGAGCAAACATGCGCAGCGGAATTAAAACCCAAAAGCCTAGATCCGATCACGATGATTAAATTAATACGAGGATGAATTTAGAACACTAACCGTGACGGAGCTTTAAAATTCTGAGATCTTCAATCTTTGTTCTTCGCACTTCTTCGAATCACGAACGCAGGAACGACCACAATACTTGGATCACGAACTTTGAAGGAGTTGATGCCAACGCCCTCTATGTTTATCCACACGCGAACGAATATCTAGAACGATTCTAGATCTGGATTGCTAGACCCATTAGAAAACACGATTTTCTAATCTTCAAAGGCTATATGATTTTATTGGTGTTCTTGAGCTTTTGATTCTCAATCTAAAGTCAAGAATATGTTTCTCAAACACATGGAGGCTACCAATAATGATACAATATCAATCCATACTGATTAGGGTTAAGAGAGAGGTATTTAAACTCATTAGTCCTAAACCTTTTAGGAGAAATAGGTCAAAACCCGTCAAAACACGAAATCAGATTTTTGGGCCCAAACAGGGCCTGCTCGGCCGAGTCTTATAAGGTGCTCGGCCGAGAACCTCTGTGTCAAAACTTTCTGTTTCTCATGCTCGGCCGAGTCCTTTGAGGTGCTCGGCCGAGCACCAGCAAAAAGTCATTTTTAGCATTTTAAACAATTCGTTCTTTTGTGTGTGACCCCATAGGATTATATTAAGTTGGCAATGAGTCCAACCAAGGTCAAACTCATAAATCATGAGCGGACTCTAGCAAGCCATCATGACTACCCAATTAATATAACTTAAAGAAGTTCGTAATCCTCAATAGAATATATCACAATCCTTTTGTCTCACGATATCATATTGAACATAAGTCATGGTCCATGTCAACTTATATTGTTCAATGCTTTCTCGATCTTGAGTAGATTGATAATGAGCAAATGGTATTGATCTCATCAATTCATTTGAGCGCGGCCACGCATTTCATCAATCTCACTCTACGAGAGGCCTAAGCAGATATCTCTCTGAGAGAGAGGGGCAAATCCCATATTGACTTATTACCTTTCCCTACATGAATCCGATTATGCCAATCGTAGCCTTTATAACCACCCGGTTAGGAGTGACGTTTGAGTACGTCAAACATAATGTTCATCATGTGGAAGACTGTAATAATCTCAGGTCTAAGGATATCAATGATATAACTATTATGAGATTTAATTATGACATTTGACCATGACATAAATCTCATAGGTGGGTCATGTCCAGTAAATGGTCACCAACATGTACCCATAAGCTTAATCTGTATCTAATACACATGATCATCACATGATCATCAATTAAACTTATACTAGTTCTTCATAAGTTCTAGGGACGGGGATTATTATAATAAACATGTAAAACATATAATAACCCAAGGTTGTTATCTCCAAAACAAATGATGTAACGTAAGGCATTTCTCAAGGGCCTAGAGCATAATTCCAACACATTAGATATGCATTGATTGCTTTTTTTAATTTGTGTGAAAATCCTAGAACTACAAGTATTTTGGGACGGATGGAGTATTTCCCTTAAAAAATAGATAAAAAAAACTAAATTAATTACTAATTAGCACTATCCATATGGGGGCAGGGGGTAGCCATAATGACCAGGTTCAGCCACAGCCGAGCCCTCAGATATTTACCCACTACTTGAAACTGAAGTCGCTGCCCGAACTGCCCAATTCCCCTGCTAAGAGATTACGAGCAGCTCCCTCTCAGTAACACCCACTGTCGCTTCCCTTCTTTCTCTCACACACTCTCTAGCTCTGTTTCTCTCTCTTCACTCTTCGATTATATCTACAGCTATCAGCGCTCGAGTTTGTCCACGACCCCGATCGGACAGTCCAGAATGAACGGCGTGTCAGATCTCGTTTTTCTGAGGTTTTAGACCCTCCAATCTCCAGATCTGCTCCTTCCGTCTTCAAATCTTTGCTCTAGGTTAGATTCTCTTCGTTTTTTAAACTAATTTCCAATTTCCGATAATTATAAAATTCTCATCATCGTGTTTCAATTTGAGTTTGATCTGCAATTCGTTGGAATCTAAACTGAATTCGAATCTGGAAGTTTGAATTGCTATTTTGCTTCTCGTTTTCATGTAGATTTGGTACTTTGCCGGCGGAGAAGAGAAGGATTATAATAGATCGAGCAACGGTATGGTGGAACGCCGGTGTTGGAAGGAGTGATTGATGAACAGCGCCGGAGAAGAAGGGGTGAACGACGACGGAGGGAGGGGTGACCGGCGCCTTGGAAGAAGGGGAATGGGAGGGGTTAGAGAGAAAGTGTGTGTAGTAAATGAGAGGGGGAGGGTTCACGTGTTATAGGGTTGGGTAGGAGGGGTAATTTCGGGATTAAAATATTTTATTAAAAAACCAGTGGACCTAATGGAAATAAGCTTTCCATTTAGTGGATCCGAACGAAATAAACAAAATTGTTTGTCCTATTTAAAAAAATTGTTTTGTTTAGAGGACTTTTGAGAAATTTTTCCTAAATTTTAATATACAGTAGTAAATATGTGTGAAAAATATTATTGTAATTTTATGAATCAATAGATTCTTAAAGATTTTAAAAATTTCAGCCATTTAATTGTGCTTAAAAATATTAATGCACTAATAATATTTTTTATTTAATAATTATATTTACTAAAGATAAATTTTATATGCATATTTTTTTTATTAATTTATATTATATTTTTTAAGAAAAGAAGTTAAGTTAGTTAACTAAAATCACACCTATTAAGAAAGTAGTTAAGTTAGTTAATTGTCTTGATTTTATAATAAAAACATGTTAAAATTACTAATATATCCTCATATTAAATGTGTAATAAATGTGCACTTGTATTTGAAAATGAATAATTAAATAGGGGCAGTTTTGGTAAGAGAGTATTAAATGGTCTTGAAATCCCTTAGAGTTGCTTATATTTAGGTCAAAAAAAAAAAAACCCATTTTTGTTGCTTATAATTGAGTCCAGAGGAGTAATTGTTTACTATTTAATGAAATATATTTTTATTAATTTTTAATTGATGCATAAAATTTGGTAAATTTTAAAAATAAATGAAAATAAATTGTAATGAATTTATTTTGTGAAGTTTTTTCAATATTTGATAATTATTTTGATTTCAACCCTGTTGAGTTTAGAATATTCATTAAACCCCTTAAAAGAAATTTCAACTTCAAACTAACCAATTCTGTTAGTCATGTGCATGGCACATGCTTTTTATCTGAGTTTTTAACGAAATCCGTCAAAAAGGCTCTATCTGGCGAGTATTTTTCACATCAAGTTCTGATATGGCGAAAAAAAACATCATGGTTCGTTTGGAAGGGTGGTATATCACTTTAAGATCTAAATTGTCATTAACCCATATTTTTAAATTAGAGCGGAATGAGGATAAGTACTTGTTAATTTGTAGTCTATTATTCCCCCCCCCCCCCCCCCCCCCCCCCCCCAAAAAAAAAAAACGCCATAATAAAAGTAGTTGTAAATTTGTCCTCAAAGGATTAGTTTATTGGTAAAAGTCAAGCGCCATAATTTGTAATGTTTAGGGTTCATACCCCTTTCCTTATCTTGTGACTAAGACATCATTAAAAAAAAAAAAAAGTAGTTGTAAATTTGTGTACCTATATTTCACCTACATCATAGATCATTTAATGGCATTGACATAATCACTTTAACAAGATTATGATGTCACAACCTATCGTGGTATGGTATGAGGACTCCAAATACTTGTTTGTCCGGATCGCACATTTGCTATCAACCAAGTGACAAAAAATTGTGTCACACGTAAGACGTGTCTCATTGAGAGAGCAAATGGTTTGCCCCTTATAGACGGGGCGGGGCAAGCCCATTTTCTCTCTCGTCGAGATCCGTTTTATGTGTGAGACCGTCTTACACAAGACTTCCTCCAATCAAGTCCCTCAAATTTTCAAAATATGCACAACTTGTTGGAAATATTGATATAGGGTGCTCTTTGAGTGAGTCCACTTGTTGGTTCTCAAAGCGGTTGACCGAAGTCAATATTTATATGTTTAATGTGGGTTTCAAAGATATGATTATAAATTGGGATATTTCCATTTATGGTAAAATCCATAGTTCAGATACTTACAATCTAATGTTGTTCCTGTTTAAAGATGAGAAAATTACTTTATACTTAGTTTTATTATTTTGGATTAATTTTAGTCCAATATAATTAAGTAAAGTATTTTCTAGTTATCTTTTACTGTGGAATAATTTATTTGTTTGTATTTAAATTAATTTATAATTATATTTAGTTTAACTTGACTAGTTAATCCTTTATTTAAATGGGTTAATTAAAGTAGTTAAATTATACTCTTCAATTAACGAAGAGTCAAATCTTTTTGAAACTGAAATCTCATATGAGTATATTATCATGTAGAGAAGTCTTATTATTTTATAATAGTAATTGACTTCATCTTATTATGATGATTACGTTTAGAGAAAGTAACTCTTTAAACATTAGAGTCCAACATGAAGTGTGACTTGGCTAAGAGAAGAACAAAAACATGGCTATTAATTTGCACGGTGCGGCTACAGAAAAAAACAACAGAGACACAAGAAATAACTTAGCATGTGGCGGTGCATTGTGTAGTCGAGAGCTGACAGTGCAAGAAGCCGTCGTTGCAGTCTTCTTCAAGTTCTCTGATTTGTGGCCGTATTTCCTAATAGCCCTGGTTTAATTCTTTCGGTCTGATATATATTGAAATCCTTTAATCCACGGTGAAATCGCGAGAGACTCAGGTGAATGAGATAGAGCCGCAGTTGAATTTGTGTCTGTGTGCATCGTTCTTGACACATATTCTGAGATCGTTTTATCCTCGGAGGAATTTGTCTGTATCCGAAATCGCACAAGTAGGTGGCAATAATTTCTCTTAGGGCAGTCTTCCTAAGGCGACTCGATCTACCCCGATAAGTTTCTAACTTGCTCTTTAATTTCTCGTTGTTATAGTATGCTTTATTTGCATGTTACTTTCGTTGTTGGTTTTACTGCGATTACACTGTTGAATACCTGATTGCCCCGTTGATTATTTGTTTAATCTACTTGATGCGTAATTTATATTACAACACAACTGCATTGTGACAACATGTCCGCTAGCTCTACAAATGGCTCCAACCCAATTTTCATGCCCGTAGGCGACATGTGGAGGTTGATTTCCATTGTGTGTGTGACCTTCATCAGCGTGGTTTTCTTCATCTATCTTACATAAATCATCAATTAGTAGATATATCTACCGTAAGTCTCTGGACCTCGATTGAGCTTACTGTCCGACAAGCTTCAGCTAGCACCTGTACAGCTTGAAGGGGGTGTAAACGAGCAATGACTTGCAGCCCACACCAAGCCAAATATCAATTCTATTTCAATAACTTGCAGCCCACACAAAGCCAGATATCGATTCTATTTTGGGCAATCACTGCCAATTATATAATTTCTCCCTTCTGTCTCTTTGTAATTATTTTAGTTTGAATTAGAGGTTGAAAGAAATTAAGAATGAGAAAAATTTGTAGCTTGAAAAGTGTTATGGCAGAAGCAGCGATTAGAGGAGTGAGTGAAGCAAGAGCAATGATATTTGGTCACGTGCTTAACCCAACAGGCCAAAAATCTCCCCACAAAATCTTACGCAAGAAACTCATTGGTGAAAAAGTTGCGCAGTGGTACCCATATGATATCAAGAAGGATGATCCTCTTCTCATGGCTCGTCAAGAAAAACAGTAATCTTTCTTTCTCTCTCTCTACATGCATAATAAAATTGAATGCGCGGAGATTACGGAAAAAAAAAAGTAGGTGTTGTGAGTGGGAATGAGAGAGAAAATGTGAATGGCTAGTCGTTGTGAGTGGGGATTATAGAGAAAATTGAACATTTTTGGTAAATAACCATAAGCATGGGACGCCTAAAGCAAAAATAAGTAATCATAAGTTTGAAGCGGATGGAGTATTTATTTCAATTTCGAGTTCGACATACAATAGGTTATTTGGGGGATGCTTTGGATATTGTTCAGCTCGTACGTATATCGCTCATTCATTAAGCTCTTTTGCATTTTCGGTCGTCAATTTGAGACAACTTATTTGCATCTATATGCAGTCGGACTGCACAGACTCAAAATTATTTTTTTCCAGATATTATAGATGTTTTGGCCATATATATATACTCCCTCCGTCCCATCTTAAACTTCAAAAAAAAAATGGGCACAAGAATTAAGATGAGAATCTTATATTATAAAATATAAATAGTGGGTAGAGTGTTGTGAGTATAGAAAGTGGGTATGAGAGAGAAAGTGGGGTAGGGAATAGTTAGTGGATAGTTGTTGTGTGTATGACATGTAGGGCCCACTAAATAAAAAAGTATAAAAAACTTTCATTTTTTGGATTTTGAAGTTTAAAATGGGACACCTAAAAGAGAAATTTTTGAAGTTTAAAATGGGACGGAGTGAGTATTTAGTTAACTTACTTTTTCCTGCTGCATTGGCATATGACAGGCGCGTATCCGAGATTGAAATTAAGAAGCGTGAAAAGCTAAAGCGTGAGAAAAAGGGTAAGGGAAAGGGACCGACGAAGAAGGGACAAGGAAAGCGAGCTACTAATTCCCAGCCTAAATAGAAATGATTTTACTATAAGGTTGTTTTTAGACATTTTTATCCTCCAACGCTTTAATATGTCATTTTGTTTCTAAATTACAAGATGGATCATTTGATGGAGTACCATCGGTCAGACCGGATTTAAGCCCTTTGAGAAGGGTACTTGGACTCCCCCGACTTTTGTAATTTTTTACAATTTTTGAATTTATTATATGAGGCTTTGACCAATAAGTCCCTCATCCAAACAAAAATGACCAATAAGGACCGACATTATGAAAACTCGCCAATAAGTCCCTTGCAATTTCCTTGGACCAGAATGCCCCTGCTCTCCCATGCTCTCTCCCATGCTGCGCTCTATTATGCCATGCAGAAAGCAGTCCTAGTCCTAGAACGCCATGGGCTTCTTCTGATTGGAGATCTGCATTTCACTCTCTCTCTCCTTCTTCTTTCTATTTCCCGTTTTCTATCCCTCTTCCTCCTACTTTTTCTCTCTTTTTTTGTTTCCCTCAAAATTTTAAAATGTAATATTTCAAAATCTAGAAATTGAAAAAATAATCCGAGACCACCGTTTTAATCGTGTCGTCAAATCGAATCAAACAAGTACACTCAACACATAATTAAATTTTAGAAATAAAAATCTCATTTTCACTAGTAAAAATTTGAGAAAATCATTTTTTATTTCTCAATTAATTTCACAATTTTAGAAAATAAATTTTATTTTTCACTTGTAAAATCATTTTTCAACTGATTTCTCAGTTGTATGATTTCTCAATTGTGTGATTTCACAGTTGTGTCATTTTTTTATTTTAAAAACTGAAAAATTCATCACTCAATTTTTCACAATCATTATAATAACTGAGATATGCATTTCACAGTTGTTCACACATGAATTTGAATATAATAACTGAGACATTCGTTTAACAGTTGTTCATAATTGAGTAAAAACTGATAAGATCATCTCACATTTTTCACAATTGATGACTCAATTTATCGGTTTACTTATATAATAAATGAGACATTCATTTCTCAATTATTCACATATATATGAATTTGAGTACAAGAACTGGTACATTCATTTCTCAGTTATCAATTTTTCTCTGTTGTTAATATAATAATAAATGAGATATTCATTTCTCATTTATTCACACACGAGTTTAATATAAGAACTGATAAATTTATTTCTCAATTGTTAACACATGTGTTGAGTGTAACAACTAAGAAATTCATTGCAAAGTTTTTACAAAGGATACTCATTTTCAGAACTATGTGTTGTCAAATGCTCTTTAAACAATTGTGAAATAAATTTTATTTCATTTTTTTTAATTAAAAATGTGTAATTGTTCAATTGTGAAGAATTAATACTCCTAAAAAAAACAATAAATGTGAGGTTGTAGTGTTAAATATATGATAGTCTACTAATAGAACAAGTGAGAAGCTTGGCATAGTGGTTAGACCTCAAGTGAGAAGCTTGGGGTTGCAGATGTTGTGGCGGCAGCGGGTGGAGGTCCGGCGGTGTCCGGCGGCAGTGGGTGAGGTCCGGCGTCATTGGCGGAAGCAGGTGGAGGTCCGGCGGTGGCGGTAGACGGCGGAAGTTGTGGTAGCGGGTGGAGGTCCGGCGGCGGCGGCGTGTGGAGGTCCGGCGGCGGCAGCGGCTGGTGGCGGTGGGTGGCGGCTGACGGTCAAAGTCAAAGGTCTAGTAGGCGGTCAAAGATGGTCAATGGTTAAAGGTGTAATAGGATTTTATTTGGGTTGGGGGTATTTTTGTCATTTAAAAAGGGTGAGGGATTTATTGGTAAAATTGATTTCAACCCAAGGACCCTAAGGTAGAATATGAAATGTTGTGTTTTTATTGGCAAATACCATATTTCCTAAGGGACTTATTGGTAAAAATCCCTTACTATATTGACCCTCTTGAAGAAAAAAAACCAGGGGATCTAAATCCGCCATTGCGGCATCAGTAATTAAATGATTGTGGATATGGAGAATATTGATGGTAGTAACTTATTCTCGTTTTAGTAATCATAATCGTAATATCAATTTTCGCTCAGAACTCATGATATAATTCTTGCAGACTCAACTTTCTTCTTTGAGCGAAATAATCAAGTCAATTATGATATTGACTTCATCTCCGATTACTACAACATTGTCTTTCTCTTCTCCTCCTATCTTCACCGAGCCCACCTCTGCAGATTAATGATTTTTATATGGAAATGGCAAGGTGTAGTAGAATCACCCTAAAATCAATAAATTTTTAAAACTTAAAATTAATAGAGTTAATGACAGATTAGGGCCTGAACTCCAGGGGGTGCGTCTAAAAGGGGTCTGGGTTTTTTTTTCGCTAGATGAGGGCTCAATAACATAATTTTTCGGCGGTTAAGGGCTTTTTGACGGAAATAGTTAGAAAGTCAGTTAAGTGCCATGTGCATGGCACGTGATCGACTAAATGGATGGATTTGTAATGAAAATTTATCAAAAAGGGTCAAACTGTAAATTTTAAAATTTGAAGGTTAAATCCAAAACAAAATAAAACCCTACCCCTCCTCTCCCCCTTTAACGCATCTTCTTCCTCTCTCTCATTCATTCCAACGCATCTTCTTCCTCTCCTCTCTCAGGCGAAATTTTCCCCTCCCCTCCCCTTATTCCAGCGATGATCTGTGGTGTTCGCTTTCTCGCCGGAATGTCGCCGGCAAACGACGGCGGTGAAAGGGGACTGCCGGCTAGACGGAGGCCAGTTGCGGCAAATCTGAAGGCTAATGAAGGTGGTTTTGGTGGAGATGGATTCGGCTTCTCTAGGGGAGTCCAGATCTAGTCCCCTTCAACTGCAGAAATTAGTTTTTTCTTGGATGTTGAATTTGGAAGAACAAGACAAGTTTTTGGTTTGATTTGGTTCCCCACCTTTTCTGAAAACAGCCTCGAATCTTATTTGATTCGTTGGGTTTGTTTGGTCAAAAACTTAAGTTGTGTTTTCGGCTATAAAAATCCCTTGTTTGTTCCATTTCTTGCCAGATTGTCGAATTTATGACTGAGGTTTATGGATTTGGTTTCTGGGCTTTTTGATATTAGATCCAGTTTTAACTGTTGCTATACATCGTCATCATCATCAAATTCGCCTTAGCTCTTGTTCAATTGGTATCTATAAAGGGTGAATTTGGAACTAATTTGAGTTTCTGTAATTGAATTTGAAATGTATATGGCTAAGATCTGATTCAGCTTCAGGGTTTTCATCTGGGTGTCTAATTGCTTTTTGATTTGGTTGTTATTTGATTACTCGGCTCTTTGTTAATTTGGGTTGATTTCTCTGTTAATTTTCGGTGGTGGTTGTGGTGGTTGCAACAGGTGGATGGTGGCGGCCGGTGGTAGCTATGGTGGTTCTAAGTGGTGGAGGCGTTGGATGGTGGTGGCTATGGTGGTTTGAAGTGGTGGATGGGTGGGTGTTCATGAAGATGATGAGAAGGGAAATGTTTTAAAAAAAAATTGTTAATAATTATTTTTATTTATTAAACAGGGTGAGCTTCCCCCCCCCCCATAAAGATGAAATTTGATGGGAATATTTTTATTTTTTTTTGTAAATAGTGATAATTAATTTATGTTGTTTTAAATTTGGTGAATGTAAAAAGTAATTTATTATGCTCATAGAATAAAATTTAAATTTATTTATAACTTTCTTTAATTTAAATTTATTATTTAGAAAATAATCTAAATCCTTTTATATTTAATATAGCTATTAGATTAATTTGTTTAATAATTTTGATTTTTTTAATAAATTTATTTTATATATGATAATTACTTATTTTATTATATACTTGATTATTTAGAAAAATGATTATTTTTTAGAAAAAATATTTATTTCATTTTTAAACCTTTTGAGTTTCAAAATCTTCACTAAAGCCCTTACTAACTAATATCATTACAAATCCATCCATTTAGTCGATCACGTGCCATGCACATGGCACTTAACTGACTTTTCTAACGATTTCCGTCAAAAAGCCCTTAACTGCCGAAAAATTATGATATTGAGCCCTGATCTAGCGGGAAAAAAAACCATGCCCCTTTTAGACGCACCCCCCTGGAGTTCAGGCCCTAATCTGTCATTAACCCAAATTAATATAGCTTTAAATTATTTGAAAAGTCAAACAAGTTACGAGATTATCAATATAACTCTGTTGAAAAAACAAAAACAAAAAAGGGGGTTTCTTATTTTGGAAAGGCGGGTGGGTTTATGTTGGAAGAAAATAAGCAAACTCACCTTCATGCCCACTTTGCATTCACCAGAAGAGGGAAGCAATACTTATTCAAAACTTGATAAAAGTTTTCTTGGCTTAATATTGCATCGTTTATATAAATACATACCTATGCAACACAATTCTTAAATGATCTACTGTCTTCATTCAAAAAAAAAAAAAAAAAACACATTTTCTTAATCAAGAATACAAATAGACATTTATTTTAGAACAAATGTAATATTACGTAATATTCTCTCGGTCCTAATTTAAAGTTTTTAGTTTGACTTTGCATGTTTTTTAAGAAACCAATGAAAAATCAATGAAAATGAGTCAACCAGAGGTAGAGAGTTAAGGATATAGTTATCCAAAATACTACTCCCTCCGTCTCAAAATATATGTCGTTTTGGGAGTAAAATTTTGTCTCAAAATATTTGTCGTTTCACTATTTTCAAAGCATTTTTATTGCTCTATACCAATTATACCCTTAATAATGATAGTGAACTATCTCTTACCTAACCATTTAATTACCTAGGTAGTTGAATTACTTTAGGGGTATTTGGGTCTTCTTCACATGCATTAATGGTATTTCTTAATATGTGTGAAACACTCCAAAACGACATATAATTTGAGACGGAGGGAGTATTATAAAGCAAGTGGTTGAAAAGTAAATTAGGTAGGTAACTATTTATTTTCACAAAATGGAATATATAGTCAAACATACACCCACGGTCTCGAAAAAATAGACTCATTTTGACTTTCATAGTTAACTCAATTGAATTTTAACATAATTTAATAAAAATTCAATTATCCTATATAATTCTAAAAGTTGTTATTAATAGAATTGTTTAATGGTTATTAATAAATTGTTTTAATGGAATAAATGCAACGTACAATATTATCAAATAATTTCACAGTGACAGATATATGAAACGTACTTTACTATCATTTATCAAATAATGCAACCTACTCAAAACACATTAAATTTTTAACGAGTTCAGCTATATATTAAACGAAACTAACTCAAAATGAAAAGGAAACATGAGAAAGTGATGAGATACCCACCACCGTCCCATTGAAAGGATTGTTAAAGAAACGTTTTGTTAGTTTTTTTAACGAAAGTTTACATTTTTTGGATTATTAAAGAAACGTTTTGTTAGTTTTTTTAACGAAAGTCATACTTCTGTTAGAATTTTTAACGGCGTTAGAAAAAAAATTGTACATTGCATTATTTGATATATGATAGTAAAGTACGTTTCATATATCTGCCACTAGTTAGTAGGTTACATTATTTGATAAAAATCGGAAACTACGTTGCATATCTTAGTAGTTTGCCCTTTAAAATCAAATAGGAAATTTAAAATCAAACGGCTCTATACTTGAAATAGACTCCTCTCATCGTTTAACGGTCGTCAGTGGCACAATGGTTATTCACTAAAACCACGAGTCCTTTCTTAAAGAATTTGAATTTCTTATCCTTTCTTCTTCTTCCGAGACTTGCCCTTATAAATACGAACCAGACAAAGACTCTTTCACTCCACACTCAAAAGAAGGCATCAATGGCGTGGGTGGAAGCTGAATCAATGAACCAAATCCGATACGGCGAAGAAGAAGAAGAAGAAGGAGAAGAGAAATGGGTTAATCACTATTCATCATTTCATCAAATTCTTTTAGTCGGTGACGGAGATTTCTCTTTCTCTCTCAGTTTAGCCCTCTCCTTTGCCTCTGCTACTAACATTGTCACTACGTCCTTTGATTCCTATGGTATGTTTCACATTTTTGTCTCAAATTTTATAACTTTCCAGCTTCTAAATTTTGCGTTTTTGATTCAGAATTTCAGAATCGATCATCAATTGTTGAATCCCTTATCGGATGATATAAAGTATTGTGTAATTTGGATTATGTAATTTGAATTCTATACCAATATTGACTACCTTGATCATACGATCTCAGTGTGTGTAATTCTAATTCTATACCAGTGTTAATATACCAATCTCTTCTTCTCCCTTGATCGAGTTAGTTTAGTGAGTGTGAGAGAGAGATTTTGATTCCCATACTCAATAGCTTTAATTGTCTCTCTCAATGTATTAGGGTTTTTGAAAATGTTTGTCAAAGGCTTTCTGTGAGAACAGATGTTACCTCAAGTGTTAGGTAACACCCCAGGTAACACACGCTGACGGACAGAATACACACACCCGAAAATATAAGAGTTTTGCAGCGGAAAAATAAATAGCACAAGAGATATATTTTTCTCAAGTTATATAAATATAACTTGAGATGCCTAAATGGCGAAAACTTTATAATCAATACTCATTACAAAGTCAAAAGGTTCCCTATAGCTAGTACAATATACGATCTATGGAACCAAAAGTAGAACAAAGTACGATGATCCTATCCTAGCCAAAACACACTCAAACCCGAAGTATTTGAGTGTGGAAAAGAGTGTATGGGAGGGAGGATCTAATGAGCCAAGAAGTACTTTGCTCTTTGTGCTATGGATGTGTGTAAAATTTGGCTTGTCTTCAATCTTCATCCAAGCATCTATTTATAGCCAACCAAGACTTGGAGGCTACACAAATAACAGCCTTGGGCTGTTTGTGATCGTGTGAGGGGAGAGTGGAGTGAGTTGGCCATGATCTCCTATCTTCAAGGAAGACTTGGTCTTCTTTTCCATATTTTTCTCAACCGCTTTCTTGAAGCCCAAGTCCTTGCTTCTCCTTCTTGTACCTCATGCTTCCAAAGCCTTGTACATCTTCAATTAATCAGCAACAACAACTTTGAAATGGTCTCCCACGTTTTTCTCCATATTTAACACATGTTAAATATGTTTGAGACTCCTTCATTTACTCACCAATTATGAATAAATCTCCATTAATTTTTCTTCCACATTTTAAGCTCCATAAACCAACTTTATTATACCTGAAAATATGGACCAACATCCAGAAAATAATATTATGACATTAGTATAAAAATTACATTAGAAAGAAATATCAAATTACAAAGAATCTCGTCACAGCACTTAGACTGTCAGGGCAACACCTGAGGTAACACCTCAGTTCTGCACTAACAATCTCCCCCTTAAGTTTGAGATTTCTTTCCAATCACCTAAGTGTTGGTACCTGCAAAAACAAGTTAACCATATGCAATATAACAGAGCATTTCACGAAAGATTAACTCCCCCTTAATTATGGAGTTAACCGAAACAACAAAGATTTACTTAATATACTAATTGTAAAGTAGAACCATGTTTAAAACAATTAGTAGTTTAAAACAAAAAGTAAATCAAAGTTTTAAAATCCACAAAACCACAAGTCATAAACCAAAGCATAACCACCAAAGTATTAAAGTTCTAAATTAAGAACTAAAATACGAATTGTTTTAAAAACCAAACCAACCAAAAACAGAAATTGTTTTGAAACCATTTTAAAGTACCATTAAAAGTCATTGCCCAAGAGTTGTGGCAACATCAACCTTCAAACAAGGTTATTCTTCTTCTTCTTATCCATCATCCACTAGTACCAGCATCTCCAGTAACATCTTCAGTAGCACGAGTTGTACCAGCATCACCAACAGCATCAGTAGCAGCACGAGTACCTGCACTAGTATCAGCACACTATCTCCCTCTGGTTGGGAAGAAATCAAATTAATGAAGCCGATGGTGTCTTCTTGGATGGTTAAGAAACCGATTTGGAGGAAGAATGGGCTTTTCTTTTAGGTTTCTTGGAGCGGTAACAGGTGGTTGAAAGGCAGTCACGGTTGGGGTAGGTTGGACTGAAGTAGCAACCATGGAAGGATCATCAATGGACATGGCCATAGATGGAGAGATATTGGAAACCATGGGAGATATGTCCATAGGTGAAGTAACACCCGGTGACTCCTCTTGAGGTGCGGATTGGTTAGGGTTTTGGGAAGGTGAAGCCATTGTTGAATTTTGAGAGGTAGAAAAGGAGATTTTTTTTTTAGAAGGGTTTTTTATTTTGGGGAAGGTTGCTGAGATAGAGAAAAAGCGATGAAGAGGAGGGAGTTATATAGGTGCGTTTGAGAGAGAAAGAGAGAGTAAATAGGGATAGGATTTTAGGAGGTTAAGGAATGTGAATTAGGAGAGGAAATTAATTTAAACTTAACTCTTATCATCTAAATTAACTAAGACCCTTATTTTTACTCACATTTAAACTATCCTAATTAAACTCCCCCTATTTACGAGCACACAAAACCAACTCCCTACACATCCGTTTTTTTTTTTTTTTTTTTTTTTTTTTATATAAATAAAACGAAAAAAGAAAGAAAAAAATTAAGACGGTAAAATTAATGATGTAACGATCTCTAAAAAATTTGAAGATAGATTCCTAAATTTTAGGGAAATTGTTACAACTATATTTTACCAAAGTAAAAGATTTGTTTTAGACTTTTTCAAAATTGTAAACTCTTTTTCTTTAAATAAAAAGACTTTCAAACTTTGAAAATTTAAAAAACAATTCTGAAAATAAAATAAAAAAACGAATGTAGCACACACTAATGTGTTGATGGCAATGATGGTAACACTTAAGATAACATTCGTGATAAACATCCCTTATTGAATTTATATTAAGGCAATTAAGGCGAGATAGACCTCATTTTTGAACACATGAGGCGAAGATATGCTTCTATAATAAGCATTTTAGGTATAACAAGCTTGCCAAATATGAACACTTTAGGCAAAGAAAATCTAATAATTTAGATATAAAAAGCTTGTTCTTCATCTTCAAACACTTTAATATAAACATATTTTACACTTCTTTATCTACAATGGAGCATCGTAGTAGCGAGCTCCGTGCCCCGAGTCCTTATAAAGTGTAAATATGCTTAGGTGATTTGTACCTTTCAAGTAGGATACACTGTAGCTGCGAGCTCCATGTTCCTAATACTTAGTACAAGTCACAAGATAACATCTCCCTTTGGCAAGAGTGCATCGTCGTAGAGAGCGCCGTGCCCCGAGCTACTAAGGAAGTATTATCTGAGCTTTTTAGCCTTTATGCCTCTGATTTCATCAAAAAGTTAGTGACTTTGTCACTTTTGAGAACAAAGGAATTTTATCAAAGATGTTACCTTGAGTGTTATCATACCATAACAAAAAGGTCAGTATGTGCCACCGTCAATAGATAGAAAAAGCTACCCAATGACAGATTTAAAACAGAGAAACATAAAAAAATTGACTTTTTTTTTTAATAAAAAATAAAATATTATACAACAACAAAGATGATCCAAGGGGTTTAAACAAGACACGGAACAAGAGACTTCTTCAAGTTAGAAAATCTCTTATGGTTAAAAACTTGAATTAAATATTCATCTTTCAAAAAAATATTTTTAGAATCAAGTATAGAAAGAAAACATGAATGGTTTACCATGTCTCGATAATTAACCGGTTCCTTACCTCTAGTTTGTATCCCTTCGTCTAATCTCCCTATCACTTGGGATATAGGATGATTCTTTTGAATCTTCAACGGGGGAACTCTTCTGACGGGATCATCTACTCTATTGGAGTCCTCATTTGGACTGACTTCTGGTGTTATCTCTGGTGTTGCCTCAGGTGCGGTAACACTGGGGCCAACATCTGGTCCAGCACTTATGACAACATCTGGTCCAACATAAATGTCAAATTCACTCTGAGGTTGTTCAATCTGTATCATGAGAAGATAATCACCTGGTGTATCTGTAACACTTAACAGATCGTCAAAAACAATGTTCACAGATTCTTGAATAGTTCCCAAGCTTAAATTATACACTCAATATGCATGATTGTCTTGAGAATATCCAAGAAAAATGCCTTTATCACTCTTAGAGTAACACTTAGCTAAGTAATCCCAGTCTTTTAATATGAAACATACACACCCAAACATATGGAAGTAATGTACATGTGGTTTCTTCCCATTCAAAATCTCATAGGGTGTCATTGTTAAACCAGGTCTTAGAAAGACTCTATTTGAAATGTGACAAGCCGTGCTCAAAGCTTCAGCCCAAAATCTTTTTGAAATCCGTTTTGAAAATAACATGACACGGGCCATATCAAGCAATGTCCTATTTTTCTTTTCGGCCACCCCATTCCGTTGATGTGATTTTGATACCGAAAAATCATGGTTTATCCCCTTTTTCTTACAAAAAGTATAAAAGGAAACATTTGCAAATTCTTTTCCATGATTAGATCTTATACGAAAAATAGGTGAGCAAAACATGTTTTTGATTTTGGAGTGTAAGAGTTTAAATTTATCTAAAGTTTCAGATTTTTCTCTTAGGAAATATACCCATGAAAACCTAGAGAAATCATCAACTATAACAAAAATATACCTCTTACCTCCCAGGCTTTGTACCTCGATTGGACCCATCAAGTCCATGTGCAAAAGCTGAAAACAATGTGTTGTCCCGAAGTGTTGCTCTTGGTGTTGGGCAACACACTGGGTAACACGAGTCTCCTCATTTTTAAGGCAGTCTCCACAAACCATTTTGTTATTAAGATTCAGTTTGGGGACTCCTTTGACAGCCTCAAACTTGATAATGTTCTTCAAGTTTCGATAATGGGCATGTCCAAACTTTTGATGCTACAATGTTGTAACATCTATTTTTGCCAAATGGCACACCTGTTTGTCTTCAACAAGATAACAATTGTCACTTGATCTAATTCCTGTCATCACACAATTGTTAGTACAATCAAAGACTTCACAAGTGTTTTTATTGAATTTCACCTCTAAGTTGTCATCACAAAGTTGGCTAATACTAATTAAATTAGCTACAAGCCCATCTACATGTAAGACATTCTTTAAGGCAGGAAAACCAGTCATATTTAGTGTCCCTTTTCCTATTATATTGCTTTTACTTCCACCACCATAAGTTACACTACCTCCTTGAAAAGATTCACAGTCTTTCAAAAACAACTTTGTTCCCGTCATGTGACGTGAACATCCACTATCAAAGTACCACGATCCTTCAATATTTGTCTTTGGAGCGGTGTAAACAACATCGCATCTCAATTTAGTTTTAGGTTTCCATGACTTCTTTTTTGTGTTTTTGACCTTCTGACAGAATGTGTTATCTGGAGTGCTGGGTAACACTTCAGGTAACACAAAATAACTGGACTGTTTCTTTGAAAGAGTATTACACTTATTTTTAAAATGTCCAGAGGTGTGACAGTATTGACACACTTTTCTTTTGTCAAAAGAGTCATTAGAGAAAGAATTTTGATCAAAATCACGTTCTTTCACAAAACATATTTCATGTTCATCACAACTCAAAGAAGAAATAATTTTATCTAATGATTCTCGGAAACCAATACCTGCTTTGAGAGGCTTACTCAAATTGAGAATCTCATCCAATTTGGATGATCCGGTGTTGATTTTCTTCAAGGTGGTTTCGGCTAAAGTCAATTTGGCCTTGACTTTCTCTAGCTCGGCATCTCTCTTGGATGCTTGAACTTCCAAACGAGTTAAGTAGGCCTTGAGTCCATCGTTCATCTTG
Organism: Campanula takesimana; assembly: GCA_026119855.1. Taxonomy (NCBI): domain Eukaryota; kingdom Viridiplantae; phylum Streptophyta; class Magnoliopsida; order Asterales; family Campanulaceae; genus Campanula; species Campanula takesimana. The sequence goes on along the minus strand of JAOWBW010000667.1, from coordinate 480,325 downwards.
GTTAAATTTTTAACCATTTTGTTCTCTTTCTTCCATTCCTTGAGCAAATCATCACAAAGGTTTTTTAAACCATCAATGAGCTCATCTTTGCTCAGCTCATCCTCTTTTGAACTTCCTGCATCAAGGTTAGTAGAAACCACGAAACAAACATCGTTAGTTAAACTGAAATTGTTATACCTGACGGGTGTGGTATCAGATGTTATCTCAGTGTGTATAACATCTGTGGTAACATGTTCAGTCTCCGAGTCACTTATTGTGACAAACATGTTTGTTTGATCAGGTTCTCCCTCCTGGAGATCGAAAGCCATGACAAAGGACCGAACCACTTAGTAACGTCAAGTGACCGGGCTCTGGTGCCAATTGAAAATGTTTGTCAAAGGCTTTCTGAGAACAGATGTTACCTCAAGTGTTAGGTAACACCCCAGGTAACACACGCTGACGGACAGAATACACACACCCGAAAATATAAGAGTTTTGCAGCGGAAAAATAAATAGCACAAGAGATATATTTTTCTCAAGTTATATAAATATAACTTGAGATGCCTAAATGGCGAAAACTTTATAATCAATACTAATTACAAAGTCAAAAGGTTCCCTATAGCTAGTACAATATACGATCTATGGAACCAAAAGTAGAACAAAGTACGATGATCCTATCCTAGCCAAAACACACTCAAACCCGAAGTATTTGAGTGTGGAAAAGAGTGTATGGGAGGGAGGATCTAATGAGCCAAGAAGTACTTTGCTCTTTGTGCTATGGATGTGTGTAAAATTTGGCTTGTCTTCAATCTTCATCCAAGCATCTATTTATAGCCAACCAAGACTTGGAGGCTACACAAATAACAGCCTTGGGCTGTTTGTGATCGTGTGAGGGGAGAGTGGAGTGAGTTGGCCATGATCTCCTATCTTCAAGGAAGACTTGGTCTTCTTTTCCATATTTTTCTCAACCGCTTTCTTGAAGCCCAAGTCCTTGCTTCTCCTTCTTGTACCTCATGCTTCCAAAGCCTTGTACATCTTCAATTAATCAGCAACAACAACTTTGAAATGGTCTCCCACGTTTTTCTCCATATTTAACACATGTTAAATATGTTTGAGACTCCTTCATTTACTCACCAATTATGAATAAATCTCCATTAATTTTTCTTCCACATTTTAAGCTCCATAAACCAACTTTATTATACCTGAAAATATGGACCAACATCCAGAAAATAATATTATGACATTAGTATAAAAATTACATTAGAAAGAAATATCAAATTACAAAGAATCTCGTCACAGCACTTAGACTGTCAGGGCAACACCTGAGGTAACACCTCAGTTCTGCACTAACAATCTCCCCCTTAATTTGAGATTTCTTTACAATCACCTAAGTGTTGGTACCTGCAAAAACAAGTTAACCATATGCAGTATAACAGAGCATTTCACGAAAGATTAACTCCCCCTTAATCATGGAGTTAACCGAAACAACAAAGATTTACTTAATATACTAATTGTAAAGTAGAACCATGTTTAAAACAATTAGTAGTTTAAAACAAAAAGTAAATCAAAGTTTTAAAATCCACAAAACCACAAGTCATAAACCAAAGCATAACCACCAAAGTATTAAAGTTCTAAATTAAGAACTAAAATACGAATTGTTTTAAAAACCAAACCAACCAAAAACAGAAATTGTTTTGAAACCATTTTAAAGTACCATTAAAAGTCATTGCCCAAGAGTTGTGGCAACATCAACCTTCAAACAAGGTTATTCTTCTTCTTCTTATCCATCATCCACTAGTACCAGCATCTCCAGTAACATCTTCAGTAGCACGAGTTGTACCAGCATCACCAACAGCATCAGTAGCAGCACGAGTACCTGCACTAGTATCAGCACACTATCTCCCCCTGGTTGGGAAGAAATCAAATTAATGAAGCCGATGGTGTCTTCTTGGATGGTTAAGAAACCGATTTGGAGGAAGAATGGGCTTTTCTTTTAGGTTTCTTGGAGCGGTAACAGGTGGTTGAAAGGCAGTCACGGTTGGGGTAGGTTGGACTGAAGTAGCAACCATGGAAGGATCATCAATGGACATGGCCATAGATGGAGAGATATTGGAAACCATGGGAGATATGTCCATAGGTGAAGTAACACCCGAGATAACACCCGGTGACTCCTCTTGAGGTGCGGATTGGTTAGGGTTTTGGGAAGGTGAAGCCATTGTTGAATTTTGAGAGGTAGAAAAGGAGATTTTTTTTTTAGAAGGGTTTTTTATTTTGGGGAAGGTTGCTGAGATAGAGAAAAAGCGATGAAGAGGAGGGAGTATATAGGTGCGTTTGAGAGAGAAAGAGAGAGTAAATAGGGATAGGATTTTAGGAGGTTAAGGAATGTGAATTAGGAGAGGAAATTAATTTAAACTTAACTCTTATCATCTAAATTAACTAAGACCCTTATTTTTACTCACATTTAAACTATCCTAATTAAACTCCCCCTATTTACGAGCACACAAAACCAACTCCCTACACATCCGTTTTTTTTTTTTTTTTTTTTTTATATAAATAAAACGAAAAAAGAAAAGAAAAAAATTAAGACGGTAAAATTAATGATGTAACGATCTCTAAAAATTTGAAGATAGATTCCTAAATTTTAGGGAAATTGTTACAACTATATTTTACCAAAGTAAAAGATTTGTTTTAGACTTTTTCAAAATTGTAAACTCTTTTTCTTTAAATAAAAAGACTTTCAAACTTTGAAAATTTAAAAAACAATTCTGAAAATAAAATAAAAAAACGAATGTAGCACACACTAATGTGTTGATGGCAATGATGGTAACACTTAAGATAACATTCGTGATAAACATCCCTTATTGAATTTATATTAAGGCAATTAAGGCGAGATAGACCTCATTTTTGAACACATGAGGCGAAGATATGCTTCTATAATAAGCATTTTAGGTATAACAAGCTTGCCAAATATGAACACTTTAGGCAAAGAAAATCTAATAATTTAGATATAAAAAGCTTGTTCTTCATCTTCAAACACTTTAATATAAACATATTTTACACTTCTTTATCTACAAGGGAGCATCGTAGTAGCGAGCTCCGTGCCCCGAGTCCTTATAAAGTGTAAATATGCTTAGGTGATTTGTACCTTTCAAGTAGGATACACTGTAGCTGCGAGCTCCATGTTCCTAATACTTAGTACAAGTCACAAGATAACATCTCCCTTTGGCAAGAGTGCATCGTCGTAGAGAGCGCCGTGCCCCGAGCTACTAAGGAAGTATTATCTGAGCTTTTTAGCCTTTATGCCTCTGATTTCATCAAAAAGTTAGTGACTTTGTCACTTTTGAGAACAAAGGAATTTTATCAAAGATGTTACCTTGAGTGTTATCATACCATAACAAAAAGGTCAGTATGTGCCACCGTCAATAGATAGAAAAAGCTACCCAGTGACAGATTTAAAACAGAGAAACATAAAAAAATTGACTTTTTTTTTTAAATAAAAAATAAAATAATATACAACAACAAAGATGATCCAAGGGGTTTAAACAAGACACGGAACAAGAGACTTCTTCAAGTTAGAAAATCTCTTATGGTTAAAAACTTGAATTAAATATTCATCTTTCAAAAAAATATTTTTAGAATCAAGTATAGAAAGAAAACATGAATGGTTTACCATGTCTCGATAATTAACCGGTTCCTTACCTCTAGTTTGTATCCCTTCGTCTAATCTCCCTATCACTTGGGATATAGGATGATTCTTTTGAATCTTCAACGGGGGAACTCTTCTGACGGGATCATCTACTCTATTGGAGTCCTCATTATTTTCATTTTTTGCAACTGGACTGACTTCTGGTGTTATCTCTGGTGTTGCCTCAGGTGCGGTAACACTGGGGCCAACATCTGGTCCAGCACTTATGACAACATCTGGTCCAACATAAATGTCAAATTCACTCTGAGGTTGTTCAATCTGTATCATGAGAGGATAATCACCTGGTGTATCTGTAACACTTAACAGATCGTCAAAAACAATGTTCACAGATTCTTGAATAGTTCCCAAGCTTAAATTATACACTCGATATGCATGATTGTCTTGAGAATATCCAAGAAAAATGCCTTTATCACTCTTAGAGTAACACTTAGCTAAGTAATCCCAGTCTTTTAATATGAAACATACACACCCAAACACATGGAAGTAATGTACATGTGGTTTCTTCCCATTCAAAATCTCATAGGGTGTCATTGTTAAACCAGGTCTTAGAAAGACTCTATTTGAAATGTGACAAGCCGTGCTCAAAGCTTCAGCCCAAAATCTTTTTGAAATCCGTTTTGAAAATAACATGACACGGGCCATATCAAGCAATGTCCTATTTTTCTTTTCGGCCACCCCATTCCGTTGATGTGATTTTGATACCGAAAAATCATGGTTTATCCCCTTTTTCTTACAAAAAGTATAAAAGGAAACATTTGCAAATTCTTTTCCATGATTAGATCTTATACGAAAAATAGGTGAGCAAAACATGTTTTTGATTTTGGAGTGTAAGAGTTTAAATTTATCTAAAGTTTCAGATTTTTCTCTTAGGAAATATACCCATGAAAACCTAGAGAAATCATCAACTATAACAAAAATATACCTCTTACCTCCCAGGCTTTGTACCTCGATTGGACCCATCAAGTCCATGTGCAAAAGCTGAAAACAATGTGTTGTCCCGAAGTGTTGCTCTTGGTGTTGGGCAACACACTGGGTAACACGAGTCTCCTCATTTTTAAGGCAGTCTCCACAAACCATTTTGTTATTAAGATTCAGTTTGGGGACTCCTTTGACAGCCTCAAACTTGATAATGTTCTTCAAGTTTCGATAATGGGCATGTCCAAACTTTTGATGCTACAATGTTGTAACATCTATTTTTGCCAAATGGCACACCTGTTTGTCTTCAACAAGATAACAATTGTCACTTGATCTAATTCCTGTCATCACACAATTGTTAGTACAATCAAAGACTTCACAAGTGTTTTTATTGAATTTCACCTCTAAGTTGTCATCACAAAGTTGGCTAATACTAATTAAATTAGCTACAAGCCCATCTACATGTAAGACATTCTTTAAGGCAGGAAAACCAGTCATATTTAGTGTCCCTTTTCCTATTATATTGCTTTTACTTCCACCACCATAAGTTACACTACCTCCTTGAAAAGATTCACAGTCTTTCAAAAACAACTTTGTTCCCGTCATGTGACGTGAACATCCACTATCAAAGTACCACGATCCTTCAATATTTGTCTTTGGAGCGGTGTAAACAACATCGCATCTCAATTTAGTTTTAGGTTTCCATGACTTCTTTTTTGTGTTTTTGACCTTCTGACAGAATGTGTTATCTGGAGTGCTGGGTAACACTTCAGGTAACACAAAATAACTGGACTGTTTCTTTGAAAGAGTATTACACTTATTTTTAAAATGTCCAGAGGTGTGACAGTATTGACACACTTTTCTTTTGTCAAAAGAGTCATTAGAGAAAGAATTTTGATCAAAATCACGTTCTTTCACAAAACATATTTCATGTTCATCACAACTCAAAGAAGAAATAATTTTATCTAATGATTCTCGGAAACCAATACCTGCTTTGAGAGGCTTACTCAAATTGAGAATCTCATCCAATTTGGATGATCCGGTGTTGATTTTCTTCAAGGTGGTTTCGGCTAAAGTCAATTTGGCCTTGACTTTCTCTAGCTCGGCATCTCTCTTGGATGCTTGAACTTCCAAACGAGTTAAGTAGGCCTTGAGTCCATCGTTCATCTTGGTTAAATTTTTAACCATTTTGTTCTCTTTCTTCCATTCCTTGAGCAAATCATCACAAAGGTTTTTTAAACCATCAATGAGCTCATCTTTGCTCAGCTCATCCTCTTTTGAACTTCCTGCATCAAGGTTAGTAGAAACCACGAAACAAACATCGTTAGTTAAACTGAAATTGTTATACCTGACGGGTGTGGTATCAGATGTTATCTCAGTGTGTATAACATCTGTGGTAACATGTTCAGTCTCCGAGTCACTTATTGTGACAAACATGTTTGTTTGATCAGGTTTCCCTCCTGGAGATCGAAAGCCATGACAAAGGACCGAACCACTTAGTAACGTCAAGTGACCGGGCTCTGGTGCCAATTGAAAATGTTTGTCAAAGGCTTTCTGAGAACAGATGTTACCTCAAGTGTTAGGTAACACCCCAGGTAACACACGCTGACGGACAGAATACACACACCCGAAAATATAAGAGTTTTGCAGCGGAAAAATAAATAGCACAAGAGATATATTTTTCTCAAGTTATATAAATATAACTTGAGATGCCTAAATGGCGAAAACTTTATAATCAATACTAATTACAAAGTCAAAAGGTTCCCTATAGCTAGTACAATATACGATCTATGGAACCAAAAGTAGAACAAAGTACGATGATCCTATCCTAGCCAAAACACACTCAAACCCGAAGTATTTGAGTGTGGAAAAGAGTGTATGGGAGGGAGGATCTAATGAGCCAAGAAGTACTTTGCTCTTTGTGCTATGGATGTGTGTAAAATTTGGCTTGTCTTCAATCTTCATCCAAGCATCTATTTATAGCCAACCAAGACTGGAGGCTACACAAATAACAGCCTTGGGCTGTTTGTGATCGTGTGAGGGGAGAGTGGAGTGAGTTGGCCATGATCTCCTATCTTCAAGGAAGACTTGGTCTTCTTTTCCATATTTTTCTCAACCGCTTTCTTGAAGCCCAAGTCCTTGCTTCTCCTTCTTGTACCTCATGCTTCCAAAGCCTTGTACATCTTCAATTAATCAGCAACAACAACTTTGAAATGGTCTCCCACGTTTTTCTCCATATTTAACACATGTTAAATATGTTTGAGACTCCTTCATTTACTCACCAATTATGAATAAATCTCCATTAATTTTTCTTCCACATTTTAAGCTCCATAAACCAACTTTATTATACCTGAAAATATGGACCAACATCCAGAAAATAATATTATGACATTAGTATAAAAATTACATTAGAAAGAAATATCAAATTACAAAGAATCTCGTCACAGCACTTAGACTGTCAGGGCAACACCTGAGGTAACACCTCAGTTCTGCACTAACAGTTTTTGTGTACAATTTATTAGGGTTTAGTGTGTGATTTTGTTCCCTTTGTCAGATAGATTTCTTTATGCTTTATACTCTGTATTAAGGAAGCAGGAAGCTCATAATTAATTACTATTAATGTTTTACTGTGACAGATGTTGTGATTAAGAAATACAAGAATGCAAGATCAAATTTGGAAATGTTGGACAGGATGGGAGCTTATATTTTACATGGATTTGATGCAACCAAAATGAAGCTACACACTGATCTTCGAATGCGCAAATTTGACCGGATTATCTATAACTTCCCTCATGCTGGATTTTATGGAAAGGAAGACAATACCCGTGTCATTAGGTGAGCTTTTCCTTATGGTGGTATAATTAAATACTGTTAAAGAGTTATGAAAACTGATCTCTTTGGTAAATTTTTCTGGTTTTTACATGAGAAGACTGAAAGCTTGTTGAGCCTCGATTGACAGCTTAAGCTTTCAGATTAAGTGGTAACTTAACGTGGTATCAGAGTGGGCCCTTCATGCACGTGCGAGCCCAAAATTGGCCCACGATGTTCTAGCTCACCATGCTTTTGTTATTTTCATCATCAAAAAATATTATTTTTGTTGATTCTTTTAATTGCTCATTATATCTTCTTGTACAGGATGCATCAGAATCTAGTTCATGGCTTCTTTAAGAATGCTAGTGGCATGCTGCGGGTATATGGCGAGATTCATGTAAACCACAAAACGACTCCCCCTTTTTGCCAGTGGAATATCGGCGAGCTAGCATGGCAAAATTCTCTGTCTTTGATCGAGTGTGTTGATTTCAAAAAAGAAGATTATCCTGGTTACAACAACAAAAGAGGAGCTGGTATTAGATGTGATGATCCCTTTCCTTTAGGCCCGTGCAGTACTTTCAAGTTTATAATTTCTCCAACAGCAAACAAAGCAAGAACTCAACTTTGCCAAATTATGTCAATCGTCAACAACTTCATGTGATACAACAACAGCCCGATCCAGTTGGTTTTGCACGGCGCCCTTATGTCAATCCTCGACAACTTGAGGTGATCGAAAAGCGTCCCAATTCAGTTGCTTTTGCACAGCCTTCAATAAATCCAGCTATGCACATGGATTATGTCCCGAGATCTGTAAGGTCACGCCCTCCAACAGTTGCATGGAACCAATGCCGTAGTAATTTTAATGACTACTTGAACTATGTGACGGAAACATTCAGGGAAACCAGTTACAGCGTAAAATACTTGGTTGAGTCTCTGAGACCTCGCTTTGAAAGATACTAGGCAGAAAAACAAGGACGACGCTCGAGTGATTTGGACAGGAGTTGGCGGGGTTGGATATTGACTATGTATCTCATCCAAGTCAACAGTCAATAACATTTTGCTTTTGTCGATTTCTGGTGATGCAAATACAAGTTTGCATTTGTATGAATCCCTCTGTTTGAAGGCAGAGCACATTTGGTTAGTGAAGTAGGTAAAGTTGTAAACTGGTATTTGGATGCAAACTCTGGTTTATGTCAAACTTGAAAGTGTGTTCTTTGTTCTTGAGAGTTTTTACGGCTAGCTCGCTACTTGACTGTTGATGCATTAAATTTTTGACTGGTGAATAATTTATGTTACTGGCCTCATGTGAATGGACGATTGTCCAAACAGGACTCTGTAGCCTTAAATCGATATTGAACTATGCAGCATAGCAAATTAGCAATCCTTGTCGCCAGTCCAAATCCCTTCTTCCTACGCTGATAGCATGATTGTGGTCTGTTGGGGAATTGGGGGATCTCCGCATCCTGAACAACCCTCTCCTACATATTATTATCTCTCCTCCAAGATTACACAAACATGATCATGGCCGGGTTGTAGGATCGCCCCACATGGCTCTCCTAGGCCCCCGGCCCCCTCCTAAACACTATTTTGTGCTCTCTTTTTGATATCCTAACTCTCTCCTTTTGGGTACAAAATATTATGGTGGTAGTCACAATATATTTATAGGGATACAAAACCTAATTCTGATCAAAACCTGATTCACCCGGAGTCCTTGAGACGGAAGGAATATAATTGTGAATATGGGAATTGATATCCTTAACTAATAAGGAGATAATTCCTTATTCACAATCACTTTGACGTGCACACCAATTGGGCTTTAGGCCACACGGCCATGCCAACTATTCCCACTTCAGATCCCGTCTCCGCCTTTCTGTCACCCTGGGCAGTCGCACACCTCCTCTATGGGCGGTCGCCGACTTCAACAGTCTGCTCCGATTTCTCTACGGTTTTGATCTTCTCCTCGGTTTTGGCTCCAATCCCAACAATCTCCCACCTGGAGACATAAACCACCATTGTGACATACTCCATCAAACTCCCACCAGAGAATGAACCACCAAATATTTTTACACCACCATTGTATCACCAAGCTCTCCTTGATGATGATAAGCCTCCACGCTCCTCCACCATGAGCCTCCACGCCCAAGTAATAAGGGGAGTTGAAACCAAGCGACGCTTCAACCTCTCCGTGTTAGATCCTTCTTGCCTCCCCAAATCAACTTCTACCTTGATTTATTTGCAAGACTAACTTCGCCTTCTCCCTCCTAGATCCACTCCCCTTGTAATGCTCCTCATGAAACTCGGACACACCTTGCTTCTTGCATTGTCTTCTTGTGGTCTTTCCTCGCTCTCTGTTAGGGCCACTTGACTCCCACCGCATTGAAACTTTTGATTCACTCTCCCCCCTAACATGCCGTTCATTGATGTCTCTCCGTTTTACACCAATAGACCGGTCTTTACGCCTCATGCTCCCACCCGGAACGAATTTGATGTTTTCGGTAGAGTACAACATCCTCCTATCTCCTCATCCGTCGTTTGCAAGAAGTCCTCCTCTTCTCACGTGGTCTAACCGGCTTATACCACTCATCTTTTGCATTGTCGGTTGCTTACGCAAGTGCCTGATGCGTTCCTCCTTTTCTTTCATATTTTTCTCCAACCACCTTGACTGCCCCAAGATCCCTTGAACACCTCTGATCCATCTTGATCTCTGCATCTCCAAATCCCACCTCGAATCTCTGCAGATCTCATAAGAAACAAACGAACTATTCAGACTTTCTGGTTTTCCGCACGATCGTTGACCTATTTGGCATGTGTCTTGCTTCAACCATAAACCCTAGCAGCTCTCAGATTTACCCTGCACGTCTTCCACACGAAGAATCTGCACTGCACGTGCGCTGCACCAAGCCTGCACGTGTATTGCACGTGCGCTGCACGAAAATCTGTTGTCTCTTTTCTTCACCTTGGATCTCTCCTAGATCTCAAACCAAAGCTCTTGATACCAGTTGTTCGGAATTTAGTGGTACCCCTATAGCAATTAAGATCAAGAACAACACACCCACAAAGACAATTATGAGAGAATCACACACACAAAGACAACTATGAGAGAATCACACACACAAGAACACAAGAATTGTTTACCCGGTTCGTTCAACACATGACCTACGTCCGGGGGAAATTGCCAAGCCAATATATTATTAAATACTTTTTAATAATGTGCTACAATGTGTTCTAGGTCGGAACTATGCTTATATAGCAGTACAAAGAAGCCCTAAACTGTTGGTCCCAGAGACACAACAAGGGTATGAAAAGAGGCTAGAGGGGGGGGGGTGAATAGCCTATTTAAAATTTCAACCCTTTTTCAAAATTCAACCTTTATGCTTACACTTGAATTTTGCGGTAGATAAAAACCACACGGTCAAGTATAAAATGCACAACGGAAGTTTTCGTTGAAATAAGTTAAGAGTTGGTTTTGATAAGTTCAATGCGGTAGGTTTGTTTTTTGCGGTAGATAGTGCGGTAGATGTATATGCGGTAGGTAGTAGTGCGGTAGGTTAAGGTGAGGTAGGTTGAAAGATTGAAAATTTGTGTCTTAGAGATTTTTGGCAAATGATAAGTTAGTCAGATTTTAACTTAGGCAATGAGGTAGACAAACAAACACAATTCACACTTGTTCTTAAATCTGAAAGATCAAACACTAAAAGACAAACAAGATTAATATGAACAAGTGAAGAACAATATGAACAAGATGAACAAGACTTAAAGTAAATTTGCAGAAAGGTAAAGTGCAGTGAGTAAATGACACAATGATTTGGAAAGGTTCGATCTGTTAAAAGATCTACGTCCTTTACCAAGATGGTCAGTCTTGGATTTTGAATGGAGGATGTATTAATTCTCTTGAGTACAGATTACAAAGATGAAGAACTGAATTAACTCCTATTTTCTATGAAGAACAATCCTAGACTTAGACCAGTGTATCCCTAATGATTCAATCTATGTGATTGATCAATCGGGGTGAGTGTGTGTGTAAGAATCAAGAGCTCTTGAAATCTATATGATTTTAGAGCCTAATGAATCTTGTGTTGAGAGGCTTAAGATTTGATCTTGAAGGTTGCTGGAGATTTGTTGAAGACTTGAAGGTTGAGTGCTTGAAGATTCAAAGGATTCTGGAAATCTTGAGTATGATCTTCAATCACCAAGAATTTCAACAGCAATTTCTCTCTTGGAATCTCTGCTTTTATTCAATGAAGAATTCAAGGTCTATTTATAGCCTTGAAGGAGAAACTAGCCGTTTGAATTCTTGGAGGGCAAGTTTGGAGGACAATGAGTTGTTGATTTCTAATTGGAGCTCATTCTGAGTTGTCCTTTTGTTGCAGAGTCATGGTGGTCCAACTGTACTATGATGACAGTTGTATTCAAATTTGAAATTTGAATTTGCAACGTTCTAAACTAACCAAGGTTTTGGACACAAGTGTGACCATGGTTAAGTTTGAACCAAACTTGAGTTTATTCAACTCTGGTTACATGCGGTCGAATGAGCCATGCGGTAGGCTTGCATTATGCGGTCGATGTCTTGCATGAGGCAAGCATGGAGCATGCGGTAGATAGTTTCATGCGGTAGGTTGAGTACTTGCCACATATCTCCAGATTAGAAAAATTTTAGGGTCCTAATCTGCTAAGCCTAACAAACTAAAAAATAGACTATTCTAAATGAAGTACAAGTACTTCTTACAATATATCCTAAAGTCCACAAAGAGTAAAATAAGGTTATGGGATCAATCAAATCTAGGTAATAGGAGTGGTTTATAATAAGCATACCCAACAATCTCCCCCTATTTGATTGAGACCATTACCTACTATAACAAAGGCTAATTCATTGTACTTGGTAAAAACATGTTTTCAAGAAAATAATATTTTATTAATCATGTCCCAAGTCAATGCACACTCTAAGCCAATGTTATAGATTTCTATCATCCTAATAAGAAAAAAATTACTAATCTAGAGGATAGAAATATCATTTGAAACATTTCAAGACAAATAGTCAGAGAAGGAATAGAAACGCAACAAACACAATAAACAATCATACTCCAAGATGATAATCATTACGGCAGCAGGAGTAAAAGGATCACAAAAGGGAATTAATGTCAAGTTACAAACCCAAAATAAAGACATAAAATTAAGATTGTTTTAAACATCAAATTTTCATGACCACATGCGGTCAGATCAAATGCGGTCAATATCAATGAGGTCTTCAATGAATTTTGCGGCAAGAGGAAAGCGGTAGGCTGGGATATTCAATCCTGGAATCATGACTGGAGCAGTGACTCCATCTTCTTCTTCCTCTTCACCGTGAGCTTGGACATTGCCGTGACCTGCTTCAGGAGGTTGAAAAGCTTCCTGCGCAGCTTGAATCACGCCTTGTCGATTAAGCCTGTTCATTACCGTATTGATGCGGTTGGATAGGAGGTCAATCTTGGTAGATTGTCCTTCAATTCTGACGTTGTTGATCTCAATACGGTTGGTTTGAACCTTCATCGCTTCAGTCATCGCGGCAATCTTGGGAGTAAACTTTTCAGCAACCGTAAGAAGTGCGGTATTTGCTTGAACCATTATTTCCTCCTTTAGAGAAGATTTCAACTTCTTCAGCTCTTTACCCAGCTCATCCTTAATTTCGAGCTTATCATCATTCATTGACTTTGAAAGCTCTTTGCTTGCCCCCTCAACCCCACTGACAACATTATTACTAATGTAATCAGTTTGTTTTCTGAGCACATCTTTGAGCGCGGCAAGAGTGAGGGAAGGAGTATCAGCTTCGGTAGGAGGTGGAGGAGCGGTAGAGGTGCTAGTTGTTCTGCCGATGATGTCCTTCACAGCCTTTGTTATCACAACACTCTCCCCCTTAATGGTCGCAATCATTTCAGAGGGAAGTGCGGCAACATCTCGCTTCAAAGCGGCTTGATCAGTTTTTAACTCAATAACCTCCTCTCGAAGTGCCACCATACTAGACACTAGAGATTCAACCTGTGACTGGGTGTCTGCCTGCATCTGAGTCAAAAGTTTAACTGCGGCAAGGAGCTCAGCAGTGGATGATGCGGCAGCCTCAGGTTGGACGGTCAAAGGGGTTGGCACGGCAGGGTCAGGAACTGCGGTAGGAGGAACTTCAACGTGTTGCTCAGAAACATTATCCCTTGGTGACATTGTCTCATCATCACCAATGTCTTCAACATTCTCCACATCCATAGCTTGACCACCGGCGGACTTATCACTTTCAGTAGAGCTTGCCTTCTCCTCATCTTCTGAGCTTTCATCAACTAAACCTTTGTCAATAGGTTTGGAAGTAGGTGCGGCAGCAGCATCATCTGAGTCCTCATTCTCATCATCTTCAATTTCATCTTTCTCTTCATCGGTGGCTGCGGCATCATCACCATTTCCATCTTTACTTTCAGTTTCTTCAAGGTCCTCTGTGGCATCACCACCCTGAGAGACCTCCTCCATATCATCTAATTGAGCATCCAAAATGAAATTTTTGGCAATCTTGGGAGGAGAGATGGTAAGATCCTCATCAGAGCCAAACTCAGGAGATTGAACTTCAGGAGAGGGTGATTTGACCTTGGCCTTTTTGGATACTTTAACAGGACTTGGAGCATGAGAATGCTTCTTAGCAGGTTTCTCAACAGGTCTCTCCCCCTGACTTGCGGCAGGCTTAGATTTTGAAGCCAAAGATACGGTAGGTTTGGACGGAAGGGAAGATTTGGAAGGATTGGAAGGTTTCTTCTTTGGTTGAGGTTCAGGAGAGGGAGACAGTGAAGGTACGGTAGAGAGATTCTTAGATGACTTAGCTTTGGGTTGAGTGACAGGGGAAGAGGTTGCGGTCGAAATGACCTTGGGTTTTGATAGGGGCTTTGATTTTGGAGCGGTAGGGACCGATGGCTCAGAGATTGTGATTCCAGCGGCAGATGGTTTGGACTTCTTCACAACAGATGGTTCACCAACCTTTTCTTTTCCTTTAATGGAAGTTGGAGGGGAGGGTAGATTAACATCTTTACCCTTTGCACTGGCCTTCATTGCGGCAGCATGCTTGAGGTCCTGTTCAAATGCGGCAGCCTCCACATCACTAACCATTTTATCACCAAGATTTGCCTGACCTCTTTTAGAGTATTTGGGAGGGATGTACTCCTCAATAGGATCTCTGAGAAGATAGGAGCGATACATTTCATCTCCAAAATTGTTGCGGTAATTGACCCTCATGGACTTGCGGCAAAAGTCCTTAGAAGTGGAAATAGGGACCTTGTAAGATTTGGTCTTTTCAAATAACTCATTGATACGAAGTGTGTGACTCATAAGGTGAGAAATAAGACGACTGTTGGTGCGGTATTTAGTATCTCCAGAGTCTGCCGCATCCTTGTAAGCAAGGATGTTGACCTTCAGAACATCATAAATTATCTGGCCCCAATCCAGATATCTGCCGAGGTAGATAGCAGCACAAATCCTCCATTGAGTATTGTTAAAGTTGGTATGGTTACCAGTCTTGCACAACAACCCATGATCAACTAGATGGCCTATGTGATACATGATCTCCCCTACATCTTTGCGTTGGATCTTCAAAATATCAGTAGATCCTGCCAGCTTCTGCGCGAGACTTCTAAGTTCAGCTTTCGAGATCTCCTCTGGACCTCCCTTAAGTCTCTTGATTCCCACGGCATGAGCCAAATCTCTGGCATCAAAAGCCATGTCAATTCCCATGACCCTGGCCTTAATGTACTTGGGGTGAGCATCAGGATTTTCAGCATCCTCCATTTCCACGGCAGTAGTGAAAAATTCATCTACAAATGCAGGTAGATGGAACTTTTGATCAATTGAAAAGAAAGGCAGAAGTCCACATTTCTTTAGGCGCGCAAGGATGTTGCGGCCGATGGCATCCAACTTTAGATCCTCAGAGTCAATGATGATTCCAGGAAGAAAATGATTAAGATCCTGAAATAACACAAGGTTCAAAGTTTAGGATAGCGGTAGAGTGTGCGGTCACTTGACAAAGGAATGGTGCGAGGTCGACACGGTCAAGTGAGGCACGGTAAGAGGGGTTGCGGTAGAAGATGATATAAGTTAACCGCAAACACTTAGCAGAAAAATAAGTAAACATCAAAGTATGAAAAGTGCATAAACAAGATATGCAACAAAGGTGAAATCAAAAGTGGATCAAAAAGTGAATATCCCAAGAACACGATGAACACAATGATGAACACGAAGAACACTATGAGGCAAACTAAACCCAGAATCTTAGAAAATGACTAAAAAGAAGCGATAAATGCAGAGAATGATTCGGAAATACATATAGAGCCATAAAAACACTTCAATTTCATGAAATAAACAACTTTAAACCCAGAAATTGAAAGGGAAGAAAACGAAAAGTTTCATAAACCCATTTGGGTATAAAAATCCAATAAAACAACAATGAAATCGTATGAGATCAGTAAGTAGATGAATCAGAACAAACGATATTCATTAAACTTAATATTGTAACATTTATAACGCAAGAGATCAAAAATTCTCAAGGAATATGAAGGGTTTTCGAAAAACCCACCAAGAACAAAAAGTGATTTTGAGAATTCATACCATAATGACAACCGGAGGAGCTTGTGGAGGAACAGAACTGGGATTATCGTCACCAGAAGTAACAGATTTTGAGGATTTCTTGGTTTGATGTTTCGACATTATATATAGAGAGATTTTGAGAGAAAGGCGGTTTGAAAAGTAGGTTTTAGAGAGAGGGATTTTCTGAAAAAGTAAGATAATCAGAGTGATGGAGGAGAAGAAGGTGGAACGGTTTGGTGAAGGGGGGGTTTTGCAGAGGTCAGAGTGATGGGAAGGAGGGAGGTTAACTCTGCAAAAAGTACGGATGTGACCTAGGGATGTCTGATCGAATTAAATGCGAGGTTACTAGGTGTCAAGTCAATAGCCTAATGACGGCTCATAAATGATTTTAAGGAATAAAAATTTAATGTTCCAAAATATTTGAATTAAATAGAACGAGGGAAAAGAGGATGTTACCTTAATGCCCTTGAGGTAGATATGACTGAAACATCCTAAATATCTCTAAGTTAGAATGACTTACCTGGGGTCCTTGTGCGGTAACTATGAGGTCGACCGTGACATGTGCGGTCGATTGAGATCTTACCTTGCTTGGTTTAGTTTTTGAGATGAAGTATTACTATGAGGTAACAAGACTTTATGCGGCAGTATGAAGTGTGCGGCAACATTTGAATGATGCGGTAAATTGGAGGTACGGTCAAGTGAGGGATTGAAAAATCAATGGTATTTGCTTGACCGTGATATGTCTGCCGTGTACCTATCTTGATTTTGAACTTTTGACAAACATTAGTACAAGAAATTTGTATGGACAAGTTTGAGTTAAAGTTCAAGCATACCCATTTCTCCTCTTAGATACCTAAATCTCTTGGAATCGAGAGCTTTGGTGAGAATATCTACAATTTGATTATCAGTACCCACATACTCTAGATGGATATTACCTTTTTCCACATGATCCTTGAGAAAGTGGTATTTGATATCAATGTGTTTGGTTTTGGAATGCATGACAGGGTTGTTGGAGACAGCGATGGTAGATGTATTGTCACAAAAGATTGGACAATTTTCTTCTTTGATTGCATAGTCAACCAATTGTTGCTTCATCCACAGCACTTGGCAGCAGCAGCTTCCAGCAGCTATATATTCAGCTTCTGTGGTAGATACAGAGACTGAGGCTTGTTTCTTGCTTGCCCATGAAACTAGTCGATTTCCAAGGAAATGACAAGTTCCACTCGTGCTTTTCCTGTCGATGGTACATGCTGCATAATCTGCATCTGAGTAACCTATAAGATCAAAAGTTGAATCTTTGGAGTACCAAAGTCCAAGGTTAATAGTCCCAGATAGATATCGAATAATACGTTTAACAGCAATAAGATGTGCTTCTCTAGGATCAGCTTGATAACGAGCACAAACGCAAACACTAAACATGATATCTGGCCTACTAGCAGTTAAGTATAGGAGAGAGCCAATCATACCTCGATATAAGGTTTGATCAACCTTCTTACCTTTCAAGTCTTTATCTAGCTTGTTACCAGTAGCCATAGGAGTGTCGTATGCCTTTGCATTTTCAAGTCCAAATTTCTTGATGAGATCTCTAGTGTACTTAGCTTGGTTGAGGAAGATGCCTTCAGCACATTGTTTGATTTGTAGCCCAAGGAAAAATGTTAATTCTCCCATCATGCTCATCTCAAATTTGTTTTTCATGAGTTTCTCAAAACGCTTACACAACAATTCATTAGTAGAGCCAAAAATAATATCATCATGCTCGTGGAGCTTGTTTGAGTCCATACAAGGCTTTACGGAGTTTGTAGACATGATTTGGAAATTTGGGATCTTCAAATCCGGGCGGTTGAGCAACAAAGACGGTTTCTTGAAGTTCTCCGTTGAGAAATGCACTCTTCACATCCATTTGATATAACTTGAATCTTTTGTAAGAGGCATTAGCTAAGAATATCCTTATAGCTTCGAGTCTTGCAACGGGGGCAAATGTTTCATCATAATCAATGCCTTCTTCTTGTCTATATCCTTGTGCAACCAACCTAGCTTTGTTCCTTGTGATGCTTCCATTCTCATCCATCTTGTTTCGGAACACCCACTTTGTACCAATCACTCCTTGATCTTGTGGCCTTGGAACCAAGGTCCAAACTTTACATCTTTCAAATTGGTTGAGCTCTTCTTGCATAGCTACAACCCAACTTGAGTCCTGGAGTGCTTCATCAACTTTCTTAGGTTCAACTTGAGATATGAATGCGGTAAGTGCATCATAGTTTGATCTTCTTGTTCTAACGCCAGAATGCAAATCACCAATGATATTCTGAATTGGGTGATCTCTGACCTCACGAACTTCTTGAGGTATGTCTGGTTGAGTTGATGGTGGTTGTAAATCTTCTAGTGGTACATTATTTGAGTCATCCCAGTCATAAGTGATTTGAGGGATAGGTTCTTCAACATTTATGGGTGTCTCAACTTCAACTCCATTTGAGGTAGCAGCAGATGAGGTAGCTTCTGGTGCTTCATGTGAGGTAGATGGAGGTGCAGTTGAGGTAGATGGGTTTCCTTGTGTTGATTGATTTTGGGGTTGAGTTGTACCTGTCTCATTTATCTCAACAAAATCATCAGCAACATTTGGAGCCATATGTGGCTCAAGGAGAGAATGTTCATCAAAAGTAACATGGACGGATTCAACTATCTTAAGAGTGGTTTTGTTAAATACACGAAAAGCTTTTGAGTGTTTAGCATACCCAATAAATATACCTTCATCGGCCTTAGGAGCAAATTTACCTCGATGTTCTTTACCGTTGTAGAGTATAAAGCATTTGCATCCAAATATCTTGAAGTATGCTATGTTGGGGGTTCTTCCTCTCCAAAGTTCATAAGGAGTTTTGTTGTAGGTCTTGTTGATGAGGGATCTATTTTGAGTGAAGCATGCTGTGTTGACGGCTTCAGCCCAAAAGTATTGAGGTAGCTTTGCTTCAGCAATCATGGTCTTTCCGGCCTCTATCAACGTTCTATTCTTTCTTTCCACTACACCGTTTTGTTGTGGAACTCCAGCAGCAGAGAAGTTGTGGTCAATACCATGATCATCACAGTATTGAGCAACACCGTTGTTCTTGAATTCTGTACCGTTGTCGGATCGAACACTAACGATGTCATCTTCTTTTTGTGTTTGGAGCTGTCTAAAGAGTGCGGTCAAAATGTCATAACAATTATCTTTGGAGCTCATCATCTCGACCCACGTATATCTTGAGTAGTCATCTACCACAACTAAGGAATATCTATTTCCTCCAATACTTGCGGTAGAAACAGGTCCAAACAGGTCCATATGAAGTAGTTGCAAACATCTAGAAGTTGAAGGTGTTGTCTTGCTGGAGAAAGACGCTTTTGGTTGTTTGCCTAGTTGACATGCTGTGCACTTCTCATCGTGGTGATCAGCTACTTTGGGTAGACCACGAACTAGATTTTCTCTACCAATCTTGGAGAGATACTTGAAGTTTAAGTGACTTAGTCTTTTATGCCACAGCCAACTATTCTCACTAACATTCTTTGCTACAAAACAGAGATTAGAAGAAATGCAAGATGAATTAAAATCAACAACATAAACATTTTTCTTACGAATCCCTTTGAGCAA
Organism: Campanula takesimana; assembly: GCA_026119855.1. Classification (NCBI taxonomy): domain Eukaryota; kingdom Viridiplantae; phylum Streptophyta; class Magnoliopsida; order Asterales; family Campanulaceae; genus Campanula; species Campanula takesimana. The sequence continues at coordinate 460,709 of JAOWBW010000667.1, read as the reverse complement.
AGTGACGCCGGATATGCCATCTTTGATGAGACAGAAATTTGAAGTGAAGTGGCATTGCAATCCTTTGTCGCAGAACTGAGATATTGAGAGTAGATTGTGTTGTAGTCCAATAACTAGAGAGACTTCTTGGATGGTGATTTTTCCTTTACGAATGACTCCATATCCTACAGTCTTTCCTTTGTCTCCAAGGTTACTGATGACCCTTTTTCTTCACGGACATCTTCCAATAAGTTGATATCTCCGGTCATGTGCCTTGAACAGCCACTATCGAGATACCATAAACTTGATCTATCCTTGGAGAGTCCAGCCATTAAGCAGAGAACCTATAAAATAAACATTTAAGAACAAGGTCCCCTTTTTTTATTCTTTTGGGTCCAAAGGGTTAGCAACTTTTGACGACCCACACCTGCCTCACAGAAGGAGGGTTACTCTTTCTGGGATTGGGTGTGAATCTCAAAAGACATTCAGCAGCCTTATGACCATAACCATCACACACGGAACAATGGTGGAAGCCACCCAACTGAGTTTTAACAAGCTTCGTTGAAGTCTTGAGCACAACATCATTCACTGGTATGGATGAGGTCTCCTTAACAAAATCATCCTTTTGAACTTTGCTGCCTTGCCGCCACTTGCGGTCGATGGCTTCCTTGCGGCCGCCATCTTCCTTGGTGCGGTCGATTGACCTTGCGGCAGGATGCGGTAGGGAGCGCCATCTACCTTGCTAGAGGAAGCCTCTGCGGTAGGTTCATCCATGGCAATACATTTCATCTTTGCCTTGCCAGTTTGTTTCTTAGGGTAGACATAGTTGAACTCTAGTTTCTTCTTTGGTTCTTGTCCTACACTCTTTGAAACATGATGTTTAGCCTTCGACCCTTCCAATGTTTGCTGGGTAAATTTCTCATCTCTTTCACAACAAGATGCACATTTAAAGTTGTCATTAGTTTGAAATCCTAAGCCTTCCTTATCACCACTAGGATTTTGGGATTCTAAGATTTGTTCCATAGTGACACGAGAATTGGTCCACTCATTAGTGATCCTTTTCAAGTCATTTATCTCAGCGACCAATTCATCATTTTTAACTTTAAATATGGCATTTTGTTCTTCTAAGAAACGGTTTCGATCAGTAAGAGGAGTCATGCTCTTGATCTGCTCCTTAAGGAGGGTGAGTTCAGATCTTAGTAGAGATTTCTCCGTCTTAAGCTGGGAAATTTCTTCAGTTGAAAGTGCTAAAGCTTCCTTCATGCCAGAAAACTTACTAATTACCTGTTCAGCTTTTGCAAACATCTTTTCTTGTTCATCGGGGGAAATGTCAAACTTGACTTGAGGTGTGGTAGACAGAACTTCCTTCACTTTGGGGTTTAGTAGAGCTTCTTTGCTGCACTAACATCACATCTTGAAAATAGAAGATCACCATTCTTTTGAACCGGAGTTAGGAATCCTTTTTCAGCAAGTTCATCGGCCGTATAACTTATCCGTTTAGGTTTTGCATTTGGTGAGCGACGACTTTTATTATCATCCTCATCATCGGACTGAACGACCAAACAAATGTGACCTTCTTCAGAATCCTCATCACTTTCATCAGAGTCTGACTCTATCCAAGTAGCTAACTCTTTTGAGGTAGAGTCTTCTTCAGCCATCATTCCCTTTTGCTTTGAATATCTTGGAGTAAAGTTACTTTTCTTCTTCATATACTCATACTTGGGAATTGGACATTCTGATGCGAAGTGACCTGGTTTCCTGCAATTAAAACAAACAAGATCTTCTTTCTTCTTGGAAAAGTTGAAGTTCTCTTTCTTCTTTGAAGGGCTGCTCCTTGAAAACCTTGTTGGAGCTTTGCTTGTTGATCCGGGTCTTGCTGTTTTTCTGAACTTTTGGAATCTTTTCACGAACATAGCAAAATCATCATCATCCATATCAAGTAAATCTGATGTGGAGATTTTTGGATCTTCTTCCTCGATCACTTCTTCCTTTTGAGCAACCAACGATAAGCTCTTTGTTTTCCCTTCCATTTCAGCAATGTTGTTAAGCTTGATATCAAAGACTTTGAGGTTGGCATAGAGGCTTCTGAGAGACATGTAATCTAGTAGCTTGGTATCTTCAAGAGTGTTTCCTTTGTGTAGATATTGCGAACCAAGAGCGGCAAGAAAATTAACATTGATTTCTTTCTTGGTAAGCTTCTTTCAGAGTGCTGTATAAGTACTCACGATCTCACAATAACGATCGTAAGTGGCTCTTAGTGATTCACCGGGGATCTTAGCAAAGTTGTTGAATCTTCTTTGAATTGCAAACTTTTTGCTTTCCTTACAAGCTTGATCTCCTTCGATGTAATCTTCAATTGCATCCCAAAGTTCTTTTGCAGTAGAACATTCCATGATCTGTCGACGCTGTGACGTACTCAAGGTACTTAGAAGTATGCTTTTTGCTTTCACATCCATTCCAACCAGTCTTTTCTCTTTATCGGTCCATTCAGCTTTTGGTTTCTTGATAGTCGGATTTGCACCATTGGTTTCTGGATCCGGATTAGCTTTCATTGGGAAGTATGGTCCAATGGTAAGACAATCACCAAGTTGCTCGTCCATGGAGTAGAACTGAGTTAGAATGCTGTGCTTCCATACGTCAAAATTATCTTCGTCGAACGCTGGAACGTGAGTGAAGTTAACCGTTGCCATAGTTTTCTGACTTGCCATTTCGAATCGGCACCCAAGCTGTTAAGCTTGAAAAACAGAAGTTTTATAAAGGTGTTTGCTCTGATACCACTTGTTGGTCCCAGAGACACAACAAGGGTATGAAAAGAGGCTAGAGGGGGGGGTGAATAGCCTATTTAAAATTTCAACCCTTTTTCAAAATTCAACCTTTATGCTTACACTTGAATTTTGCGGTAGATAAAAACCACACGGTCAAGTATAAAATGCACAGCGGAAGTTTTCGTTGAAACAAGTTAAGAGTTGGTTTTGATAAGTTCAATGCGGTAGGTTTGTTTTTTGCGGTAGATAGTGCGGTAGATGTATATGCGGTAGGTAGTAGTGCGGTAGGTTAAGGTGAGGTAGGTTGAAAGATTGAAAATTTGTGTCTTAGAGATTTTTGGCAAATGATAAGTTAGTCAGATTTTAACTTAGGCAATGAGGTAGACAAACAAACACAATTCACACTTGTTCTTAAATCTGAAAGATCAAACACTAAAAGACAAACAAGATTAATATGAACAAGTGAAGAACAATATGAACAAGATGAACAAGACTTAAAGTAAATTTGCAGAAAGGTAAAGTGCAGTGAGTAAATGACACAATGATTTGGAAAGGTTCGATCTGTTAAAAGATCTACGTCCTTTACCAAGATGGTCAGTCTTGGATTTTGAATGGAGGATGTATTAATTCTCTTGAGTACAGATTACAAAGATGAAGAACTGAATTAACTCCTATTTTCTATGAAGAACAATCCTAGACTTAGACCAGTGTATCCCTAATGATTCAATCTATGTGATTGATCAATCGGGGTGAGTGTGTGTGTAAGAATCAAGAGCTCTTTGAAATCTATATGATTTTAGAGCCTAATGAATCTTGTGTTGAGAGGCTTAAGATTTGATCTTGAAGGTTGCTGGAGATTTGTTGAAGACTTGAAGGTTGAGTGCTTGAAGATTCAAAGGATTCTGGAAATCTTGAGTATGATCTTCAATCACCAAGAATTTCAACAGCAATTTCTCTCTTGGAATCTCTGCTTTTATTCAATGAAGAATTCAAGGTCTATTTATAGCCTTGAAGGAGAAACTAGCCGTTTGAATTCTTGGAGGGCAAGTTTGGATGACAATGAGCTGTTGATTTCTAATTGGAGCTCATTCTGAGTTGTCCTTTTATTGCAGAGTCATGGTGGTCCAACTGTACTATGATGACAGTTGTATTCAAATTTGAAATTTGAATTTGCAACGTTCTAAACTAACCAAGGTTTTGGACACAAGTGTGACCATGGTTAAGTTTGAACCAAACTTGAGTTTATTCAACTCTGGTTACATGCGGTCGAATGAGCCATGCGGTAGGCTTGCATTATGCGGTCGATGTCTTGCATGAGGCAAGCATGGAGCATGCGGTAGATAGTTTCATGCGGTAGGTTGAGTACTTGCCACATATCTCCAGACTTAGAAAAATTTTAGGGTCCTAATCTGCTAAGCCTAACAAACTAAAAAATGGACTATTCTAAATGAAGTACAAGTACTTCTTACAATATATCCTAAAGTCCACAAAGAGTAAAATAAGGTTATGGGATCAATCAAATCTAGGTAATATGAGTGGTTTATAATAAGCATACCCAACATAAACCAATACAAAGAAGAAATTCCGAAAAATCTGCACTTTCCCGAATCCAGTTCGCGGCACCAGGCGCCCGCTTGGTCCTGACCAAGCGCCCGCTTATTTCCTTGCGCCAGAAACTGATTTCTTCTGTCAAGACCGGGCGCCCGCCTGGTATGGACCAGGCGCCCGCTTGCCCTTTGCGCAGGAATTCATCTCCTTGTTTTCCTCAACTCCCTTTATGATTTGGACTCCTTTTTCTCCTTGTCTTCTTATGATTTTAGGACTCTAATCCTAACAATCTCCCACCTAGAGACTAAAACCATAAGCAAAGACCGATCATCACTTCCACCACGAAATGAACCTCCTTTGAACACATTTTTACTCCATATTGACTTGGCGTTGCCTTGCCTCCCCGCTTATAAAACCTAATTCTGATCAAAACCTGATTCACCCGGAGTCCTTGAGACGGAAGGAATATAATTGTGAATGTGGGAATTGATATCTTTAACTAATAAGGAGATAATTCCTTATTCACAATCACTTTGACGTGCACACCAATTGGGCTTTAGGCCCCACGCCAACTATTCCCACTTCAGATCCCGTCTCCGCCTTTCTGTCACCCTGGGCGGTCGCCCACTTCAACAGTCTGCTCCGATTTCTCCACGGTTTTGATCTTCTCCTCGGTTTTGGCTCCAATCCCAACATGGTCATGTTATTCACTATTGTTACTCTTTTTTTTTTCAAACACTAGTTAGTAACCTGTCGATACTCGACTGGCATAATTAAACTAATTAATTACACATTATCATTTAAGATAAGTATTTAAAATATGTAAAATTAATTAATAACTTGCACTTTGTCCCCACTATCTTGGTTACTCGGATTGTTTCCTCAACTAACTTATATAATTGTCACGGTTTTAAGAAGAAAATATGTTTGTCTCTACTTTTTACAATCAAAAATGAAATCTAGTCATTCTTATATGAAATCATAAAAACTCATTGTTGCGAGTAAACCATGAGACTTGGTCTTCACTTATGAGACACGGTTTTAATCCCTCTACCCAACCCAACCCAACCCTTCCACTTCTTTAGATTTAATTTTGTTGAAACCCCCCCCCCCTTTCGGTTCCTTTTCGCTCCACCCCAGTGGCGGAGGTAGGGCATAGCTTATGGGGGGCAATTGCCCCCATTGAGTTTTTAAAATCAATAATTTAGTAGTGCATTTTTTTGTAAAATATTAGTACAATTAAGTGATTTAATGCAAATTGCCCCCATTGAAGTTTAGAAAAAAATACATTATAAATATTTTTTGCCCCCATTAGTTAGTATATTTTTTTTGAAACATATATTGCCCCCCTTACAAAATAATCCTGGCTCCGCCACTGCTCCACCCCCACCCCCACACGACTGCTCTCCATTTTAATTTTGGTTTACAAATATTTTTAATGCGAGTTATCCTAAATTTTCATCTAATTTACTTCCATATTAATTTTAGATTACAAACTTAATTCTATTTTAATAAATTAAGTTTAGATTAGATTAAAATCTGAGGAAAATTGTTATAATTATTATTAAAGTTCCATATAACTAGACAAAATAAATCAAAATATAATATTTGTTTTTCGGAATAATAATCAAGGCCGACCATCATAAATACATAATGTAATCTCTTTTACCACTGTCTGCTACTTAATAAAAGTGTATCCCATATATGTCTAAACAATACCACCAACTCACCATTAGAAGCATGATGATGCAATTATATTTTCATATACTCTCATTCTGACAAACTGCAACGCGGCATAACATGACCACAATCATGGGATACACTTTTATTAATTAGTTTAATAGAAGTATTTGCCCCATCCAGTAGAAAAAGACAGTAATTGACTCTGTTCACTGGGAAAAAAAATCATCAACTTGCATTTTTATTTTTTATTTGCTGATAAATTTGAGAGATACATGTAAGATCTACCATGAGTTACATGTCACCGTTAGCGGTTGTTTGGCATCAACATAGTGCAATTTTTAGCACTCAATAATCCGGGTAACAATATGCAAGCGGAAGGATTCGAACCCCTGACCTTGCGATAACCAGAGCTCTGATACCATGTTAAGTAAATCAACTCCTCTAAAACCTTAAGGTGTTAGAGGGGGCACCTACAACACAACGCGGCGTAAATGAAGTTTCCATGATCATAGAGTGATAGCAGAGACTTTTCAGAGCCATCTCTATTAAAATCCTCGACCAACCACATATAAAATTCCCCAGTTGATTGTCTTAAAAAGTCTATATTTGTCAAGTTGTTTTTATTAGTAATCAGCCACAAATGCAACTTGCAAGACCAGTTCTAACAGTCTGTCACTAGTCTGACCCGATAGAGAATATGATTGGACGACATTCTTCTCTGGTTGGAGGTTGTGTACAGTTGTCAGTCATTCATAAGCTTGTCAGATGACTGTAAACTATATGCTGTTAAGCTCCTTCCTTCCTCTTTTCTTATTTATACATAACCATCACTGCTGGTACATTACGAAGCCACTAAGCAATTTAGCAAGTTTAATGTCAAAGGATGACGTCTTCTTTCGCTGAGCAAAGCTTGTTTAAATAGATTGAAATTGTATGGTCGAATAACGAATATTAGTTGGTTGGCCTGGACCCAATCCTTCAACATTTTTATTGCATTTTGAAAGTGGCCATAAAACTTTGACGTTTTCTTCTGCAGTTTAATGCTATGAACATTCATGGCTATTTCTAGTGGTCCAAATGACTCTCATCTTTGCACTATATAGTTGGATCATCTTCAATACATTTAGAGAACTTCACTTGCATATAAGATTTTACCCACTTCTCTCTAATAGTTGAATAATCACTGAGATACTTATATTTGAGAGAGGTATTAGGAAATTGTGTGTGTGAGAAAGAGAGAGAGAGAGAGAAAATGGCAGATCTTGCTGTTGGAGCTGCTTTGACCTTGGTACACGATGTGGTGTATCTTCTGAACAAAGAAGTTCACTTCAGTGGCAATTTACTGGAAGAAGTTGAAATTTGTGAATTCTGGTGCAGATCAATGCAGGCCGAGATAAGGGAATCAGAAGGGCTTGACCTGAGCGAGTTTCAGAGAAATCGAGTCAATGATGTTCGACGCATTGCTTATGAAATTGAAGAAGTTTTTGACGAGTTTATGCTTCATGCCTCTCATAAATTTCATAGGCATGAAATTGTTAATAAAGCCCATGATGTTGCTCATAATATATGGCACTGGAAGCAACTCCATGACCTTTCCTCCAAGATGGGAAAGATAAAGAAAAATATAAAAAGTATCTCATTTACAGATTTACTTCTTCTTCGTGGAGCCCGTCTTTCTATCTCAGAGAAAGATCATACAGGCTCAGGCTTGAGAGCCGAAGATCAGGTGGCTCACGTGAACTCTGATGATGATGAACTAGTTGGCTTTCAGAGTATCTTGAAAGAACTAACTCAACAGTTGAGAAAGGGAGAATCCAAGTGCCTGACAGTTTCTCTGGTCGGTCCTGGTGGATCGGGAAAGTCAACTCTGGTCAAGAACACCTACAACAACAAAAGCATCCGTGGGAAATTCCACTGCCATGCATGGATTCATGTGTCCCGTTCATTTAATGTTAACGATCCAGAGAAGCTTCTGAGCAGCATGTTAGCACAGTTTTGTGAATCCAGGAAGGAGCCAATTCCCAGCAATGGTGTGACAACACTGAATAAATTGAGGAACTATCTTGAGCGAAGAAGGTTTTTTCTTGTCCTAGACGATATTTGGAACGAAGAACAATGGAAGTATTTTAAATATGTTTTACCAAGTGGTAGAGGTAAATGCAGGATAATTGTCACTACCCGGAACAATGATGTTGCTTCTTGTTGCGTAGAGAATAACAGGCATCGCCACGACCTAAGTGCTGGTTTGAAGCCACCGGAGGATAAGGATCTCTTCTTGAAGAATGCTTTTAGATCCAACGGTGGAAAATGTCCTTCGGAATTAGAAGATAAGTGTATAGAAATCGTGAGTAAATGTGGAGGGTCCCCTCTCGCGATTGTTTCAGTGGGTGCTTTGCTATCAAGGAAAAATGCGGTTCTTAATGAGTGGCAGAAAGTTCTTGACAGCATTGGATCCGATATTCAAACCAGTTCGATTATTAGCAAAATCCTATTGCCTAGTTACAAGGATCTTCCAGACAACCTAAGACGATGTTTCTTGTACTTCAGCATTTTTCCAGAGGATTACAAGGTTGAGCGGGAAAAGCTGATTCGTTTGTGGGTATCTGAACAATTTGTGTCTGAAGCTAAAGGAAAGACAGTGGAGGATGTTGCAGAAGAGTACCTCAATGAACTTGTCAGTAGGAACTTGGTCACTATCACTAGAAAAGATTTCGATGGGCGAGTGAGAAGTTGTCGAGTTCAAAATCTTGTGCTCGAGTTTATTGTTCAGAAGTCTAAAGAAGACAACTTTGTTTCTGTTCTTTCCAAGTACTCTAGTTGTACTTCGTCGCCTTCAGGTGAGAAAATTCGACACCTGGCTGTCCACAAAGCTTCCACCACTCTGCCACAACGCAGGAGCTTTGGGAGCGTTCGATCGACCCTCTTTTTTAGGTGGGATGGTCTTTCTCCGTCCCCACCCAAGATTGATGATTTTCTTCGTCATTGCAAATTTATGAAGGTTTTAGATCTGCAAGACGCGCCCATATCAGAATTTCCAGAAGTTATTGTTTGTCTCCCTTTGCTAAGGTACCTGAGTTTGAGGAATACTAGAATAAAAACGATTCCAAGTTCTATAAAGAAGCTTTCTTTCCTGGAAACACTGGACCTGAAGAAAACTGAGATTACCCAGTTGCCCAAAAAGATTGTGTATCTCCATAATCTGCGACATCTTTTGGTCGATCACCGCAATGTAAAGAAGTTGACTTCTTGGTCAACTTTCGGGTCTGTTCAAGGAGTGGCTATGGTTGCAGGGATTGGGGGCTTGGTCAACTTACAGAAGCTATCCCTTCTGAAGCCAGATAAGTTTGGAAAGACAATAAACGAGCTGGGAGCGTTGACCCAACTTCGAAAGCTAGGGATTATGCAACTAAATGAAGGGGATGGAAAAGACTTGTGCGGGTCTATTGGTAAGATGAAAAAGCTTTCAACGTTGGACCTATCTTCTACGAGCAAAGAACATTATCTTAAGCTGGAAAAAATGCACGAACCCCCTTGTTATCTGCAACGCCTATATTTGAAAGGGCGATTACAGAAGCTTCCGGATTGGATTCGGACACTTTCCAATCTGTTCAGAGTTCGCCTAATGTGGTCAAAGCTACAGGTCAGCCCAGTCAAGTCCCTTCAGTTTTTGCCAAATCTGATTGAACTTCAGATGGTTGATGCTTACACCGGGGATGATTTGGTGTTTAAATCTGGAAGTTTCAAGAAACTAAAGACTTTAGTTATCGAGCAATTTGATGAGCTCAAGGTGATTGAAATCCAGGAAGGAGCAATGCCGGAGCTTAAAAAGATGAGCCTTGCTAAATGTGATAGTCTGATGAATCTTCCGGTTGGGATTAAGTATTTGACAGGTGTTGAAGAGCTACTTCTGTATGCAATGAAAGATGAGCTCGTGAATCGAATTTCAAAGAATGGTGCAAGTAGAGAGAGGAAGATGGTGAAGCACATACCTGTTATCAGCTCCTTTTCTCTCACAGAAAACCTGTGCTGGACTTGCAATGATCTCTCTTGATTCAAACGTTATGGTACAACAATCAATGCATGACAAGTTGTACATCGTACATGTATCTGTTTTCACCATAGCTTTGATCCTGTTCTGTTAAGTTCTTTGTTTCTTTTTGTGTTTAGTTTGTTGTTGTCACTGTTACTGGTTCTTGTCTTCTTGATTTATTTTTCTTTTCATATTCTGTGTGTACTACGTTTTTGCTGTTTTTCTTGGTTAATACCAGAATCAAGTTGTTTTCCTGTTTTGATTCATCTTTCTGAAGTACGTTTGGTATAACTTGATTTGTGATTATATTTTCTTCTTCTGCAGATTTGGTGTTTGTGTAGCCTGCTAATTAAAGAACGAAATAGACAAAAAGAACTATCTCAAATCAAGTGCAGCGGAAAATTACGTCAGGCCTGACGTAAATGATGATGAAGGTGATGAAATAGCTGGCTTTGAAAGTATTCATAAAGAACTAACTCAACAGCTAAGGATACTATGAAGATCATTAAAAGTTTGGGGACCAGAATCATGAGTTTTGCCTTTAATTTATACTCCAAGGTACGGATAAAGTTCTGACCTTTCCAATGGCGATTCAACTTGCTTTTAATTATCATTATTACTTGATAAATTAATGAATGTGTGATCTTATAGAATAAACATATTTTGGGATTGGTCAGTACCCATTCCAAAAGAATGTAAAATCATAATATTATCAGGTAGAAGCCTAAATCTGTGATACCCCTTCCCTGAAGATACTGAAATGGAGTTGGGCTCAAATGGTGAAGAAGAGAGATGGATAATGGATTATAGTAGCTCTCACAAGATATTGCTTGTCGGAGAGGGAGATTTCTCCTTTGCTGCTTGCTTAGCCCGAGCCTTCATCTCAGCTCATAACATGATCGCTACTTCTCTTGACACCAAAGGTACGCCTTCTTCATGTCCTAAAAAAAAATGTCGCAGTTGATTTCTCTAACGTTTTTAAGGAGTGTGCTTAACTTGTTTGTAGAGTGATTGTACCACAGTAAGTAAAAATGTACTAAAAATGTTTCCTTATTTAGAAATGTGATATTTCTTTGAGAACATAATAAAAAGGAAAGTGTGACATTTATTACTGGACTGAGGGAAAATGATTTGTTGTGTTCCAAACGAGCCCTTAGACTTATATCTGTCATTATCTATGTGACTATGATTGATCTAACAAGTTTTGATTTGGTCATGGCCAAAATATCCTGAACTGAAGAGGAGTTAATGAAGAAACATGGAACAACGGCTCCAGCCAACTTGAAGGAACTGCAAAACCGGTGCTGCACCATTATTCATAATGTTGACGCATTGACCATGAACAACCACCCGAGTCTCCGTCTCAGGTTATTTGATCGGATTGTTTTTAATTTCCCTCATTCGGGCTTATTCGGATTATGTGAGAGTCAAGGTGTTCAAATTGAGTAAGTTTTCTCTCGATTTTAACTCAAAAAAAAAAAAAAAATGTTCTTAATCATGTTATTTGAGTTTTGAAATGAAATTGTTTGATGTTTAAGGATTCATAAGGATGTGGTGAGGGGGTTCATGAGGAGTGCACGTGACATGCTGACAAAAGATGGAGAAGTGCACGTGACTCACAAGACAGCACATCCATTTAGTAAATGGGGAATAGAGGAGTTAGCAAATGAGGCAGGGTTGGACTTGGTTGAAAAAACTGTATTCACCAGAGGGGCATTTCCGAGATATATCAATAAAAGAGGGTATGGAAGCAAAAGTAACAAGAGCTTTCGTGTTGGCCAATGCTCTATTTTCAAATTCGCAAAACCCAAAGACTTAGCATTAACTGGAACTGGATCGATTATCAGTGACATCAAATTGCAGTTCAGTCCGGTGAAACGTTCGGAACAAACTCATTCTTCTTCAAATGGACTACTTTTGTTGGCGGGGATAAAAAACGAAATGGCAATCAAATTTTCTAAAATTGAACAAACGTCACCAACGCTGATGCAGCGACCAAGTCCGCCCGCGTCAACAACATGGTCAGACCGGACTTGCAACACAACCCGACCGGACCAGACAAGCTGCCCAACCGCACCAGGAGAGGTCCGACCGCACCAGAACCTTGCCCCGCCCGGACCCAGGACGTCTGACGTTGTTTCGTTTACGACGTTGTTTTTCTTCGGTATTTTTGTTTATTTCCTTATTTGCCTTGGTTATACTTTTGATTCCTTTTTAGAATAGGTTTTGGTTATTGCTAGTATAATAAATACTCTTTTACTTCTTTTGTATGGAACACGTTTATTTTCTTAATTCAATCTTTGTTTTTTTGCAAAATAATACACCTTGTGTGTTCTAAGTCATTGTTTTGGCTTGCAGAATAGTCTTTTAGGAGATTATTGTTGAGGTGGTTTCCCATGAGAACAAGGAGATCCGTCTTATGCATGAGACGGGTCGCCCCCATGACCCATGGGCCGAACCCGCCACGTGGCAGCCTCCCAGAGCTCCAAAAAAAAAACTTTTTTTTTTTTTGAGTTTTTATATTATTTTTTCGGCTTTTCCGTCGTTGACCAAAAGTAATAGTTACCATAACTTAATGTAATGACTGAATACATATAAAGTAATATTGTTCATAAGTAAACGTAACACCTGTTTTACAAAAACAAAAGCTCGTTTTACCCATTTTTTCAAATGTAATACTACTAACTATACTTACATGTAACCCAAGCAATATCTAAATGTAATTATCATTTATACTGAAATGTAATAATGCTTTTGCAAAAATGTAAAATATTGTGCATTTTGATTTAATTTTTTGAAAAGTAACAACTCATATATATGAATGTAATTGTTTGTACAAGTAAATGTAACACTTTAATAAAATAAATTATAACATATTTCTATATATAATGTAATACTTTTACATGTAACACTAATCAAGTGTTTTTAGCTCTAAAAATGTAAATGGTTGAATTATTACTTTTTCTATACATATGTGTTACAATTATGTATAAACATTATTACATATAAGTAACACGTTCGTTACATTTTAGTTGTAATAAGTATTACTTTTGGCAAACGAAGAAAACATAAAAAAAACACTGTTACTTTTCTATATATATGTATTACTTTTATGTATACAAACTGTTACTTTATATGTATACAGTCATTACATTATGTTATAGTAACTATTACTTTTGACAAACCGAAAAAAAACCAAAAAAAATATAAAAATTAAAAAAAAAAAAAACAATTTTTTTGGTGCCTATGAGAGGCTGCCACGTGGCAGGGTCGCCCTTGAGTCCTGGAGCCAAAAAAAAAAATGGGCCTATAAGAAGTTGCCACGTGGCATGGGTTGCCCCTTGGGTCATGGAGCCGGTTTAAAGGCCGGGTCATGGGTTGGATTTTGGGTCGAAATGACCCGTCTCATGGATGAGACGGGTATGTGTATTCTCACTTGAGTCTTTGTCATTATTGTTTGGGGAATTTCTCTTCAAATTCAAACCCTAATCCTACAACCACTTAGACTAATTGTGGTCTAATTATTAATAAAGACTTAAACATAAAATTTATTTTCATTTGCACCTTAATCGGATGTAATAATTAATTAGTGGTCAAAGTATTGATCCACCAAAATTGGAGTTTGTCGATAAGTAAGAAAAAGAAAGTGTTTGTGCACCTGAAACTTGAACCCAACTCGTCTCAAACTCCCTTCTTTTTTTTCCTTTTACAATTGCATATTCCATCTTTAAACTTTATAAATTATGAAGTTTGACTTTTATTACTGAGTCACTGACCCAAACTCTCAATTTATTGAGTGCAACAATAATGTTGATTCAATGTTTAACTAGAAATTAAATAAACTCACAAATTTGCCCCTTTTACATGAAAAAGCTTTGAACATAATTTGGGCTGGACCTAATATCTCCTAAGACAATCAAAGAACCAGCCCATATTATTTTTGGGCCATGGAACATAAGCAAAGGGTGAATTCTATTTACAAGGCACCACTGTGTACAAGGCACGATAATGCCAAAAATACCCTTACAGAATAAATAAACAATTTGTGTCCAGTTTGGTTTATAAACTCGAGATATTTAACAACATTCTCTTGCCAAGATTCAACGATAAGTAACAATACCCAGTATAAATTACTTAATCTCAAATATTTGTATTTTCTTGCAGCAAATTGAAGCACTATACCCGACATAGCCGTCCAAGAAAGTAGACAAATTACAATCGATATGTAAAATTAACAGAAATTTACAGATCCTTGACAAACAATTCGAACCACTATCAAAGATTTTTTGCGAAATTAACCTCTCGTCTTCAATCAGATCTGAAAAATTAACCCACCCAAAATGGCTATCGCGTTTCGGATGACGAGGAGAAAGGAGGCAGGTCTAGGGAGATTCGTCGGAGATGGTGAAGACGGGTGTGGTCGGTTAGGGGTTTTTCGGAGAGGAGGAGAGTGAACGGGGAAGATAGGGATATGGGTCGGCGATTAAGGGCGGCGGTGGGTACGGCGCCGGACTTTCCACCGACGGTGGAGAGCTTCTTCGACATTTTTTCCGGTGAGTGGTGAAGTGGTGGCGGAAGTGGTGGTGCTCACTGCTCAGATCGCGGGAGAGAAATGAAGGTTTTTTTTTTTTTAAATGAATGGAATTGGGTATTTTGTAAGTATATATATGAGGATATTATAGTCAATTACTCGTGCCTTGTATTTTGTAAGCCTTGCAAATATGTATACCCGATGCAAAGCATATGAGTAATCTCCCAGCTCCTATTGGTCCCTGTACTTTGCACTTATATTGCCAATAGACCCTGAACTTTACTTATGTACTAGCATTACCTCCATCTCAAAATAATGAGTTTTTATTTTTAAAATATGTCTTTAAATATTTTTTATCTATATTTTTCAAATTTTGTTTTATATTTCTAAAATTAAAATTTTGAAAGTGTATAGTAAAGATATTTATGAATTTTAACTATTAAAAGTAAACATTTTTATAATGTCGCTTAAATAAAAAAAAATCATTCATTGAGAGATGGAGGGATATTTTTTTGACATGTTCTATACTTTTTCAGATCTCTTAATTTTCTTTAAATAAAAAAAAGTCATTCATTTTAGATTTTAGACAGATAGTTACAGATAGAGCTAACAAATACGAAGAATCTTGTACAATCTCTCGCTACCATAGTACCATTTTAAGTCAATCAATGTTATTTTTATCAGAGTAGTAATTTTTTCCTTTCCACTAGTTTAATTACACAAAAGTAAACACGTTTAGGCATACTCATGATTGTGATAAAATTATACAAAATTATTATAGTGTACATTTTGATTTGAATTTTGGGTTCATTTTTGGCAGGTGTCTTAGGAAGAATGAAGAGGGTTGGAATTTTAACTACCCTTCCTAACATTTTGAAATGTTTGATAGGTGGCATAGTCAATTGTTTGTTTTCTTTGAGTCATTTTCATTGTTTTTTCATTAATCATTTGTCAAATTTCAGTTGTTGTCATTTTAAAATCCACCTATAGTAATTTTTTCTTCGGTCTAAATAATAATTGGTTTAAGGAGTTTGCAATGTGACTCTACAATAGGTGAAATGTCTTGTGTGTATGACTTGTGGACGATACGAGCAAAATAACTAAAGACCATGGATACAAGCTGATACTATGCGATACCACATCAACCGTTGTATTATGAACCATAATTATGTAACTTAAGTTTATTTGTATTTTTATTTCTTGTAAGTATTGAATTGATGGAAATAAAAAGGCATGAAAAAATTATTGTAATGATGGTCTACATCCATTTTATGATGAAGGCTAGGCAAATATGTGAATCATGTGGTAATCCTACTCAAAATCTAATTATAGTATACTCCATGATTAAAGCTATTTGCCCAAACATATCATATGCTAAGAGGCAATAATTGTAATTTACCAGAAAGGTAATTTTACTTTTTTCGATGTTGATTTGAGTAATAATTTAAGTTATTTTTAACTATTTTAATAAAAAAAATTATTGATGTAATATATAAATATTATATATACTGTGTTTTAAAATTTTATTAAAAAAAATTATTAATAAAAAAAAACACGAACTACTTTTCCTGGACAGATAGTGTAAATTATTAATGAATAGAATTTTGTTAGGCCCAGCCCATGAATACTAAGGTAAAGTTGAAAATATCTTGTGCTTTGTTGTTGAGCTACATTTTAATACCAACAATAAATAAAGAGCCAAAAGCTTACATCACTAAGCCCACGGGCAAAAATCATGCGTAGGTTTTAGAATCAAAGAACTACTCCCTCTGTGCGTAGGGATGACAAAACACGGTTCCGGTTACGGTTTCGGTTTCGAACTGCCGATTTCGGTTTCGGAAAAGCTTGAACCGTAACCGAACCGTTTCTCTTCCGGTTACGGTTAAAGTCCGGAACCGCCGGTCCACAATTTCATTTTTTCCAAAACAATTTATTTTTTTAACAAAAAAAACAATTATAACAATATTTTATTGCCGATTTTTTTTACAAAAAGGTAGAGAAAAAATGTTTTAAAAATTAAAGAGGTCCGTCCCTCTTTTCTTTTATATACTCAACAAATTTTTATTATTTTTAAAAATTTAGTCAAAACTCAACTTCTCTTGTCAACGTTCCGTTAGTAACGATTAATTCTGATAAAACCGTTAGAAATCTAACGATTTTGACGGTTTTCTAACGGTTTTGCTAACGGTTCTAGTTACGGTTCGGTATATGCAGTTCATGGCGGTTCGGAACCGCCGGTTCATGGTTTTCAGAGGGGATGAACCGGAACCGGCCCGTGTTACAAACGGTTCCGGTTTTCGTCAAGGTTCAAGGCGGTTCCGGTCCGGTTTGGCGGTTCCAGTTCGGTTTGGCCATCCCTATCTCTGTGTCCCATGTCCCAGTTTACGGTTTTTATTTTCTTTTTTGATTTTCAGTTTAAAATTTTTAGTTGCTTTATTTTTAAAATTGTAATATATAAATAATATTTTGGACTATTTTGTCTTCATAAAGTTTTTATATTACAAAAAAAAATCACTTACGTATCTACTTTTAATCCACTTACTTTATGAATTGACAATCATATCATCCCCCACACTATTACTGTTGACCCAAGTTTGCCTAAGATTGTTAACAACCGTGCAAAATCAAACTAAAAACTTTAAATCGGGACGGATGGAGTAACATTCTTTTTTAATTAATAAAAACGCTTTGTAATTTATGATGATAGTCAAATTCTTTATAAATATAGTATAATAATTTTTTAATCAGACTCAAAATAAATATTTTATGTACAAATAAGAAAATGTTATTGATGTAATTTATTATAATACAAGTAATATGTAAATAAGTAAAGTATAATTTTTTTATCAAAATATAATTTTCAGTACCTTTAACTTAAAATAAATATTTAAAATTATTTTTAAGTATTTTAAATATTCATTTAAACCCATTTTGGTTTTGACCGAGTAGTACTAGTATTAATAATACAGTACGTAGATGAAGTGGTGCATTCGGGTGAGGGGTCTCACTCAATAAAGGGATGGGAAATAATGCTCTCGTAACAGCATGGTGATGTATTTATTTCGAATTAGAATACGTAGGATGTGAGATCCTTTGTACCACAAATAATCTGACAGCTATACATCATTTGTAATATTATAGTTATATCAATCGTAATAAAATATAATCATTAAATCATTGGTGGTACACCAAAAATGGTACAGATCGATATGTACAAGGAAAGATTCATCTTCCGGTATGGCATGGTGACCCACACAGTGTAGATACTTTTCTTGTCAACTAGGCAAACCTCTCTCCCCACACTCAACCCTCAAACAAACAAATTTTCATTAATCTATTCCATTTTAATGCCCTCAAGATTCCTCCCCTCCCTTCCCTATCAATGCCCCCACCCCCAATCAATCTCTCTTCACCTCTCAAAAATAATACTCTTCTCTCTCTAAACGAGTGTTCATTTTCAAAAAAATCTTTGTCCTAAAATGAGTGTCTTTTTGGAACATAACTTTGTCCTTAAAACCCATCCTAATCAGCGTTTTTGGTGGGTTTCGAACATGGAACCTCCAAGAATTAGTGACTCGCTTAACCACTGTACCAGTCGGAAATATATGGTCTTTATGAGAATTAAAATATCTAACCATTTACTTCAATTTTATTTTAGTTTTATTTATTTTTTTGGAAATTTAGTGGGGGCCGTCGCCCATCTCGTTCCTTAATAGATCTGCCCCTGAATAGAACATAGTATAGTTATAGACTGTAGAAAACAAAAGGTTATACTAGTATACTCCTTCCGCCCCATACTTATCACCACTTATTTTATTTTTGGGTGTCTCATACTTATTGCTACTTACCCAAAATGTTTATTTTTCTCTCTCATATCCACTCACAACAACTATCCACTAACTTATTTTCTCTCTTTTACCCAATCACAATACTTATTTTTCTAACATATTTTTTAATCTACGTACACTCTCATTTGATAGCAATAAGTATAAGATGGAGTCATGGAGCAATACCTTCTCTATGACCATACTTCTACTCCAATTTAACCCACCAAGTAGTGGAGGAAGTGGACGACAAAAAAAAATGTTGTTGCGGAGATGGCTTGACTTGACAAATCTTACTCTACAATCACAATGTGGGATTTAAGATTTTTCTCAAGATTAATCATGGAAATTTTCATTTTCTCAGTACTTTTTTGTGATTCATATCTTTATCTGGATTTAATAAACCTCACAATTTATAGTGAGTTTAGGAAAAACTATTTTTGTAATGTTAGAAAAACATTTTTCAAAAAAAAAAAAAAAAAAAACATATCAATTCATTTTTAGCTTTTTGTAGCTTGAAGTCCGTACAAATTAAGATTGGCAGATCAATAGTTAAAATAATCAGTTTAATTATGCATCAACAGAGAGTTTTAAGTAAAAGACTGGAGTAACATTTTTTACCTATAAACTATACGTAAACTAACAACTAAATCATAAACTAGGAGATTCAAATTACGATTTGAAACTATTATTTCATTAGTTAAAACTGTAATATCAACCATTTAATAAATAAACTGAACAAAATTTCTTTGTATGGAGGAAGTACTATTGTACAGTATTGGAGCTTGTCGCTAGAAAATGTGAAGTTGGTAATTTTAAATAATTGAATACTCATTTTCAAAGTGGTATTTTAAAAGTCATTTTCTACAATAAAATCACTTTTGAGATTTTAAAGCTCTTAAAAGGTCTAATAATTTTTAAAAAATTAAAAAAAAATAATGAACATTAACGGACGCGGCATAGACTCTTGCCCTCTTTTTAGGAAGGTTTCACGTATTATTCCCCTTCGCATTTGATTCCCCCTTCCCGTTGTATGGATGGCCAAAACCAGTTCCGGGCCCGGTTCCGGTTCGGAACCGCCGGCTCCGGTTCGGCATATATGTGATCCTGAACCGGCCCGTGCTTACCCCGGTTCTGGTTCCGTTTGGCACAATCCGGTTCCGGTATGGTTCCGGTCCGGTTCCGGTCCCCCCTTTAAAATTATTAAAAAACAAGGGATTTTCGGTCCGGTTCACCATTTATGTGAACCGTAACCGACCCGGATGAATGGCGATTCCGGTTTATTCGCCGGTTTGCTCCGGTTCCGTGCTTTTCCGGTCCGGTTCCGTTTGGCCATCCCTATCCCGTTGGCACCAAAAAAAATCTTGTTTTTTTTAAAATAACTTGATACAAACTATCTGTTCTTTCGAGAAAAAAAAATTGATACAAATTATTGTTAAGACTAAAATGTTTCAAAACAATACTCCCTCCGTCCCTCTTTAACTTACAAAAAATGAGTTGGACACATTAATTAAGGAAAAAGTGAAAAAGGTGATGTGTTGTGAATGTAGATGGTTGGGTGAGAGAGAGAAAGTGGGATATAAAATAGTTAGTGGATAGTTATTGTGAGTATGACAAGTGGGTCTCACCATTTTAAAGTATTAAAACATTTCCATTTTAAGATTTTGTAAGTTAAAGTGAGACAACCAAATGGGTAATTTTTGTAGATTAAAGAGGGACGGAGGGAGTATGTATTGAACAAATTTGATTTTGATAATTAAATTATAATAATAAATAAGACAATACTCCCTCCGTCTCAAAATAGATGTCGTTTTGAGAGTTAAATTTTGTCTCAAAATACTTGTCGTTTCACTATTTTCAAAGCTTTTTTATTGGGGCAAATTACAATTTAGAGCCTAATGTCTACGAGGCAGTTGCAGTTCAGGGCCCGACGTCCAAATTTTTACCAATTTAGGGCTTGATATGCCAATTTTTGAGCAATTTAGGGCTTTTTTACGATTTTCATCCAAATTGATGTTAAGTGTTCACGTGCGCATGTGACAAAAAATTAAGGGGTTAAGTGAAATGTTTTTGAAATGAAGGGAAAAATTTGAGAAATAGCCTAATAAAACCTAAAAACCCATACCACGTCTCTTTCTCTGTTCTTGCCTAACGCCCCCCCCCCCCCCTCTTTTCTTCACCGGCCGGCGACACCTTCACCTCCCCATGGCAGCAACCTCCCTTTCTCTCTACCCAGCCCCGTCTCTTCACCACGGACCCTTCTCTCTCTGTATTCCCTTCATCCACTCCCCTTCTCTCTACCCAGAAACCTCCCTTGCTCAATTTTGATGTTTTCGTTCCATGGAATTGGTGAGTTTGTTGTTCAAGTTTGTTTCTCAATTTTTGGTTTTATCGTTCCAGGTATGAAATGTTGAAACTTGCGGCTTCGGAAATTGTTTTTAGTTTAAGAAAACCAATCCGCCAGAAAACCAAAGGCTGCATCAATTTGCACATTATTCAACAACGGACCCGGAGACGATTTCGGACTTTTAGCTTCTTCACGCTATCTTCCAACATTGCCAAAGCCCCTAAATCCTCTTTCCCACCGGACAACATCAAATGTTGGTGTTGGTGCTGATGCTGGTTCAAACCCTAATACCCGGAGCCTGAGCGGGAAGAAAGGGCGCTGGCGTCGTTTTCTGAAGTGCGTTTGCGGTGGTTAGACTGGGAAGAAGGGGAGGCCAGAGGCGGCAATTGGTAATGAGATTGCGAATGGGGATGTATGGGTTTGAGAACGGAGGTGAAATTGGGGCAGGTACTGCGCTTGAGATGCTCCGAAGCAGTTCGAGATGGGTTGGAAGCAGAGAAAGCGGCGTCGCAGAGTGTACAATTGAGCTTGACGGCTTTCGAGAGGTTAGTAACTGGGTTCCATGGCGTTTTTTGTATAGGAAGGAACGCGAGGTTGTTGAAGATGGTTGTGACTTGATTTTGTCGTGGCAAGGTGAGGTGGTGCTGGCAAGGTGTGGTGGACTAGGGTTGTTAACGGTGATGATGAACATAGATGAAGAAGATGAGTGTTTATTTTGATTTTAAAAGAAAAGTTTTGATCCATTAATTTTTGCATAAAAAAAGTTGTATAAGTTTAATTTCTTTACAAAATTGATAAATTTTGAAATTAGATTTATTATCATTTTAGATATTAATTTATTTTAATTTTTTGTATTTTTTAGATTTAATATTTTCTTTGAGCTTTGAATATTAAATAATTTTTAAAATAATTTTAGTTTCTCCAATTAAATAGTATTTACTTTAAATTATAGTTTAATAAATTAATTCATGCATATAAATGTTGTACACATCTAATTGAGGTACAAGTAAGTGTTTGGGATTGATAGTTTTTCTAATCTTACCTTTTATATTAAAAAATTTACAACTGACCCCTCAGTTATTGTCACATGCGTTGCACGTGACCACTTAACATGAATTTGGATGAAAATCGTCAAAAAGCCCTAAATTGCGTAAAAATTGGCATGTCAAGCCTTAAACCGCCAAATTTTAGACGCCAGACCCTAAACTGCAACCGCCTCGTAGACATTAGGCCCTAAATTGTAATTTGCCCTTTTTATTGCTTTATACCAATTATACCTTTAATAATGATAGTTAACTATCTCTCACCTAACCATTTATTTACTTAATAGTTGAATTACTTTAAGGGTATTTGGGACTTATTCACATGCATTAATGGCATTTTTTTTAATATGTGTGAAATACTCTAAAACGATATCTATTTTGAGACGGAGAGGGTATGATGGTATTGAAAGCTAATCCAAAAATTACAAGAAGAAGAGCGATTCCTTGCTTCAAAGGACAAAAATGAAAAGAAAAGAAAAAAAGTACAAAAAAATAAAATTGTTCCTTTCCAAGTGTACACATATACTCCATATAGTTGGACACACACATCATCATTCATTCATTCATATTGACAAATCACAACATATAAACAAATTGATTGCAGATGAACAAACAATCTTCTTCCTCTTCTTTTTTTCTTTATCTAACAAACATTAACTTTCCCCATCACCTTGAAGTGCAGTGAAAGCCACCATAAATTCCAAAATCAAACATCTTTTTTTTTTTCTCTCTCTCTAAAATCTTACCTGATCATCAAAAACCTCACCATCAATGGCGTAAAAGCAATCCCCCATATCCTTGCGTGCCCGAAATCATTAAAGGAATTTGGGCAACACCCATTAAATATTAAACAAAACCCATCAATTTTCTTTCTACAGTCAAGAAATTGAATCTTTATATCAATCATCAAGAATCTTTTTCTGTTCTTGAGCACTCTGACAGTACTGTGTGTGTCAGTGTGTGTGATTGTATGAAGAAGGGGTGGAGAAGAGAGAAAATTCAAGCTGGGAAAACACGGGGAGCAATTTCTGGACGGAATATTCGATTGTATTCATGAAATCACGGCGGCGCTCGCGTTTGCTAGGATGAGCGACTCTTCTTATCGCGTTGATACTACTCCTCGTCTTGCTCAATGGCGGATCGAAAATTTGGCTTCTTGTACTTATCGTAAATCCGATCCTTTCAAGATCGGAAAATGGAATTGGTATGCAGTTTCTCTTTTCTTCCCTTTCTGCTTCCCCCCCCCCCCCCCCCCCCCCCCCCCCCCCCGAGAAAGTTGAGGAAAATAGAAGCTTCGAGATTTTGAGTTCATTTGACTCTGAAATAAATGGTGTAAAACTGTAAAGTAGTGTAAAAAAATTCCTTAGTTTATGCAAAATAAATAATAACTGGAGTGTAACTTTGTTTAATCATTGACGAAAAATCTCCCTTTTCTGTTTGTTTCCTGAGAAAACAGAGGAAAATAGAGTTGAATGGTGCAATTTAGCATAAAATATTTTTGCTCTAAACAGTGGAACTGGTATGCATATTTTCAAGAAACTAGTACTCCCTCTGTCCCTAAATGAGTGTCCATTTTCAAGAAATCTTTGTCCCTAAATGAGTGTCTTTTTTTAACATAACTTTCTCCCTAAACGTTTTTTTTTTCGAAAAATTTTTCACCGGTTTCTTTATACGTGCAAAACTAAAGGCTTGGAAAGGAGATTACAAGATTATATATGAATCATTGTTACCAAATTGTTCAAAAAGTTGAGATTTTCAGTGTCCCTTAAAATGAAATTTGGACACTCATTTAGAGACAGGGGGAGTATAATTTTTTTGATGCTTTATGAATTTAGTTCTTTGATGTCATGTTTTGATATGGGTTTTTATAGCTTTTTTATTAAACCCAAGAAGTTATAGAGTGAATTGAATTCAATGATTATTTCATAAAAATGTAAGTAGGGTTTGCATAGAGGCACAAGAGGCTGATAAAATAAAAATAATAATTAAAAAAAAAAATGGCTGCAAAATCACTGTTATTTGGTTGCCCCCTTTAACATCATCATCATCAATCATATTATTTGTAATTTGTTTTTTCTGGGTTTTTTTTTTCTATGAACACAATTTTCTCTTATGTTATAATGATCACTTGAAATTGCAAATTTTGTTTCTTGAAATGAAGGCACTTAGCTGTGGAGAAGAATCGGAGTTTGCTTATTAAATTGTTCCCAGAAGTGTCGAATTTGACAAGAGATAACCCTCCAATTGCTTCTTTTGTTATAAGAGTTGTATCTTCAGTGGGAGATCGAAAATCTTTAGTTCATCCAGGTAAAAATTATGCCCTTTATTTTTCTCGTAGATAATTCTGCAGATTGTTCTTTTTACAGAGCATTGTATTTGCATTCAACGCGTTCAAGTTTATTTTCTCGTAGATAATTCTGCGGATTGTTCTTTTCTACAGAGCATTGTATTTGCATTCAACGTGTTCATGCTGTTGATTTTGTATATATGAATTCTGTAAAAATAGCTGCCTGTTTTGGCCTGCAGAAAGCTGTTGCCTAGCAATATGATTGATGATTAGCTATGTACCATACAACACTTCAATGAACATTAATGATTTATGTATTCTGTATTTTCTGTATGTATAGTTATTCACTAATGTTATTTTGATTCATTTGATTGCAGAAATTAAGGATAAACAGCTTAAAAGTAACGAAGATTTTGTTTGGACACTTGAGGTCCCTTTGACTGGGAAATTCATCATCGACGTTGAGTTTCGTGATCTCAAGACTGCCTCTTCAAACGTATGCTCCCTCTCCTCATCTCGCTCAGTTTCCTGTTATGATTATAAATTTACACACACACACACACACACACATAGTATATAATGTTCATAAAGGATAATTTCCATTAAAAAAAAAATAATATGAAATATGACATACAGGGGGAGGAACCTTGCTCGATCTGGACCGAAGGGTTCACTCAAAAAGACTCGAATGCAACTGCCCTCTCATCCCTGGGACGGATGTTAACAGAAAGCATTCATACCGACATCATCATCAATGCTTCTGACGGGAGCATATCTGCCCACCGGGCAGTTCTTGCTGCCCGGTCTCCCGTTTTCCAAAGCATGTTCTCACACGACCTCAAAGAAAAAGAACTTTCCACAATAAACATCCCGGACATGTCTCATGAAGCCTGCCAAGCTTTCCTCTCCTACATTTACGCAAACATAGAAAATGAAGTATTTTTAACTCACAGGCTCGATCTTCTTCGGGCAGCTGACAAATACGACATCTCGGATTTGAAGGAGGCGTGTCACGAAAGTCTTCTAGAAGATATTGATGCTAAGAATGTTCTAGAAAGGCTCCAAAATGCTTGTCTTTATAGGTTGCCAAAGCTGAAGAGTAGCTGCATGAGGTATTTGGTGAAGTTTGGGAAGATATTTGATATTCGCGATGAATTTGATGCGTTTATACAGTCTGGTGATAGAGAACTGATTGGAGAAGTCTTTCATGAAGTTCTTGCTGCCTGGAAAGGTTTCTGAAACCTCTTCGGAGATTATTATTATTATCATTGTTATCCGTTCAAATGTTCACAAAACTGTTTGTTTTGTACAAAATTTGTTGGCATGAAAAACATAATTCTTTGGTTGTGAAACAAGAGTATAGATGTTGTTCTATACAAACCTTACTATTTGGTTATGAAGATGAATGTATTTGTATATATACATAATAGAATATAGATTTGAAGAAAGTTCAACAATGAAATGTGATTCTACATGTAATATACTACTAGCATTTTATGTCTACTTGTGGATTGATGACGCAGATTTAAGCGTAAACTGTGCTAGAAATAGCTTTGATGTTATAACGTCTTCCTTGGTATTTCAGAATTACGACTAACAGTCTTAACACTTTACCTACTGAACTAGACAAATTACCAGAGAAACACAAACTAGAAAGACCAAAAATCATACCTTGGCATAGCTAAACTTGTTAGGTTTGATATCTCCCTCTGAGTGTTGACTTGATGATGACCGGGTCGCTACCCTAATCTTGCCAAGCTGATCAATAGATGTAATTCATGATTCTATGAACAAAATTTTGCTGACTTTTTTTTTTTTTTTTTTTTTGTGACCCTCACTCCTTCCACTTCTCATACTTATGCTGCATTTAGAGAGAGAGAGAGAGAGAGAGAGAATATATAGAAGTGGCCAAGTCCATGTTAAGCATTATGAGTATGAACAAGTGCAATTATAGGGGAGGGGAAGGGAAGGGGGGGTGGAATATTATTGGGATCAAACAAGTGTGGAAGAAAGCGATACCGTCTTTATTAAGAATATTCTTATTATTACATGGTCGGTCCAATAAACCATTCCAATAGCTATAACATGTGAAAGTGACCATTTAGTTTACTCTTCATTCATTCATTCATTCATTTATACATTATACCCGTTTTTACCATTTATATTAAGACATGCATTTATTTTGGGACACACCAAAATGAAAAAGTTGGACATTTATTCCGGGATAAAGGAAGTATATTTTTCAACGCAGCAAAATCAGGAGATTCTGGTACGGGCTCATGTCAAACTAGAGCTTTTCACAATCCCTACACCAAAACCAAAAAAAAAAAAAAAAAAAAACCAATTAAATGGGAATTATAGTAGATATCGACTGAACTTGAATACAATTCTTCATATTATGCGACAGAAGAGTACAAAACTCATTGCTAGCCTTTCTCAGCTGACTCATGTTATTGGATACAAATATTGCAGCTACGCCGTTACAATTTCTTTTTTCCCTAGAACTATGTCAAACGCCTGCAAATCTGTGAATCCAAGTTCCCGAATATGTCATCTTGTGGAAAGGCACAAGCAGAGGCAAAACATCTTCTGAAAGGCAAAAGCCCCTTGAGGTAAAATCTTTAATCTTCTGGCCCGAATATTGTATGCATAGCAGTAGCACATTAGCATGAGCCAATCATAAGTTATCTTCTGTTTCTTCAGCCACGTGCAACTTCTCAATAGCAGCCTGTAAAACACATGGGGAGGAGAAGAACGATGAAATATCTTCAGATCAGAACTTTTAAATCAAAATATCATCTACGTAATGGCTAAATTGTCAGACTGCATCAACATCTATGCATAGAGTCCACTATTCTATTTTGTGATGTTCCACTCATCTCAAAATCATACCCAAGTTCCTCATAACTTTTCAACTTCATGTAATAAAATCATCTAAACTGCCCTAAATCACTTTTGAAGATATGACAAAATCCGAGGATACTAATATACTCCCTCCATCCCAGCTTAAGTTACAAAAAAAAATATTTTGGTTGTCTCATTCATTGTTACAAAATCCCAAAATGGTAATGTTAAAGTTTTACTTTTTAAATAATGGGGCCCACTTGTCATACTCACAACCACTACACACTATTTCCCAACCACAGTTGCAACTCATACCCCAATATCCACACAACTACTTAATTATACACATTTCCTTAATTCCCTTTCCCTTCCTTTTTTTTGTAACATAAGGTGGGACGGACGGAGTATCCCTTAATTATTAGGCTTACCAGATGTGGACTACTTGTATGGAATGGAGGGAGTAAAATAGAAGTAAATGAACTAGGTATCTTACCTTGATAATAGCAACATCTGTCGCAGATGGCTTCAAATCCAGAGCTAATCCAAAATGAAGCATAGCCTTCTCATACATATGACGCCTCTTATATATCTTACCCATCAAAGCATAAATGCTACTTTCGCGAGGAGCATAATCTTTCAGCTCCTCTAGGACTTCTAAAGCCGCATCAAGTTTTTCCATGCTCACAAGTATATTAGCCTTCTGATACATGGGGATAGGGTTCTTCTTATCTGCTTTAATAGCCCTATCCATGATCAGCAAAGCTTCCTCATTTCTCTGCAAATTTTTAGTTAAAAACAGATTATATAGTTAGGCTCCACGGAACAAATTTCTGTGCTTAAGAAATTTAACCCGTGATATGTGGCTCAACCTTCAAGGCATGTAAAGCAGTCCCGAGATAAGTCATTATAATAGAAGAACGCGGGTTGATTTGGAAAGCCTTCCGGAAATGATGCTCTGAGAACTCAAATTTCTCCTGACGAAGGTAGATCATTCCCAGACCATACCAAGCGTTGTAGTGTCTAGCATCAATCCGGAGGGCACTCTGGTAGCTTTTGATTCCATTTTCAAAATCCTCCAATGCAACGTATCTGTAAATTAAACAAGTGGCATTACTTATTTACACTGAAAATCTGATGCTCAAAGAAAAACAATTCTGGTATGTCATACTCGTGGCCACAAAGGGTGTGGGCATATGCAAATCTAGAGTTTAGTTGTGATGCTCTTTGGAAATTCTTTAGAGCAGTTTCATGGTCTTTCTGCAAGCTATAGCAATTTCCCATGGCGCACCTGCCAATAATATTAAAATAGATAAGCAGAAGCATACTGAAGGCAGATGGCCCGTTTGAAAAATCACCAAAGATGTGTTGCTAAAAAAATACCAAAATGACTTAACTACGAGCAGGTACAGTACATCAAGCCCTGTCTTATTTTACTTTTTAAGGAGGAAAATAAATGCCAAAACGAACTATTGAAAAAATGTCTAGCCAAAAATACTCTTCCCGCAAACCGAAATGGAGTGTTCATCTCCAAGTGCAACAACTGAATCCTCGTTTGTCAATCATAATGTCCTAGTTTGCACTTGAAATGACTTAATTTGAGCATTAAAGATATAGATGTATATGATGGTGCCAGTACAAGCTAAGAACCTATGGTACCAGAAAATACTTGTAGTACAAACGTCCCAGAACAGGGTACACATATGTTTTAGAACACAAGGCTTATCTAATCGATTTGCACTGAGTTTCTCATTTTGATTGCTTTTTCTAGTTAAGATAATATAATTGATAAGCGTATGCTCAACGTCACGATCTTCTACATGGTTGTATTTATGAGAAAAAACTTTATGAACTATTGACTAGCGTTTAAGCCCTTCCACATTCAGAATATGAAGCGGTTAACGCTAGGGGCGCAAAAAAAAGTAGTTCACAGAAAGAAGGATACAAAATGAGGTGGCGATAGTTTATTAGTTGCATTGATTGTGGACCCGTCACACTCTAATTAAAAGCATCAACAAAATCATGACACATCATTTTGTGGACCAAATTTTGTGGCATTGTTTTTTGACTTTATTATTATGCATATGAAGCATCTAGTGATATTGCATCTTTTCATTTTAAAGCATACTGTTTTCATGTACCCATTCCGCAGAGTAAAACCAGTTTACAGGTATACTTGGTGTAACCCCAAATTTGCCTAAGGTACACAAGGAAAGAAAAATGATAGCAAGGAAACCATGATCTATATATAGACAACAATACAGAGGAACAACGCTCTTGCAAATGAAATAATCACTAATCCTACATATACACAACACTAAGACCAAGATGCCAGAATGTGAAAACCAAAACCCATGTTTTACAAGCACAATGTGGATAAAGGTTATCAGAATTAAGGTTTACCAGGTTTGAGGGGCTAAGCGGTCAGTTGATATAAGCTCCTGAGCTAAGTAACTCAACTTCATATCCTCCTTCAAGTGCTGAAACAAAAAAGCCAAGACGTATTCAGCAACAATATACGTTATGGATGAGTATGGATTCATACCCTTTGGATGGTAGTTAAGACCAAACTCGAAACAAATTATACAACTAACTGAAAAGAAAAGGGTTAGTGTTAAGAGAAGAAAGTAAATAGTGAAACTGACAAGCGAGCAGATCACACAGAAATCCCAGTGGTTTCTCATGGAAGCTGATAGCCCCCTAACTTTAAAGTGAAAATGCATTTCTTTAAAAATAACCATGTGTGGAAATGTTAACCATGTATTTAACGCGGGTCAAGAACCAACACAAGGATCCTTGGAGAGTATTGCTGATTCATAGATTGTCTCAGTAATACAATCACTCTGATACTAGAATCATGTGATATCATGTAGAACTTTGCAAGGAAAGAAGGATACTCAAAAACTCACATATAAAACTGTGGAGTATATATCTGTTCCTTCTAAACTGTATGGAGATACCAAGCGAGCATGACTGAAGGCACGATTGGCTTCTAGATTATCAACCAATTCAAAGTGTGCTTTTCCAACCTGTCAAATTGGCAAAAGATACCATGAAATCAGTGATGCAATAGTTCAAACTTTAAGATATGAAGGGCATGCATGAAATCAGATCAGTCAGAACCTAGTTTCCAAATCTTTTGTAGTAGGTCAAGTTATATTGCATCAGAAACGGGTAAGAAACATCAGTTTGATATGCATTAAAGACACAAAAAGGCATACACAACCGATGTGATGTTCCAATAATGGTATGCGTGCAATTAACTTTTGCTTCCTGATATGGAGAGAAACATGGAACCACAGAATTCTATCAAGTAAAGAACTCAGACATCTGACCATCTATTTGAATGGAACATGAGCCAACACTTCTCACTGTAATACTGAATTGGATATGTTATCACGTAAGTTCCCTAAAGCAAGTGCACGTTTTCAGTAATACAAATTGAACAGAACGCCATTTGATCTGTAGACATGTTGTGGGCAACTTAAGGCATGAATATTTTGTGTACCAATGTAAATTGGGAAATAACATACTAACCTCCGTCCCAGCTCAATGTGCACTTTTCACTATTCATTTGGTCAATTGAATCAAACTTTGACCATAATTTTATGAAAATGTTGATATTCATAAGCAATTTTAAAACTTGTTATTGTTTCATTGTTACGAATAGTATCAACAACATTTCATAGAATTGCATAGAGATATCTAGATTTTCATAAAGAGAAATGCTCACAAAATATTGTTCACAAAATGAGGTGGCGATATTTTATTGGTTGCATCAATAATGGACCCGCCACACTCTAATTAGAAACACCAATAACATTATTACACCTAGGATTTTGTGAGCAAGTTTTTGTGACTTTTTTGTGCCCCTAGTATTACTCTTTCATAAAATTATGGTCAAAGATCAATTGAATTGACTAAAAAAGTCAAACATTGCACATTGAGCTGGGACGAAGGTTAGTAGTTTTTTAGGCTAATATCGTTTGACTTACTTCTGGAGCATTTTGACCAGAAATTTATAGCAAGAGTAACACTTCAACATCCTTAATCAGTACTTAAGAAACCAATATTAGTACACCACCTCGACTGTGTAGATGCAACCAATATCGAATAATACATCCAAAATCTAAGGATTATGAAATGCCGCCTAGCACCTCTGGGAGGAACAGGCTACATAGAGCAGGACGACTCCCCTAAAGACCCCACCAGAAAATGCGGCATGGGTTGGAAGTGTTCCAAAGAGGAGTAGAAGTGTAAAACAACTGAACCATAGATGACCTTCTAGACAATTAACAGCGGAGGGCACTCTCCCAAGAAGAGATCTAGAATCAAAAAACAGAGCCAAGGATGACATTTACGTAGTACTCCACACCACAATTACACTGAGCAAGTATTTCATTAGAACCATGTCAAGAACAAGTACTCGAGGTTTTCTTTTACTTTTTTTTTTGTTTTGGTTTGATTGATCACTTAGACTATTACAAAGGGACACTTTGAGAGTGAATACCAACAATGGTGGCGATTGAACCACTGACCTGCCTTCGGGAAGATACACCTGATGCTGCTTATAGCTCTTTGGCTACTCTTTGAGTCACCAACAGAAAAAAGATACATAACAAAAATAGTGATGATTTCTTCTAATCCCGAAATAATTCACGTAAATTTCAGCTCAGGGGCAGATATTGGTAGAGATAGCTGCTTCTTTTCCAAAAGAGGCAGCATTAAAACTAGAAAGTGCTAACTCTGTTCTTGTTATAAAACATAAGGCGCTTAGTGTTGCATAGATATGGGACTTTCTAGATAGTATAAATAACAGTTAAGAAGCAGATGATCATGATGGTATTGATATAGACACAGATGACATATCATAAATTTCTATATAAACCTGAGAAAGAACCCAGCCTGTGTTATACTGCTTAGGTGAAAGCTTCAGGAAAACATCCAGTGCGTCCTGTATTAGCGAAACGTAAATCAGTAAAATGCAATACCAGGATCACCAGGAAAAGAACAAAAAAAAAAAAAAAACTTTTATCAACATTTAGCAATACCTGGCATCTGTATATGCAAGACAATCTATAGCCTTCCCCAAGAGTTCTCAGAAGGGACAATACTTCTGACGCACCATTAATAAGTCCTGATCCACTCATAGTGGGCGCACTTGAGACGGTTGTCCCTTCATGCTCACGAACCCGAGTATCAACTGAGGGAGGTGAACTAGAGGTAATAATATTAGAACAAGATTCGTCATGTACCACATTCCGCATCCCTACAACGAAGAAAATGATACGTCAGGTTTGCTTAATCAAACTCTAATGATCCCTTCCCCACCCCATCTCTCTCTCTCTCTATTCATTCATGTATAAATCAATGAAATAATGAGCTTGTGCATTCTGTTATACTCCCAACCCAAAACCCATGAGTTAGCAAATACTCCCTCCGTCCCGGTGGAAATTGCACAAAAAATAATGGCACAAGAAGTAAGGGAAAAAGTGAAAAAGGTGATGTGTTGTGAGTGTTGATAGATGAGTGGGAGAGAGAGAGTGGGGTAGAGAATAGTTAGTGGGTTAGTGGATGTGAGTATGCAAGTGGGTTAAAACTTTCCTTTTATGGATTTTGCAATTTCTATGGGACGCCCAAAATGGCAAGTTTTGCAATTTCAAGCGGGACAGAGGGAGTATAACTAATGAGAACCAAGAAATAAGGCCCATCATCATCACCATCATCAAAATCGGTACCCCACGATTGTCCCTTTCGAACGGTGACAGAGCGAAATGCTGCGGAGCTTAACTTAGAACCACCGGGATATTTATTGGAGTGCAAGCTTCCGTTTCCAGCTACCATTGAGACACTAGAGCTTACATTGGCCCCTGCTTCCCCCGCAAGTCTAGTGCTTCGTCTTGAACCAGAATCAGAAAATAACCTTCCTGATATCTGGAAAAATGGGAGTAAACAATGTTTAAAAGAAAACAAATGGAAACCAATAAGGGCCCCAAAATGATGGCAACACCCAGAAAGTAAGAACAAGTCAAACATGTCAAACACGAAACACAAAGAGTGAATGGGAGCCAATACATCAAAATTGAACTGATGTAAGCAAAAGAGTAAAACCAGAAATCGGATCACTGTCAGATGTAAGCACACATGAATAATAGCGAATCAAACCAAATCATTTGATTTCCAAAATCTAGATAGTCAGCTGATTTTCACCCATACACTAGAAAAGGCTTCAATACGAGGACATCTATGATCTAGATGCAAGATCATACTCTGGCGGCAAACTAGAGGAGACAGAGAAGCGTGACTACCATGCAATGCTCAAGCTACCATAATGGGGGGTGCAAACTAAAATATTGAAGGGTTCTACAATTACCATGTATATGCCGAAGACTTTAGTTAAACATGATCATCTCTGGAGGATTCATATGTCATAAGTTTTAAATTTATTTTTCAAGTTAAGCTGTTATCCAACATTTTATCTAATGCTTCGAGTAAATTTGTGATGATATCGAGGAGACTAAGCTGATTGTACAGCCTTGGGAGAAGATGTATTCCAGATAACTTCCATCTTCACACATTTGGAATCGCACGTTCTATCTTGTCAGTCCAGTCCCCTATCCAGTTCGACGAGAGGTCGTATATGGGAATCCAAACTAGAAAAAGACAATTACTGGAATTGAAATGACATGATTCAATGTGAGAACTGTAGTAGAACAAATCCCTCCATTTCGCATTTCATTCAATCATAAACCGTCAATCAACGTAATGCAGGGGTGAAGCCACCTTAATGGCATGGGTATCATTTGAGCACCTTCAGTTTTAGAAAATGGCAATTTAGGCACCTTCAAATAAAAAACAATGACATTTACTACTAAAAATTACTCCCTCCGTCCCGGACTAAGAGTCCTACCCCTCATTTGCACGCTTATTAATAAATATTGGAAGTGATGTAAATGTTGTGAGTGTAAAAGTAAAGTAGGAGAGAGAATGAGTGGGAGAGAATAGTGAATTGATTGGTGTTGTGAGTATAAAAGTAAAATAGGAGAGAGAATGAGTGGGGTGAATAGTAAAGATTCTTTGCCATTTAAGGAATAGGACTCTTAGTCTGGGACGTACCAAAATGGAAAGTAGGACTCTTAGTTTGGGACGGAGGGAGTATAATTTTATTAGATTTTACCCCCTTGATTTTGGGTAAAGTTTGCACGATTTTGACCCTTCTATGATAAATTTGGATGTCGTAAAGTATGTATCTAAAGCAAACTTGACACCCTTTCCAAAAAATTCTGGCTTCACCACCTTAAAGGAAAGGGGAGAAAAGAATGAAAAGCTATAGTGCATAAGGCTCTAAAGACTGCGTGGTCAAATATATGCAGCCATAAACTATGCGAGCATAATGGATTTCCAAAACTTGAGCGAATGTAATACGATTCACACCACCAAATTTACAGAAAGTAGATAGTCCCAATTGTTCAGATTTATCCACATGTATCAAGTCATGCTAGAAACAATTAGTGGGCCTAGTTATCAAAGGTATGTTTTTTCTCTCACGGCTAATCTAAGTGACTACGGGAAAAAACAAATATGTCGATGCCACAGCCATATTCGGTTAAAATAAAGATCTCGAATGAGTTACAATGTCAAAGTTTTCAGTAAACAGGTTAAGTCTTAATGCCAACTGAACTAGCAAGGTCTAAATAGCAAGTAATATACAAGTTCATGAGACGTCACAGCACCAATTTACATGAAAATATAGCTAATATATTCACGTGAAGGTCAGATATCTCAACGAAAATCAGATCTGAAAATAATAAAGCTATGATGAAAAGAGAAAATCCATGGGAAAAAATTGGAGAAAACTGATGATAAGGACATGAGAGTAAAGACAATACAACAGAGACATAACCTTTCTCAGCTTTCCCTCGTCCACAAATTTCTTTCGAGGAGCTTGAATTATAGAGTTAACAGTTGACCTTGGGGAGCCGTCCTCCGTACTTGAACTGATGTTTGGGCCATTTTCCTGCATGTTTTTACATACAGGGGGTGGTGGGACACCTGACAGCTGCAAGAAACCAATGAGCTAAGGCCAATAATGTACCTTTAAATGAAAGAAATATACAACATCAGTAATGATTGTGAATATAAATACATATATTTCATATTTGAGAAAAGAATGACAAGATTTAATGGGGTCACATCCATGATTGAAGAGGGATAGCAACCAAACTAACACCAATCCAAAAAGTATGATTTCAAGTCAGAGATAGTTTCGAGGGCAGGAAATACCAAAATAGTAACTAATTAGATGGACATCAACTGATGGAGAGTAAATAGTGCCAAATTTGTTTTTCACATGTTTGTACTGAATTTAGTTCGTGTTTTGTTGGTGGGCGACATTTGTGGACTGGCTGGGATGAAAACAGTGGACGTCTTTCATCATTTGGCTTCTTAGCATGCCCATTTCATGGGTGTGTTCTTATAAAATATTGATCATGGCAACATGCGAGGCTAAGGTAATAGTATTACTCACGACAAGATTTCCCAGGAAATCAGTACGTCAAGTGCATACTCCCTCCGTCCCACTCGAATTAGGACAAATTTCCATTTTGGGTGTCCCATTCGAATTAGGACAACCCAAAAATGGAAGTGTTTTATTTAATGGGACCCACATTCACACTCACAACAACTTTCTTTCCACTCATTATTCTCTACCCCACTTTCTCTCTCCTATTTCACTTTTCATACTCACAACACCTACTCCACTAACACTTTTTCCTTAATCCCCATGCCCAACCCAAAAATCCTAATTCGGGAGGGACGGAGGGAGTACATCCAAAGGAAATCAAATTAAAACATTTCAAACAAAAGAGAATATGCCAATAAAAATTGCTTGTCAGCTTGAACAGAAAAAAAAAAAAAAAAAAAAAAAAAAAAAAAAAAAGTGATAGTCTTAAATTTGTCCCAGTAATTGAAAACCCCAGGAAATAATGCGTTTGTAACTTAGGTTAAGACTCGAGGATATTTCAATAGATATACCTGTGTGGTCATCGGAGAAGGAGTATTATAGAAAGACATGTTAGCATGACCACCACTTTGTGACACAGCAGCTCCTGCAGACAAACCTGCTACATGATAGTTTCCAGAATTATCTTTTAGATTATTGCCAAGCGCACGTCTCGAAAGCCTTCGACTTACTTCTTCTACCCCAGGGTGTTTGAAAGGAACTATATTACGATCATCCGCAGATGTCTGTAAGCTTGCGGGAGCCAGATTCGGACTCAAGTATTGCTTCTCAATACAACTAGCGGCAGCATCTCCAAAAACTGATGTTGCCTCTGCGGCAGCTCCTGAAACATCACCAGAAAAGGATGTTACATTCCTAAGAAAATAGCAACTTGAATAATAATGCAACAAGTATAACCATTACCATACTTCATAAGCACGGTACATGAATATATTCAAGCAGCAAGATGAAAGAAATCAAAGTATTATAATGTGCTTAACTGAGAACATGTAAAAATAAAAGTGCATGTAATGAGCGGAACATTAAGCTGGCAGTCGGTAACTAAATCAGTGGCGGACCCAGGAATTTTTTGGAAAGGGGGAAAAATTATTTTTATTAGTGTAAGGGGGCAAAAAAAAATAGTGTATTTTTTTCTTCACTGAAAGGGGGGCAAAAGTTAATTTATTGCACTAATTAATTTAAAATTTACAAAAATTGCACTAAATTTTATTTTTTTTACAAACGGGGGCCGCGGCCCCCTTAAGGTTAAGGGTAGGTCCGCCAGTGAACTAAATGAAGCTAAATGGTCATCTTCAACAATTTTCAACCGATTCAACAATGTTTATTAAAGTTGTTAGGTATGCTTATTATAAACCATTCCTATTACCTAGATTTGATTGATCCCATAACCTAATTTTACGTTTTGTGGACTTTAGGATATATTGTAAGAAGTGTAAACTTCATTTTTAGAATAGTCCATTTTAGTAGAATAGGCTTTAGATTGATAGGTCTTAAAAATTCAAGGTCAAGAGCTTGACCGTGATTCTCTTGACCGCGGGTCCCTTGACCGCAAGTTATTGACCACATTTGAAGATAGTCCAAGTAACCTAGTTTGTTCAAACTTAACCATGGTCACACTAGTGTCCAAAACTATGGTTAGTTTAGAACGTTGCAAAATTCAAATTTCAAATTTGAATACAACTGTCAGTTGGACCACCACTACTCTGCAACAAAAGGACAACTCAGACTGAGCTCCAATCAGAATTCAACAGCTCATTGTCCTTCAACTTGGATCCCAAGTATTTCAAACGGCTAGTCTCTCATTCAAGGCTATAAATAGTCCTTGAGTTCTTTATTGAACATTGCTGAGATTCTAAGAGAGAAATTGTTGTTGAAATTCTTGGTGATTGAAGATCATACTCAAGATTTCCAGAATCCTTTGAATCTTCAAGCGTTCACCTTCAAACCTTCAAAGATCTCCAGCAACATTCAAGATCATCTCATGCCTCAACACACAAGATTCATTAGGCTCTACAATCACTTAGATTTTAAAGAGCTTTTGATTCTTACTCACACACTCACCCCGATTGATCAATCACATAGATTGAATCATTAGGGATACACTGGTCTAAGTCTAGGATTTGCTCTTCATAGAAAATAGGTGTTGATTCAATACTTCATCTCTATAATTTGTACTCAAGTGAATCAATATATACCTCATTCAAAATCCAAGACTGACCATCTTGGTAAAGGACGTAGATCTTTTAACAGATCGAACATTTCCAAATCTTTGTGTCATTTACTTATTGCTCTTTACTTTCTGCAAATTTACTTTAAGTTTTGTTCATCTTATTCTTCATTGTTCATATTAATCTATTTTGTCGTTTAGTGTTTGCTCTTTCAGATATCCAAACTTATTGTGAATTGTGTTTGTATGTTCAACATATTGCCTAAGCTAAAATCTGACTAACTTATCATTTTGCCACGTGTCTTTCAAGACAACAACTTTCAAACTCTCAACCTCTATCTTGACCGCACCCCATGACCGCAATCACTCGACCGCATTCTGGTCGACCGTGAGTGCTGGTTTATAACTTAGTGTTTTTGGTCAAAATCAACTCTACCTCATTTCTATCGAAAACTTACGTTGTGCATATTACACTTGACCGCGTGGTTTTCATTGACCGCAAAATTCAACTTGTAAGCATAAGGTTGAATTTTGAAAAATGATTGAAATTTTAAGTAGACTATTCACCCCCCCCCCCTCTAGCCTCCTTTTCATACCCTTGTTGTGTCTTTGGGACCAACAAAAGTAAAACTCAGATAGGCATGAGAGAGAGAAATATCCCACTCTTAGTCTCTTACACCTGCCGAGAAGAGGTAATATTTATAATGGAGCCCTGGCAGCCATGGTCAAAGGGGATCTTTCCAAATCTAACTTGATTGCACATGTCTTGACATCCAACAAGAGGTAATGGTGAAAGCTAGCTACTTGTCTATGTTGTTAACAGAAATATAGCTAGAGGGTTTAAGGCTACTTGGATCATGAACTTTTATTTCCGAAAAAGGGTATTTGAAGGGAAACCAAGTCTAGAGTAGATTTCGTCTTTCAATTGAGCACCGTGACCATGAAATCAAAAGTATGTTATGTAGAACCACTTCAGAGGTAGGTAGAACCATTTCTTATGTGAGTATGATTTTTCGAAGGGTCATTGCTGCTCTAAAGGGAAGTCGGTTATCCTCTCAAGCTCGATTTGGAAATTTAAGCTGAGTCAAAGCAGGAGGGTGGACTTGGTTATCATAGCTTAGGCAGCCTCAACGTGAAGGACATCAAAGTTGAAACTACTGCTGGATGCATACTTCAAATTGGTGCCTTAGCAAGTTGGTTTGTCCACTACCCAGTTATAGATAGTATATCAGATATTTTTTTTATTTTCTTTCAGTTGACCCGTTGGCTCCTGAAGGTAAGACAAGATTGTTGTCATACACACAGTTTGCAAGCAATCATCCATCTTCCCCAAAGATGGTCCCTTAATTTAAAACACAGACACCATTAAGTGCATAAGTACTCTAAACGGTAATGAATGTTGTGGGTTATCACAAAAAAAAAACTTTGTACTTTATTCCTTCACATACCTAATAAACACAACTCCTCATAAGCTGCCCACAGTAAAGGATCCATTGATAAAGCCTGATTGAAGTGATGAATAGCACTTTGTCTTCTATCAGTATATCTGAAACCATTTGAACTAAAATAAGCAGCATGATAAATATCTCAAGTCACATGAAGATTGAAGACAAAAAAACAAACACAAAGCTAGGAGTTTGCAAATAAACATGAAAAAAAAAAAAAAAAATGAAGAAGAGCTTAAAAAGGAGACAGCAGTAATGCATCAGTTCAGTTTAGTGGCCTGGTTTTTCGTTTTTGGTTTAGTTGAGTAAATAAGGAGCCAATAAAGGACCACGAAATCCCCAAAGAGGAGTTGAACCAACTCAATGGCGACCATTTTTTATGACATCTCCCACAACAGCATTTCTTTTCCATTATCAAACTCTCTTCTTTGTCTGCCTTTTTTCATCTTATGTTCTATTTTCTTTTACTCTCCTCGATGTTTTCTTACTTTGTCTCTCTCAATCTCTCCCTCTCTGAGTTCCTTTTATTTTACCCCACTTGGTTGTCTCCAGTTCCTTTGTTGTACCTCTCTTTGTCTTGTCTTATGTGTTCCTACTCTCCCTCCCTCCCTCCCTCTCCATCCCTCTCTCTCTCTCTCTCTCTCTCTCTGACCATTGATTAATGTTTATGTGTACAGGAAAATAAAAGTGGAATCCCAAATTTATAGATGTAGCATGATGTCTAGCAATTGGATGAATAGTAGTAAACGTTAAAGGCGAATGGCGAAAGGCGGGTGTGAGGTTCCTATAAAAGGCGAAAGGCGAAGCGGTTGAAAGGCGGCCGAAAGGGGAGCAAAGCGGTAAAATAGAACAAAAAAATAGTATCATAATATATATGTAGCATATAACAAGGCTCAAACATGTTATGAACAAGAATTTTGCTTTAAATAAAAGTCACAATTTCACACATAACAACAACTTAAAGCAGCTAATACCCCAAAAAAAGAGAATTATATGACAAAAGGCACATTTGATGTTCAAATTAATAACCAAGTAGTCGTTCCAAAGCGAGAAAATAAATTTCAAAGAATGTTAGAAAAGAGAAAAATATATCAAATTAAGCTAATATATAATTTCAAATGTATAATTCCATATTGGAGATGAATATAAGAGATGATTAAAACTTCAAATGACAAAAGGAGACCCAAATTTAAGAGAAAAAACAAAGTAAATTAGCAAAACATAATAACAGCTGCAAACCCCCATTTAAATATTACAAAAAAGAAAGTATTGGTAGTGTTTTTGTCAAATTTCTTTGTCACCGTTCTAATTAGTTGTTTATCGCACTTATTTTCTTTCAATCACTCGAGATACTTGGGGCTATTTTTGTTTCTTTCGCAAACCACAAGCTATCTTTACCCCATATTTTTTTAAAAGAAACATTTTAAGCTAAAACATTAAAAATAGAACTACAAAATGACATGGTTTAACATTACACATATGCCTATAATGCCTTTTGACAAAGGTGGATGCCTCACACCTCTTGCCATTATCAAGAAAAGCGTCGCCTGCACGAAAAGGTGCATTACAGCCCGCCATAAAACTAAAAGGCGGTCGACCCCTAAAGGCGCCAAAAAGGCGAGGCGGGCGAGAAAGGCACTAGCCTTTCACAACTATGAGTAAACTAGTAACTAACATTAGGTCATATTTGAGGTGAATGTCACTCATATGGAGTATTCTTTATTATTTATTTTTACTTGGCATGTTTTAGAGACACAATTACTATAAGACCCAATCCACACTACTCTCAGCTATTTGTTCTTAATTTTTTTTTTCATTTTAAGAATTATAGCCAATGTTCTTCAAGAAATTTCACTTTGATGGAACAAACTTTTATAGGCAAATTACTAGACGCCCAGTAAATAGTTGGTTTTTAAGCCAGTATTCTGTTAATGACATTTCAGGAGTTATAATGAATAACAGACTATCCGCAAATGTTAAAATGAGATTTTAAGTGAAGATAACGCAAGTAACCTATATATAAGCCCAAGGAGATAGTGGCCAGCTGCACCATTTGGAACCTGAAAAGAAAAAAAATGGTGAAATTATTAGCAAGTCATCAACATCTGTGAAGCCTGTCAATGATCAGACATCTAAAACCTTCCACGTCATTCGCTAGAACTTTAGTAAGACATGCGTGAGAAGGAAAACTAAGCACAGTAAGTAAACACTTCCGAGATAGCACACAAAAATACTTGGCATTAATTTCCAGCTGTCATTTTTTGATTAATTCATCACTGTACCTCTGTGCTAGGGTCATTAGTGGGCCATAATGCTGCTTCTGCTTCATTCAGGAGATCCATCTGAAAGCACGATATTGCAAACAAGTATCGAGACTGAGCCATTTGTGTTCCTTCATATTCAAAGAGAAAAAAAGTAAAGAGACTATGAGACTACTGTCCCTTTCTTGAAAGGGGATAACAGCAAAAGAAAATATCTTGGAAGACGCAAATACATGTTTAGCCAAAGGTACTACGCAAGCAAGCTAGGGGTAGGGAAAGAGAAAAACTAAAAATGATGAGGCAAATACTAATAGCTACAGCAACTAAAGCATGAAGAATGCTGCACTGCACATACCCTTTAAAATATGGTAAGCGGAGTAGGCTTGATTGCTTTGCAGATAACAGGCAGCTAGCAATTGCAAATTTGCCTGCATTAATATAGTTAATCAGCATAAAATTAGAACTTTAAAAAAAAAAAAAAAAAAAAACGTATTAAAATATAAAAACACAAAGTGTGAGAACTGTGAGTGTATGCTCACAAGAAGGGAAAATAAATTCATTATGCATTGTTTTCATAGAAAATAAGATATTGTGTGTATTAGTAATATATAGATGGGGATAAACTATCCATCATGAAGAACTAGTGAAACGATAAAAGAAAAGCACAAAAAAACAAGAAACTGCAACAACAAAAAAAAAGTCAACTAACAATGGCAGGCTTCCATAGAAGGTTCAAAGTTAACTTCTTGATAGAAAATAGTGTTCGAAAGACGCAAGTTCATAAACACCAACGCATGGAAAAGTCGCATACTTCCAAAGAGTTTGTCTCTCTTTTACTTTACCCAAACCCTTCTTTTTCTTAGAAAACAGATCCGCCGCAGCAAATGGGTCAACCCAATACTCACCACCCACGGCAACGAACGACATAATAAAAGTTGATCCACAAAAATCATCAGGCCACGTTAGACCAACTTTGACAAAGATCTTAGCCTTCCAACTGAAGTAATAAAAAGAGAAAAGGCAACAGGACAGTGGATTGACACAATAAAACATAAAGAGACCCACTACTATCACTCCGGATGCACCTATCAGCAATATCATTGGAGGGGACCGAGGGGTCATAAGACATGAACAAGAAGTAGAACGACTGTTACTTTTCCAGTTTAAGCTTCTGAAAAAGGAAATTCCAAGTGTGACTATTTTTACTTTTTTTCTTCTTAACTTCTTTTCATTTTCTAAAACTTTTCGCCCACCTATTTCTTCTTTTTAACTTATTTTTTTTTCCTTACATCTTTTCTTTCACGATGTCAAATGAGGATTCATGTTAGCCGACCCCAAATTATTTTGGGACTAAGGCTTTGTTGTTGTTGACTATAAATGGAAGAGAGAGTGAAGCTAGATGCCTACAGTAGCGCCATGAGCAAAGAGAACCAGGGAAAAAAAAGCATCCTACTCAAAGAGAACATGAAAACCATTGACAACAGTATTCAATGAATCAGAAAGAACAATTCAGATAACCGAGAGTGAGTTTCAACGACTCGCGTGGGAGGTTGTACGAAAGCTTAGCATCTCAAGTTTACTAACAAATCCCAATTTTGCTCTCAAAAAGGCATACAAAAGGAAGTTGGTTTGAAGAAACCGCCAAATAGCCATTTTGACCATGAAAATTTGCTCCAGATAACTAAGTAGCCCAAACCAAGATCTATTTAAAAAAAAAAAGTATTATGAGTAGTTAGTAGCATGGCATGCTCAAAGAGTGCACATTTTACATTTTATATTATAAATTTTGGAGCAAATCCTTTACATTCTTTTCACCTATATTATACTAGAGCCTGGTGGTTCTCAGTGGAGTTTAATGATTGAGAGTAGTGTAGTTATTCGTGCGTGGATAACCTGTCATTTGTAGTTAGTAGTAATCACTCGAGATTGAAGTTAGTTTCAGCTAGTTTTCCCACTTTATAATGGCGATAGACGCGATTACTAACAGTTGGAGCAGAAATACAGCGAAATATATTGAAGATTTGAGACATGAAATGACTTTCTCACCATATTATCCCGAAGGAAATAAATAAGGAAACAATAAATGTTGACCGCAATACTTTAATCCTATTATGGATCGCTTAATTTGCATGACTGTGGTGGCGAGGCCAAAGAGATGATATGGGATTTACTTAAACCGTTTCGCCTTTGAATAAATGTGCCATGTTATTACCGAAGCGTTTTTAGAAAATGATTTT
Source organism: Campanula takesimana (assembly GCA_026119855.1). NCBI lineage: Eukaryota > Viridiplantae > Streptophyta > Magnoliopsida > Asterales > Campanulaceae > Campanula > Campanula takesimana. The sequence goes on along the minus strand of JAOWBW010000667.1, from coordinate 417,200 downwards.
TACTATTTAAAGTTAACATTTTAACAATTTTGGCCTCTTCCGTTTAAAAAACATTTGTACCATTCCATACTTTTTTTCACCCCTTTCTGAGCCAAATTGGATACCACATATACTTTTCTATCACAACAAACAAGTTAACCGAGACGAGAAGTAAACTGCAAATCTAAGGCTGCATCAATTGGCAGAGGGTAAGAGCCAATCACAATCAATGAAACGTGAAGAATGTGTGGACGTGGAGATAAAACCCAAACCACCGGCACACTCAGAAAACATGGCCTAACCTACACACAAGCTTGGACCAGAGAAAGAAATGGGCCACTCGCCCAATAGAGCACTTCCCACTAAACGGTGAAGGACTCAAATCGCACACAAGAATTCTCAACTCAATTTCACTTCAATCTGATGACGCCCTAGATTTTGGGGTCATGGAGATTAGATCTCCAACTTGCTGCCTCTTGCTCCTAGCTGAGAAGATCTGCAAGATGAGCACACCGTTAGGACCAGAGCCGGGTTTGACCCCGGCTTAGGCCCTCGGGTGTGAGAGTAAGACTCCGAGAGAACTAAGAACAAGGCCTTGAATGCCTTGGGTGTGTGTATGTGTAAGAGAGAGGGAGAGGAGAGCACTCTAGAGAGTGTAATGAGAGAATGTAGGGAGTAGAACTTACCTTCCACCATGGATGAGAAGGAGTATATATAGGAGGGGTAAAGGGTATACTTGTCCTTTCAGGGGGTCCTTCACTTGGTACAAGGCAAGGGTATAGAGACCGTATGAGAGGGGTATAAGGACCGTATAAGAGGGGCACGAGGGTACGTAGATGTATACCCGAAAAGACAGGGTTCACCCGTGTAGGCAAAAGCCCTACCCCGTGTAGGCAAAAGCCCTACCCCGCGTAGGCAAATAAAATCCTACTCCGAGTAGGCCGTCCCTCCAAGAAACGGAAAGATTATTTATGGATCGAGCGGGTTAATTCCCCAAGATTGCTCTCCATTAAAGCCCTACCCTCGTGTAGGCAAATAAAGCCCTACTCCGAGTAGGCAAAAGTTCGTGTAAAGCCCTACTCCGAGTAGGCAAAAGTTCATGCAAACCCCTACTCCGAGTAGGCAAAAGTTCGTGCAAAGCCCCACTCTGAAAGCGCGAGCTAGATCGCATGCCCGGAAACGGATGCCGTGACTCTCACGTACGATGCGCGGTCCTACGCCCTCGAGCTAGACCACTTGCCTGGAAACGGAAGAGCCTGTGTTAAAGTCAAGTGTAACAAAGGGCAAAGATGGAACGCATCGACAAAGTCTCGAAATCTCTGAGTACTCAACAAGTCACTGGGCTTATCTTATTTATGGTGCCATCGGGCCCATCTTATTCATGAACCGGTCGTGCTTATCTTATTTATGGCGCCATCGGGCCCATCAACAGATCGTGCTTCCCTTATATATGGCGCCATCGGGCCTATCTTATTTACGAAGCGGTTGTGCTCAACTTATTTATCTAGCCATCAAGCTCATCTTACTATGGAAGCCATCAAGCTCATATCACTTAAGATGCTATGGGGCACACCTTATTCGCGAGGCGATTGAGCTCATTCTATTTATAGATCCACCGGGCTCATCTTATTTATCGCAGTTCCGGATTAGTTCGGTTGCAAAGCCTACGGGCGGTTTGACATCATGCCCGCGACTAGACGCTTCAACAAGATTTCGGGCAAACAATTTTAAAGCTCGATGCAGGCTCGTGTACCTTATGGTTCCCCGCAACTCGGGGGCTTCATGTCCTTATAACGACCTGGCCCGACCCTTCGTGTTAGCTGCGGGCCTCGCTGAAAATCTTGTCCCCGACAAACCTCTCTATCTAGAGGTCTATATATATTTGGAGTCCAGTACTTGTTCATCCAAGTTGTTGGCGATCTATGAAACTTGGAGGCTTAATCGACTGACGGACGTTATCATATCCGTTAAATACTTAACGAGATCTATCAAATCTACGCCAATCAACGTCAGGTCGTATCTCTCCACCCTCTCAGTTAATAAATGTTTTTCATGCAGCTTTATTAGTTGATGAATTGAGAGCATGATTAATAACTTGATTGCATATTTACAATTACCCTGTGCGTAAACGAAAAATATTTAGCATTCAAAACTACTTGCTACTTGGCAATAATGCTTGTTATTTGAATGCTCAATAAACAAAAATGCATGATCACGAGTAAGATTCCATGCCTATTTCCATGACTTATGTGATGAATTATTATGATCTTCAGAATATTACTATGAGTACAGTAAATATTCACCTTATTGCGGATATGCTCTGTCCCGGTATAATGTATTGGATTAACATGCTACCTTGTTCTATATAGCAACTTTATCATAACAATAGATAAATAGCATTACATGGTTCTGTTGGCTTAAATGTTGCGGGATTATACTTCCTGAAATGCGCAAAATGACATGCCATATACGTCCACTCGCCTTCCAAAAGCATGCTATATAATCAATTCGAATATGCTTTAACTTGTCATTAATTGATTCTTTGAAAGCTACCATGAGAAAATTCACAAAGTGCACGATGCCTTGAAAACTACTTGGTGAAAGTTGCTTAATCAACACGCTGCAAATGCCATAATTTTATTATACAGTTTAATTGCTATCTATCCGCTCGGCTCTCAACATGGTATTATAAAAAATATGTATATGTGATTGATACACCTGTAGCGCAGCGAAGACTCTAAGCGCAATGCCTCCAGTTTTGTCTCATTATGATGCCTCCGGGCTCATATCATTATGACGCTTCCGGGCTCTTCTCATCATGGAAGCCACCGGGCTGGTCTTATTCTGGACGCTCACGAGCTCTTCTTATTACGGATGGTTACACGCCCTTCTTATTATGGACGCCTACGGGCTCATCTTATTTATGATGCTCCCGAGCTCATCTTATATATGGCGCTTTCACGCTCATTTGCTTATGAAGTTTACGGGATCATCTTATTACGCCTACAGCAACCCCACGATTCGGGGGCTGCACATTTATCTCAAGGCATGAGGCCGACCTAACAAGTCCGCCACGAATTCTATTGGAAATCTAGCCTTTATCTATCTTAGTCGCTGGCAACCTCTGAAGCAGGAGGTTTATTTATCTTATGGCTCCCCGCGGCTCGAGGACTCCACATCTTTATTTGAGCAACTCGGGGGCTTATTCTTCCCATTTATTATTGGATCATCCATCCAGAGGCTTTATGCCATATTATTATTCTCGGAAATCTCCGAGCTATATTTTTAGAGCTCTGTATGGGACTTCTGGTTATCTTATAGCATTCTCTTACACATAGCTGGGAATCTCCAGCTATCATTGAATAATATTTATAGGCGATGTGCCCGCTATCTTCATCCTCGGGATCTCCGAGATATATTTTCAGATTCCCCCTGGGATATCAGTCTATATTATGGAGTTTATTTGTCTTATGGTGTTTATTCATCTATAGATCGAGTTCGCAGCCCGAGCTCCTATTCCTCTATTATCACGGTCACATTCTCGACATTGGATTATTCATCCACTCGCTATGTGCCCGTTTTGTTTATCCTCGAGAATCTTCGAGTTACATATTCAGATTCGCTGTTGGACCTTTGATTCTATTATGACGCACTCCCATCCATATTCGAGAATCTTGCGGCTCATTGATGATTATTTAAAGGCTGCATGCCCGGTTTAATTAACCTCGGGAATCTCCGATGTATATCTTCAGACTCCCTCCAGGATCTCTGCTGCCCGATGTGACCGAGTTCACGGCCCGAGATCTTATTATATGTCATAGTGACTGCCTCGTCTTGCAATATCGCAGCTCGAGCTCTCGTTTCTTATGGAGGTTATGCGCGGACTTATTTTCTCCTCGGGAATCTCCGAGTCGACTAGCCGCAGTCCGCTATCTGATGAGTCTGAGCTCGCAGTTCGAGTTTTGATTTCACTCTTATGGGAGCCACATCTTCTCGCCGGTCTCCAGGCTCCAGGCTTCAGCTTCTAGCTTCCAGCCATATATATGTACGCAGGTCAATCCCGACCAAGAGTATATTCCTCGCCCTGACCATAAATAATCGAGCACTCGGAATAGGGGGCTACTGATGAACCCTGGCTTTTCGGGTATACATCTACGTACCCTCGTGCCCCTCTTATACGGTCCTTATACCCCTCTCATACGGTCTCTATACCCTTGCCTTGTACCAAGTGAAGGACCCCCTGAAAGGACAAGTATACCCTTTACCCCTCCTATATATACTCCTTCTCATCCATGGTGGAAGGTAAGTTCTACTCCCTACATTCTCTCAATACACTCTCTAGAGTGCTCTCCTCTCCCTCTCTCTTACACATACACACACCCAAGGCATTCAAGGCCTTGTTCTTAGTTCTCTCGGAGTCTTACTCTCACACCCGAGGGCCTAAGCCGGGGTCAAACCCGGCTCTGGTCCTAACGGTGTGCTCATCTTGCAGATCTTCTCAGCTAGGAGCAAGAGGCAGCAAGTTGGAGATCTAATCTCCATGACCCCAAAATCTAGGGCGTCATCACAATCCTCTCAAAATTTGAATCCAAATGAACCTAGGATCTTCGCCAACTAATCACTAGTTTGGATTTTGAGTTATTCACCAAGAAAAAAGCCCATTCTTTTAGATCAAACTGAGTGTTATTAATTGGGACGTGCTCTTAAATCAACCATTTTGAATTACCTGTCAATCATTCAATTGCAGTGAGTACACAGTAAATAAAGGTGCACTCTACAATTTACATGTGCTCGTCGTTCAAAGTAACCCTTAACAATTAACATGCTAATTGCACAATTTGAATATAATGAAATTAAGACCTGTGGAAATAATTTATTTCTTGCTTTGAATCTATTAATTTGAACAAGGAAAAACAGCAATTTGAAAACTGACGAATAGGTTAGAGAGTGGAAGAAAGCACCTCTGAGGGAAACTCGGCACAGAGACGTTCGCACATGAAAATGGCATTTTGGTGAAGCAAATGACGGAGACTGTTCTGCACACAATCTATCAATACAGCCTCCATATCTGCTACGGATTCATAAACCTCTGCCTGTCTGTGCGCTACACACAGTGAAGCGAACAATCAGTGTGTGCGCGGCCAAAATGATGGTTGTCTCCGGTGAGAATTCGTGAGAAGACGGTGGTTAGAGCTCGAGCTAGGGCTGGTTTAGGCGGGACAAATATGCAGTAATCAAACAGGGATCCCGATCCTATTGAATTTGAATATTGTTGGAAATATTCTGAAATTATAATTTATAAAATTTTAAGTTTGAATTTTGAATGGTTGCCCACTGTACTCTACTGCTCAAACAAACTTCTTTTCTTTTGACAATTTAGGGGGATATAGTTATATACTTGGAATATTATATACAGGGAACGAAAAATTCCAACGCTGCCCTTGCCCGTCTCGTGTACTTATACACGAGATGTCATCTATGATCTCGTGTAAATGTACACGTGATGACTCGTGTATGCACACGAGATATCTCGTGTACATATACACGAGATCATAGATGACATCTCGTGTATAAGTACACGAAATAGTGTCTGAAACTGCATTTTCACAACAGCAACAGCAAAAGCAACAAGAAACAGAACTAGAACTGAAATTTGATTCTTAATATGATAGCACATCTCGTGTATATACTATCGCCAAATTGTATACGAAATAAAAGTGTTAACAAGGCTTATGCATATAATTCAAACATCCAAACATTCATACAAACTTGATAATTCAAAAACCATTACACATATACTATCCCCTACGTAATCTTTCTCTTCTTGCATCGGTATCTTGATCATAGAGTTCACAGAATGTTGCTATCCTATCTCGGTATTGGTGGATCAGTTGACTTGCGCTTGGATCACAGTGTTCCCTCCAAGTGTTCGGTGGTGGTGGTATTGGGTAATCATTGTCTGACATGTGCAGCTGCAAGAGTAATAACAGTTAAATACAACGAATTTAAGTAAGACAATCAAATATAACTAATATAAATGAGACAGTTAAGTATAACGAATTTAAATAATATTGTTAAATTTAACGAATTAAAGTATCATACCAATATAAAATGGTTTGTCACTTGTCCCAACACAACTTTGTTTATCGGTGGTCCTACTCCTGCTGGTACAATCACTGGAAGGCATAAGTTGCCACCGCTAGCCGAGTACGAAATGAACGCCACATTATACCTCGTGGCAATTATGTGGCCAAGTTCAGGGAGCTCCATCCAATAACTACTGTCCGGCGTCGGCTGGACATAAATAGCAATCCTACGTAAGAGTTCCTTTACATTTATCCAAGTTAGAACACTTTGATAAAGGTCTTGGCGAGCATGCACTTCATTGTAACATTCTGTGCGCACTCGAGCCCACATCTCCTCATTTCCGTATATCTGTGCTGCGACGGCTCTATAGCCACAATGTCCATCAGATGCCACATCTGTGATGCCTCCAATAAATGGGATAATGAAAGGCAGAAAAGACGTCATATACGGAGAGCTGTATATACTAGTGTGATTGGGCTGTCCATTTCCCTCTCCACGACCCTGACCCTGATCCCGTCCTCGACCTCGCCCTCGACCCCGTCCTCTCCCATGACCGGAAGCAGCTGGTGGTGGATGAGACGTAGGAGTACAAGGAGGGGTAGATGGTGTGGGTTCTGAAGCTGATTTCCGTTTGTGCGTGGACTCCGAACTCGCTTGGGTGGATGCAATGAATGCATATCTAGACCTGAAATAGGGCAAAGAAAAGAGTGAGAAGCATTCATACTATCAACATGCAAATCAAATACATCAAGAACGTAAAGTGTGAGCCACACATGAATGAAGATCTATACCCTTTGCTAGTCGAGGATGGTGTAGCGGGGACTCGAAAAAATTTGTTAGTATGCTCCCAATCTGACGGTTCTCTGGAAGTTCCGGTCCGGGGTTTATTCGCCTTTGAAGTATGATCCGGCTCGTAAGCATCTATCGCATGCTGATTAAGCCCTTCTTCCATCTTTTTGAATAACTTTCTCCTTACCGGTTCCGGTGCTTTCTCAACTCTACTCAACATAGCTTGAAAATTGTCTTTATTTATTGAAGGCTCAGACGGAGGGTTGTCTACTTCAATGTCCAACTTCTTCCAAAAATCATGAATCGAGGACAGCTCAATCCGTCCCCCGCAGTCCTCTATCCGTGCAATCTCGTGACTACATGGAAGTTCATGTGTTCGCCTGTAGTAACACCCGCACGCCTCAGTGATGACATTACCCCCATTACGACCCCGCTGGTTTCTAATGATTTTTTGAATACGAGACCGCTCTTGTCTGATATTGCGCAAGGCTACCGTTGACACTTTAGTCAATATGTTCTGATACAGATTACCGGTCCTCAAATAAATTGGAGTTATGGTCTTTGATCTATTCATACTCTGTTTGATATTTTTTAGTTGGATATCCAAGATCTTATGAGCCTTTTTGAAGATTGTGTCAAAAGTAGAAGAAGCACTCCCCAATGCCTTCTTCAGCCTGTTATGCTCACCCTCAGTCCTGTTTGTGGTATGGGTCCCGAAGTGAGGTAACACATCCGTGTGCATAGACAGAATATTCTGAGAGTATGGGGTAATCCATGTATCGCGGAGGTAATCCAATAATAGAGGATAAGATCTGAAACGGTCACAAAGCTCTTGCCAACGTTCGTCCCATTCGCTGGAGGTAGGGGCTGAGATTGCATAATTGAAACTCCTCATGAATGATTCTGCCAAATCCTCGCTGCTTGTATGACTCAACCCATGCTTTCTCACATTTACTTCTATATGTCTCCGACACAAGAAGTGTGCGGTGTCGGGAAAAACTGCACGGAGAGCGCTGATGAAACCCAATTCACGATCAGTGACAAAAACTGTTGGCAACCGGGGAGGTGTAAACAGACTGTGCAAATTTTCCAATGCCCATGTGTAATCATCCGCACTCTGATACTTGAGGAACGCATACGCTATTGTGAAATTATGCCCGGTGGAAGTAAATCCTACAAACTGCAAGAAGTACAGGCCATAGCAGTTGGTGTTGTACGTGCAATCACCTTGTACAACATATGGAAAAACAGTTTAGCATCTTTATTGTTAATGGGTGAGAGAAGAAGATGTCGCTGATCATGCCACTCTGAGCGTCTTCCCTCGTGTAGTATATATATTCATGATCGTCGAGTAATTTAAGGAATTGTTGTAGCGGGGTCCTCCCTTGTCGTTCTCCTTCTCTATATTTTGTGATGGCATTGCGGACGTGCATCGGAGTGCTTACGTTCTTCTCATCGTACATATTTAGTATTGCTACTATGTCATTTGGACGCAATGAACATTCACTTGCGCTACACACAGCGTCATATTCCCCATGTGTCAATTTCCCGAGAGGAAAACCTTCCGGATACAAAGGAAAATCATGATTATGTACACCATTCCTTACAACATAACCCCATAACCCATCATCCCTCCTTTCTTTGGCATGTATTTTAAAAGTGCACTCTCTCTTCTTGCTACTACTCTTCCTAATATTCTTTGATCTTTCGGGCCTGTGATGTCCACCAAAATGACATATTATCATCGCATAACCTAGTTTATTTCCACTTCTCTTCTTCGAGTAGTCTATAATAAGGTGTATATTTCGACTCCTCGCGATTTCCCGTACATGTGCAAGAAGTGCATCCCTATCTGGAAATAATTCTGATGTCGTGAATTCATCACTGATATCCGGAAATGGACCCTGCAAATTACAGAACCATCAGTTTCAAAGATCCAGTATACATTTCGTGTATACATACACGACATATCACATTACATCTCGTGTGAATATACACGAGATTTAATGTACTATGATTTTGCATTATTATTCTCATGTGTATTTGAAGAATGTATAAATAAATCTCATGTGCAAGTAAAGATTGGATTTTTAATTCAAGATGGGGTTTATAGTTCAAGATGGGATTTTAAATCGAAGATGGTTGATTTTGATCACAATACAAAACAAAACATTAAAAACTTACTTCATAGAAGCTTGGATCATTGAAATTTGGAGAATGTTGATGTGGAGGAGAATTTGGTGAGATTCCTTCTTCTTCATCATGGACAAATTCTATCATATCAAGGTTAATACCTTCATAAGAACATGTTGAGGGATTTTGTGGGGAATCCATGCTATGATCATTGAAACTTGGAGAATGTTGGGGAGAATTTTGTGAGGAATCCATGCTATGAACTTAGAGATTGATTTTTTGAATAATAGTGGGGGTTTCTGTTCAGAATGGGTGAGTTTTAGTAGGGTTTAAACGACGTGAAATTTAATGCAGGTCGTTTTGAAGGGTTTAAGTCGATTTTAACCGTCTCGTGTAAGACCACACGAGATGAAAGTGCACATCCCGTGTAGTTTCACACGAGATTTGAGTACATATCGCGTGTATTTACACACGACACGTATAAAGGGTTTAGGGTTTAGGGTTTTAAGGAATATGACCCGATGTTGTGAAAATGGTATACGGCTACCTATTTAATTTTTTATTTTTTTTTTATACATACTAAATGACATTTAAAGTGTTGTTCATTAGTATGACTTCACTCAAAATCCAAATGGAAATTGAGTTACAAATTTGTAACATTTTTTAGGGTTTTAAGGAATATGACCCGATGTTGTGAAAATGGTATACGGCTACCTATTTAATTTTTTTTAATTTTTTTTAATTTTTTTCTACATCCTAAATGACATTTAAAGGGTTGTTCATTAGTATGACTTCACTCAAAATCCAAATGAAAATTGAGTTACAAATTTGTAACATTTTTTAGGGTTTTAAGGAATATGACCCGATGTTGTGAAAATGGTATACGGCTACGTATTTAATTTTTTTTTTTCTACATCCTAAATGACATTTAAAGTGTTGTTCATTAGTATGACTTCATTCAAAATCCAAATGGAAATTGAGTTACAAATTTGTAACATTTTTTAGGGTTTTAAGGAATATGACCCGATGTTGTGAAAATGGTATACGGCTACCTATTTAATTTTTTTTTATTTTTTTTCTACATCCTAAATGACATTTAAAGTGTTGTTCATTAGTATGACTTCACTCAAAATCCAAATGGAAATTGATTTACAAATTTGTAACATTTTTTGGGGTTTTAAGGAATATGACCCGATGTTGTGAAAATGGTATACGGCTACCTATTTAATTTTTTTTAATTTTTTTTTATTTTTTTTTCTACATCCTAAATGACATTTAAATGTGACCTCCAAATAAATCCAAGTAATACAAAAATCCATAATCAGTAATACAACTAATCAGTAATACATAATCCAAATAAATCCAAGTAATACAAAAATCCATAATCAGTAATACAAAACTCCATAATCAGTAACTCTCCTAAATGTGACCTCCTAAAATCTCGTGGGCCCGTGTAAGACCAGCTCTGACGTCCTCGGGGAGCCTGGCATCCGTCAAATATGGAAGTATGATATCTCGTGCCTCTGCAACCCCAGGATGCGGTGGAACGTCATATGGGGGAGGTGAGGGAGGTGGAATGTCAACGGGGGGATCGTGTATCGGATTAGATATCCGAACATGACTCCTAGCCAGAAACCACTCCATATAATCTGCAGTCACGGGAGAAGATGTGGTCACTAGTGGCCCCCAGCGGCGAACGGCCTGAACTCCTCCATGCCGTGCTCCACCCACGCGTCCCAAACATAATCGTGGTCACCGTAGTCCTTCTGGTACCCCTTCTGACCCTTTGCCAAAATGCATATCGTGGGAACTAGGCGGGGTTGTCTAGGGATCCTCTGCTGGTGCCCGAACTGCCTACTAACACGCTCAGGCATGTACGCCTCAGTGATGTCACAAAATCGTATAACCCCTGTGAAGTATGAAACCGGCAGAATCGCGTCTGCTCCGGTACCATAAGGAGTCCAAAGAACCTGTGAGTAGACTTTGTTAGGTAAAGTGTACATAATAACGGAGGGAGTGTAACAATTTGAAACAGTTTTAATATGAATAACTCACCGTCTCAACATGCATCGTGTCAAGAGTGCGGCGATACTGCACTAGATGGTCTAATGCCCTCCCAGCTGTATCAGTACGAGACCATCTACGGGCTCTCGGCTGCCCCTGCTGCCAGTGAGGGTCAGTGACTCGCCGGAAATCTGGAAAGTACTCGTATATCCAGCCCTGAGATGTGTGTAAAAAAGTATTAAATACTAATCAAATGCAACATGTAATTACATGGGGGGGAGTCGACAAAGTAAACAAAAAGTTAATAGAGTAAGATGTACCTCTAGCAATGTCGCACAACCACCCATCTGCTTGCATCCGGATCTGGACGCCTTCCCCAACTCTCGGTATAAATATGCCAACGTAGCTGATCCCCAGGAGAGAGTGGGGAGTCTCGCAAGATCCATGCACAGGGGAAGGTATGCTGCGGGCACCTTATCCTGACTCTTGTCCACGAACATCGTGGAACCCAAGAGGTGCAGGATATATGCAGAAGCACGCTGGAAATCTGTCATGCCACCTATACGGGTAGAAAAGAGACGCCGGACATCCTTTAATAAGTACCCAGTGCCGCTCAAATGAAGGTGTCTACTGATGCCGGATACGTCAGGCACTAGATCCGGATACCGAACATATGCACCTACACAGCTGATACCTGTAAATTGAAGATGAAATAACGCATTTTAGTACATGAGATGAATGTAGATAGTTCATATAGTCTTGAAATCTATATATAACAACATACCCAGGATATGAGAGACGTCATGTAACGTAATGGTCATCTCCCCCCACGGCATGTGGAACGAGTTAGTCTCAGGAGACCACCGTTCCAAAAATGCCGTCATCAGCGCGTGGTTAGGCCTCTGAATGGTGGCATCGTGCAGCTGCTGGATGCCCGATGCATCAACGTGGGTCAGCCAGGCTCTATCAGTAGCCTCCAGATCATCACGCTTGAACCTGTTTATTCCAAACAAAATATATAATCAATACTCGAGATCGAGAAAAGCATGGGATGATAATTAATGGATTTTTTAGTGTGTGTGCCAAATAACTTCAATATTTTAATAGTTTTCACATTAATGGTTATCTTACTTGTGCAGATGCTGCAGTCTCGTATGGAAAGTCACCACTGACTCACTAGTGGCCTCCCTCCAAATCTCTCGGGCTCTGTGATCACCAAACCCGTATATAAGAGTAACATCCTCTGGGCCGCCACCTGGGTTACTCTGAATCTGCCATGATGGTGGCTCCTCCTCACCCGCATCCTGCCTTCTCCTCCGTCCCTGCCCTCTAGCCACATTCGCACCCTGTCTCCTCCCATGCCTCAATGGTCTAACAACCTCCTCCTCCTCCTGATCCTCCTCCTCCTCCTCACCTTCCTCCTCCTCCTCATCCTCCTCCTCATCCTCACCCTGCCCCTCCCCCTCCTGCCCCTCCTCCTCCTCCTCCTCAGTATCCCCCTCCTCCTCCTCCTCACTATCCCCCTCACTACCCCCCTCCTCCTCCTCCTCCTAAACATCATCAGACGCTACCGCCTCCTCCTCCCTTCTCTTGGTCCGCCTTTCTTTTCTCTCCAGATGCATTTCAGCCTTTCCTATTTCTATTGGACGCGGTCATACGTTCACATGCCTTAAAAAAAACACGAGATAATAAATTAGCTATTTAGCATATGGCATATGAACAATGTAAATTTATGTCAGGAACTATCTAGTGTGATTCCACACGAGACAAATCTCGTGTGAATTCACACGATATGCATCTCGTGTGATTCCACACGAGACACATCTCGTGTGATTTTACACGAGATGCATCACGTGTAATTTCACGCAAGATGTGTCTCGTATTAGTTCACACGAGATGTTTCTCGTGCGAGTTCATGCAAGATTCTTTCTGCCATTAACGCCGCTCTAAACCCAGTTCATACGAATATCAGGTAAGCAATTTCAAACAATCAAACAACAATTAGACATTGGAATTTTTTTGAATGTAAATTTAGGTTAAAATTAGGTTGAAATTTACATAGTTACCTTCTTTACAGGCACGGTGCTTGAAGAAGCTCCGGCGGCGATGGCGGTGGCGGTAGAGGCGGCGGCAGCACCGGCGGTGACCTTCGGAATTTTCACTCTCGCCATTCTTGTCGTCGTGTGGTGGTGCGCGGCGTCGTTGTCTTTGTCGTTGTTTAGGAGAGAGACTGGAAAGAGGGAACGATTGAAATCAAAAAAAAAAATATTAAGTATATAAATGGGTATTTTGGTCATTTAGTACGTTCCCTGTATTTAGTTTCCCTGTATTTAGTATTTGCCAATTTAGGGCCTGAACCTGGAGATAGGCATAAGGGCAAACCTGCCCGGCCCGACCCTTCTTTTTCACTAACCCGCGGGTTAACGGGTTTGGGCCCGCCCATGGCGTGTGAGCCTGCGGGCTGGACCCGGCCCGGCCTGCTTCTTCAAAGATTATTAGGCCCGACTGTCGACCCTTGGGTTTAACCCAAAGGGCTTGAACGGGTTTTCTTTTAAAAAAAAAAAAAAAAAAAAAAAAACTGGAAAAATACAGAATTTTATAAAAAAATGTTTAAAAATATTAAAGACTTTAAAATTTAATTTATAATTTAGTAAAAATATAAGTAGCCTTTAATAATATTAGTATGTTATTAAAGAAAATTAAAATAGTGAAAAAAAGTTTATAATTGTAATGAAACCTTTTTTTTTTTTTACCTGGCTAAAATGCGGGCCGGCGGGCACGGGCCATCTCACGGGTTTAAGCCCGTGGGCTAAGCCCGGTCCGTTAGACTTTTTGGAGGGTCCGGCCCGCCCGTCAAATACAAGGGCCAAGGGCTGGGTTTGGGCTACGGGCTCTCGGGTTAAGGGTTTGGCGGCCCGCGGGCTGCCCACGGGCTTGGGCCCGAAATGCCCATCTCCAACTCCAGGGGGTGCGTCTAAAAGGGGCTTCGGTTTTTTTTCCCGCTAGATCAGGGCTTCAAATCAATTTTTTTTGGCAATTAGGGGCTTTCTGACGGTTTCCGTCAATTTCCACCGTTAAGTCGACATGTGCGGTGCACGTGTGACTTTTGATTGAGGGCAAATTGGGCAATCCCGTTTGGGTTAATGACAATTTAGGGCCTGAACACAAGGGGGCGTCTAAAAAGGGCCTCGACTTTTTTTTCCACTAAATCAGGACTCAAAATCAAAAAAAAATTGCAATTAGGGGCTTGCTAACGGTTTCTGTCAAAAACCACCGTTAAGTGGATATGTGCGCTGCATGTGACTTTTCACTGAGAGAAAATTGGGCAATCCCATTTAGATTAGAAGAAACGCAAGACACAACCCACGCTATAAGGTAAAGAATTCGAGTTAGGGAATATATGTGACGAAAGCTAATTCATTTACCTAATTATTATGGAATTTATGTAATTGTATTTTTGGTACTTTATTTTACATGTAGAATTTGACACTCATTCGCAGATTAATTAACAAGTTTTGGTTTATCTTTCGGATTTAGTTAATGAACGATTGAATTTTAGACACTTGTAATTGAACATATACCTAATATTTTTGTAACATTTTCTGTTAAAAATAAATATCTTCTCATTTCTTCTGATATGAAACTAATATGCTCCACAATATAGACACGCCCAAAAAAACCAGAAACCGGTAGAACCGGCTATACCTGGGAACCATCGAAACCGGGAACCGAACCAGGAAACGTGCAGAGCCGGTTCGAATACGGGTCCAAGGATATTAGAACTGGGGAACCGCCGATTACGAAACCGGGAACCAGAGCAAGATGATAATGCCTACTATCCCTATTATGATGGGGTCTTGGTGGTGAAAATATGGGAGGACATGAAGGAAACGAAGAAGTGACGTGCATGATACACAACCCACGGCCACGAGAAAAGGTCGAGCTCGAGCGCCTCCCCGGGAACCAAAACTGGAACCGTTTGAGCATGTCTACACCACAAGATGAAGACGAAATAAAGTCATGTGAGAATTGAGTAGTTTGAGTACCATTCAAATAATTTGGTTTGCCCAAATTGCCCTCAGTGAAAAGTCACGTGCAGCGCACATGTCCACTTAATGGTGGATTTTGACAGAAACCGTCAGAAAGCCCCTAATTGCAAAAAAAAATTGATGTTGAGTCCTGATTTAGCGGGAAAAAAGTCGAGACCCCTTTTAGATGCCCCCCCTTGAGTTCAGGCCCTAAATTGTCATTAACCCAAATGGGATTGCCCAATTTGCCCTCAGTCAAAAGTCAGGTGCAGCGCACGTGTCCACTTAACGGTGGAAATTGAAGGAAACCGTCAGAAAGAGCCTAATTTCCAAAAAAAATTGATTTGAAGCCCTGATCTAGCGGGGAAAAAACTGAGGCCCCTTTTAGACGCACCATCTTACTCTTTAACTCCACATCTCTTTTTTATTTAATAACTAGTGTGACACCCGTGCCTTTAAAGCACGCGCAAAAGACTTTTAGAAATAAAGGAGAAATGAATAACTATAAATGTAATAAAAAAATGGTAAATATTAAATTAACAGTATAATTGTAAATTTTGAAAAAAAAATTTGTAAACAACATTTGTTGTTTCATCGACAGCTTTTCTTCTTCATCACAAATTCATTTGGGTTTCCAATGGCAGAAATCTCTTGAAAAGACATCAAGTTAAACAATGATCAAGAATCCTAATTCGAGCGGGACAGAGGGAGTAATAAATAATGGAATGACATATCATATTTAATATTTGTTGCATTACATTTCTTAAAAATCTGTAATCTTAGACACCTTGTCTTTTATTAGAATTTCTGATACTTGAAATGTGTTAAAAATAGTTATTTCACCTTTGTACAGTTTGCATGATAACATCTTCCCTATGCATAAAATATCATAGAAACAAATATTTAATAATAAAAGGAAAAAATGCACCAAAAGTACCTAAACTATAGGGGTTGTTTGGATTTAGTAACTTATCTCTTTTTTTACCCATGAAAAATACCTTAACTTTTTTTTTTGTGCAGCGGAGGTACCTATTGCTAACGCCGTCCAAATTTGGCCGTTAAGTTATCATGTGCCACGCACATGACGTCTTTCTTAAGGGCAAAAAGGTCAAAACACAATAAGGATAGTGTGATATCATTTCACAAAATAAAGGGGTTAAAAGTAATTTTTCTAGTTTCAATTAACCCCCTTCTCCTTCCCCTTCCCCTTCCCTTTCTCTTTCCCAGTTCTAGCCAAACCGCCACCCACCACCGCTCATGTCCAGGAACGTCAGCCACCATCAGCACCAGTTCACCACCACACTATTCGCCACCAACACCCAACACCCAGCACTGCCCCTCACCACCGTCATTCACAACCACCATCAAAATAACACCACCAGTAGGAACTACCATCACCACCAACAAAAAAAAAAAAAAAATCAGATCTGACCTAAGAATGCCAAAATTGAAATAAAAAGTAGGTTTGCAGTACTTGGTGGCTTCCTTGAACTCCTTATCTCCCCAAGATCCGGTAACAATGCAATCAACCGGGTCATCGGGTTTGTAGAGCTCTGATTCGGCCTTACGGAGGACAGATTCAGGGAGGGTGGCGGGTCCGGCGGCGAAATTGAAGACGCGATCTGATGATTGGGAGGCGGCGGCAGCAGCGACGGAGAGATCTTGTAGTGGGGTTGTGGTGGCGGTGCAGGTGATTGAGATGGGTTTGAGTTTGATTGGGAGGCGGGAGGGGGTGAGGTGGGCGGTGGTGGCGGCTGTTCTGGAGAGGGGGTTGGTGGGGATTTTGAGGAGGAGGTCGTTGGGGGTGGTTGCTGACATTGCCATGGCGGTGGCGATGAAAGATATGAGTTTTAGAGGGAAGGGGAGTGTTACAAGATTTGGGTGTAGGGAAGGGGAGTGTTACAAGATTTGGGTGTAGGGAAGGGGAAAGGGAAAGGGAAGGGGGTTATGTGAAAAAAAAAAAAAAAAAATCAACCCCTTAGTTTTTTGTGAAAATTCTCTCACAATTGAAGTTATGATTTTACCCTTTAAAAAAGGTCACGTGAGTTGTCACATGCGTGGATAACGACCAAATTTGGACGGCGTTAGCAATAGGTACCTCCGCTGCACAAAAAAAAAGTTAAGGTATTTTTCATGGGTCAAAAAGGAGATAAGTTACTAAATCCAAACAACCCCTGTAGTTTAGGTAATTTTGGTGCATTTTTTCCATAATAAAAAAAAGTAAAAAAAAGTAAAAAAAAAAAAAACTATGCGATGAAAATATATTAACTGCATGTTTTCTATAATTATTTCCAACATCTTAGCCTCCCTTCCATTAAATTTGCCATCCTGTGTAGTGTACGTAATTGTAACCCTCCTTATGACATCTGTTAGAAAAGTAGTGTAGTTAAAAGATATGACAAGAAGAAATTGAAAGAATAGTAAAATTTTATATCAAAATTTAAATAACATTGAATGAAAACTGTTGGATATTATGGGTTATATCATAGCTTCATTGTTATAGAGATAACAAACCCGATTATTATATCTTTTGCATGTTTATTATAATAATCATTGTCCTTAGCACTTATGAAGGGCTAGCATGAGTTTAATGGATAATCATATGATAATTATAGCGCATAGGATGCGGATTAAACTTGTAGGTACTTGTTGGAGAACAAGGTACTAGACAGACCCGTTATGAGATTTATGTCATGGTCAAATGTAATAATTAAATCTCATAATAGTTATATTATTTATCCTTAGACCTGAGATTATCATAGTCTTCCACATGATGAACATTATGTTTGACGTACTAAAACGCTACCCATAACCGGGTGGTTATAAAGGCTACGATTTACATAATCGGATTCTTGTAGGGAAGACTGATAAGTCAATATGGGATTTGTTCCTCTCTCAAGAGAGATATCTTCTTGGCCACTCGATGAGTGAGATTGATAATAGTGTACGGCCGTACCCAAATGAATTGAAGTGTTCGATGTTATTTGCTCATATCAATCTACTCGAATCGAGAAAGCATTGGACAACATAAGTTGACGTAGACCATGATTTATGTCCAATATGATATCGCGTGACAAAGGATTGTGATATGTTCTATAAGGTTACTTTGTACTTTCAAAGTTATACTAATTGGGTAGTTATAGTGGCTTGCTAGAGTCCGCTTATGACTTACGGGTTCTGATTGGTTCGGACTCGTTGCCAACTTAGTATAATCCTATTGGGTCACACAATAGAACGGATTGGAAAAAGGCTGAAAAGCAGGATTTTATTATGGCCACCGTACGGCTCCATATGTGTTGTACGGCTTGTAGTGAGCCGTACGGATGTGGCCCCGACTCTGGTAAGATTCTTCAGTTTTCTGGAAAGAAAAGGAATCCCGATCCCAAACGGAATTAGGTCAAACCCTTATATATGATATGCAGCCGGGTTTGACAGCCTCTAATGGTGATTTTAGAAATCATAAACAATTGTTTTAGAAACAATAAATTATAGAAAGGTATGATTATTTACTTTGAGATTCATGATCGTCAAAATACAATAATCAATGAAGCAAAATAATTCCTACGAAGAAATCGTTTCTTCATCAAGCCTTGGGTCTAGCAATCCAGATCAAGAAGGTGTTCTTGCTATTCGTTTGACGTGTGGATACCGATGGAGGGTGTTTCCTTTAGCACCTTAAAGTCCGTGTTCATGGATGCGATCTTCAAGGGTTAGTTTCTTTCATCTTGTATTTAATTTAATCAACATGCACGGATCCGGGCTCTTGTGTGTTTGATTTTATCTGTTTATTCCGCTGCGCATGATGCATCAAAGCCCAACAAAAACATGTTTACCAGTTAAAATGCTTTCATCAACAACATCAACATTACAAAGATCATGATAGCTTTCGAAGGCTCGAGTTCACGGATGTAGGATAATGATGAAGACATTTTTGTTCAAAGTGTTGTTGTATGTAAGCTTAATTGAGTGAGTTTTGGGATGACTATATTTATAGTGCATTAATGGTTGTTCAAAGAACAAAGCTAGATGAATGTATCTAGGAAGAAAGGGGTACCCTTTTATTTTTCCTTTATTTTTGTTAAGTGATTTTTCATATGTCTTCCCAACTGTTATTCATTATATTGCATCGGTAATCATAGATAGAATTGGAGATCATTAAATGCACATATTCCTCACTCTCTTTGGTTAATTATAGATGAAGGCGCCCTTTCAATTTTCTTTTATTCTTGTTAAGTGATTTTTTATATGCCTTCCCAGCTATTATTAATTATATTGCATCGGTAATCATAAATAGAATTGAAAATCGTTAATTGCACATATTCTCCACTCTCTTTGATTAATGAATGGGCTCTTTTGGTTAATTATAAATGAAGAGGCTCTTTGTTTAATTATAAATGTTGTTTCCAAAAAGCTGCTATTAAATATACATAATAAATGTTGTCTCTAAAATAGGTGCTAAAAAATGAGCGGGAAAAGGGATTGTGTTAAGTTTACTTGTGCCTTTATAGAGATATAGATTATAAAATTATAACAAGAACCACAAATTCACATATGAAAAAAACTTTTTTTCATGTTTATTCCCATATATGTATATCTCATTGTTTCTAATGATGTAAATGGAATAAAACTATACATGTAACGGGGTAGTGTGTATAAAAAGTTGGGAGTTGGTCTCTTGTAAAACGCGTTTTCCTAGTGGTTAGGAAAAACGTGTTTTTCAAAATCGTCTGACACTTATTAACACACTCACTGGACATTCATAACACAGAAACTGGTCATCCTAAACATTGTTACTGGCTATCTATTATCATTTCTGCTACTCTAAAAAAAATCTGAAAAAACCTTCTGGCTATTACTTTCAAAGGTTCTGGCTATCAATCTCACATTCAGAAGGCTTTATATTGATATCCAGAACCCTTATGGCTATCACTTTTAATGGTTCTGGCTATTAAGGAATATTATATATTCCTAGCATATATTGTAAATATTAAGTTACCAAACATAGAGATTGTATCTTGTAAACCAAGCAAGATTATTCTAGAACATTAGTTTCCTTTTTGTATTAGTTTTCCTAATTAGATTAAGACTCTAGAATAATCTTTCTAACCCTATAAATATGTATTACTAGCATCAAAAATATTTGAGTCTCTCATATCAATTATCTCTCTCCATCTCCATGTATGATTGGCTCCGACTATCTCTTTCTCTAATCCATGACATGGTATCAGAGCTATGATCCATATGTTGGTAGTGGTGCCCTAGGCACGTTTAATAAACGTTGTAATTGTTATCATTTATTTCATATCAATAAAGAGATGTTTTGATTATTATTGTTGTTCATGTTTACTTATAATAATCTCCGTCCCTAGTACTTGTTAAACACTAGTATAAAGGCTAAATGATCATGGGATGATCATGTTAGATTTATGGGTACTTGTTTGGAACAAGGTACTGGACATGACCCGCTCTATGAGATTTATGTCATGGTCTATGTCGTACATATATCTCATATTAGTTATGTCATTTGAATCCTTAGACATGAAGTTATTATAGTCCTCCACTTGATGAACATTATGTTTGACATATTCAAACGCTACTTTTAACCGAGTAGTTATAAAGGGTATGATTGGCATGATCGGATTCACGTAGGGAAGAATAATAAGCTAAATGGATTTGTCACTCCTCGGAGAGATGTCAAGCTTGGGCCTCTCGTAGGAATGATGTTGATGAAATGTTCGGCCGGACTCAAATGAATTGATTGGATCAATGTCATTTGGATTATCAACATATTCGGAATCGAGAAAGTATTGAACAAAACAAGTTGACTCTTTGACCATGACTTGTGTTCAATGATATCGTGGACAAAAGGATTATGACATATTCTAAAGGAATGCGAACTTGTATCTAGTTATACTATTTGGGTAGGTATGACGGTTTGCTAGAACCTAATCATATCTTATGTGATCATGTTTGAGCCCATTGCCAACTTAGTATAATCCTAGAGGGTCACACACAATAGAACGAATCTTTAAAAGGACTATATTGGAATTTTGGAAATTCTGGAAATTCTGAGAAGTGGGCGACCGCACAGTATTGACTGGGCGGCCGCACACTTAGCACAGAAATGTACCAGTTTTGTTTCAGATAGATGTGCGACCGCACAGTGTATTCTGGGCGGCCGCACAGCACTGTCGAATGGCACTTTCCTAATTCGATTTGGAATGTCTTTTGACACAAGATTCCTATTTGGAATAGGTCTTGCTGGTGTATAAAAGGATGAGTTCGGCCAGAACTTTATTGATAGCCTTTTGTGAGTCTCCAAAGAGTTTGAGAGAAGTTTTATTTTGTTCTAAGACATCTTTGGTTGAAGAACAAAATAATACACAAAAGAAAAATTCCATATAGTCATATCAAATTGTGAAAGTGTGTTTCATAGTTGTTGGTCTAGCAACCAAGATCAAAGAAGCTCCTTTGATATTCGTTCGAAGTGTGGATACCGCTAGAGGGTGAAAATCATCATCTTCAAAGTTCGTGTTCAAGCTTTGTGATCGTGATCAAGTCTTCAAATCTCCACTAAAGACCAAGAGAAAATTGGATAGCCATCAAGGGTTAGTTTTATCCTATATTCATGTTATTGTATTTGATTTAATCATATGAACGGATCTATGGGCTTTGGGTTTCAAAATTTTAAATGCTTAATTCCGCTGCGCATGTTTGATCGAAACCCAACAGTGGTATCAGAGCCCCGTTCTTGTTGATTAATTCAATACTTGGATCATGTTATGTGTATATAAATTGTTTATGTGTCTTGCATGATATGAATATTGGAATATGTGATGTTTATGTGTTATGTGATTTTATGTGGTTTATTGTTTTGCAACTTTAATCGCACGATTCAATCGCAATAAATAAATTATGGTGGACTCAGAATTGTTGGTTATTAATTTTTGATTTGATCAAAGTTTTAATAATCGGGGAAAAACAATTTTGAGACAAAATTTTCGAACTTAAAATTCTGCACATTCTGATTGAACCGGGCGACCGCACGGAAGATACTGGGCGGACGCACGTTTTTTGGGCGCCGCACAGGTCTTTTGGGCGCCGCACGACAAGATCAGAATGTCTGATTTTGCTCAAAAATCAGAATTTGGAATTTTCGAAAGGTTCAACAAAACCAGTAACAGAACCAGTCCAGACTTGCTGATCTGGAATGGGTTTTGGGTATTGGTTTGTGTGTGGATCTTGGGGTTTGATTTTCCTATTTGTTTTAGTCTTGTGATTCCTAGATTGGTTCAAGTTTTGGATGGCTAATCTGCGTTCATCGAGATTGTGTTTCCCAAAATTGATCGCAATCAAAGTTTCAAAGATAGAACGAAGTTAGAATTATGAAGAGTTCATAATTGCTAAAATTGAGAAACAAAGTTCTTGATTCAATGATTGGAGATCCATGTGGAATTGTGAATGCAATTGGCCTACGTTCATCGAGACCATCTATTGCTTAGTTTCGGCCACATGGACTACTTTCTTGGTCTCTTGAATTAGTGCGGGATTGTGGTTGCCTAATGGCTTAGTTCGACCGCACTTCTTGTTGTCTTGATTTGGAGATAATGATCAAAGTTGAAATAGTCTCATCCTCATAATTATAGAGAAACTAATGACACATAAATATTATGCTTAAATTAATGGAGATTAATTTAGTGGCTAAACTTGATGTGTAACATGTTTATATTATGTGCTCATAAATGTATTATATGCTATATGTGATGAACCTTCAAAGAAAGTTTTAAGTCTTTTATTGCCATGCCATGATTAAAACACTTGTTAGTACATAAGTGACTCTAATGTAGATTCGCCCTAGCGAGATGCATTAAATTAATTTATGTATGAGCAAGATAGATAATGTGGGCACGCCCTAGCGGGACACATTAACTATGCGTTTAAAATGGTTAGACTTAATTGGGCGTCAAAACAGTTTTGGGCCTAGGCAAAGATGCGGTTTAACATGCTTTTTGAAATTGGATTTCTTAAAGAATCTCATAAAATGAACTGAGAGTCATATGAGATATGATTGATAAGAGTTGTCTACCTAATTAATTTGATTTTGTGTAATCCGCCTTAGCGGACTTGAAATTAAATTAAAGTTGGATCTTAACCCATTTAAATTATATTATACATTAGATGTATATGAAGGTTATATAATTTGGTGGGAGTATTTTGTTTGAAAAATACATTATTTATCTCTTTAATGAAAATCGGTACTTATTAAATTTTGGAAATTTTTGCATATTTGTAGATAATGACTAATAACACTCAATCAATGTCGTTGCGATCGATCCTTGAGAAGGATAAGCTCGAAGAGAATGGTACTAACTTTATGGATTGGATCCGTAGCATAAGAATCGTTCTTAGGCAAGAAGATAAGTTGTACATTCTCGATGGGCCTCTCCCCGCTGAACCACCGCCTACTGCCCCTAGGGTAGAAAGAGACAATTACAAGAAACATCGTAATGATTCTAGAGATGTAAGTTGTCTCATGCTTGCTACTATGTGTTCAAAACTCCAACAAAGTTTGGAACATTTGGAAGCCTATGAGATAGGCGTGGAGTTGAGAACCATGTTCAAGAGCAAGCTAGGCAAGAGAGGTACAAGACCATTGTTGCATTCACTACTAGTAAAATGAATGAAGGGCAACAAGTGAGTCCTCACTTTCTTAAAATGAAAGGTTATGTAGAGCACCTTGAGAAACTTGGCTATCCAATCCCATTGGAGCTAGCCACGGATCTCATTCTTAAATTCATTGCCTAAAAGTTATAATCAGTTTGTAATGAATTATAACATGCATGGAATGGATAAGAATCTCTCTGAGTTGCATGGGATGCTCAAAACTGCAGAGATGAAAATTGTGGAGAAAGGTTCTCCCGTGCTCTTGGTTCATGATGGGAAGAAGCCTGGTGCCAAAGGCAAGGGTAAGGCAAAAGTTGTCAAACCCAAGATAAGCAAGGCAAAGGTTGCCAAGGCTTCTGAGGCAAAACCTGATTCACAAAAGGATGCAATCTGTTTCCATTGTCAAGAAATTGGTCATTGGAAACGTAATTGCAAGGCTTTCTTGGAAGAGCAAAGAAGAAGAAGGGCAGCAAGGCTGCGTCGACTTCAGGTATCTATATGATAGATATTCTCCTTTCTACCACTGATTCTTGGGTATTGGATACCGGATGTGGTTCTCACATTTGTCTAAATGTGCAGGGACTAAAGAATAGGAGACTGCTTAAAGAAGGTGAAGTAGATCTACGTGTGGGAAATTGAGCAAGAGTTGCTGCATTAGCCGTAGGGACTTATGAAGTCACTTTACCTTCCGGATTAATTCTTGTTTTGAACAATTGTTATTATGTTCCGGATTTAAGCAGAAATATTATTTCAATTTCTTGTTTGGATAATGAAGGTTTTAAGTTTCTTATTGAGAATAAGAAATTTTCTATTTATTTAAATGATGTGCTTTATGGTATTGCTAATTCATTTAATGGCCTTTATATCTTGGATGTCAAGAATGAAAATAATGTCTATCATGTAAATAAGAAATCTAAACCTAATGATGTAAATCATACTTATTTGTGGCATTGCCGTCTTGGTCATATTAATGAGAAGCGTATCTCAAAACTCCATGGGGACGGACTTTTGGGTTCATGTGACTTAGAGTCATATGATACTTGTGAGTCGTGTCTTCTTGGAAAAATGACTAAGACACCTTTTACAAGTTGGGTGAAAGGGCAAGCGACTTATTGGGGTTGATACATTCCGATGTATGCGGACCATTAAGTAGCAATGCTAGGGGAGGATTTCAATACTTCATAACCTTCACTGATGATTATAGTAGATTTAGGTATGTTTACCTAATGAAACATAAAAGTGAAGCATTTGAGATATTTAGAATATTTCAAAATGAAGTAGAAAAACAACTTGGCAAAAGTATAAAGGCACTTCGATCAGATCGAGGTGGTGAATACTTAAGTCAAGAATTTGATGATCATCTAAAGAATTGTGGAATAGTTTCACAATTGACTCCGCCCGGAACACCACAATGGAATGGTGTGTCTGAGAGGAGAAATCGGACTTTGTTAGACATGGTTCGATCAATGATGAGTCAAGTTGATCTTCCAATATCCTTTTTGGGGTTACGCCCTAGAAACCGCTGCTTCACACTAATCAAGTTCCAACTAAATCGGTTCCAAAGACTCCATATGAGATGTGGAGTGGAAAGAAACCAAGTTTATCTTTCATGAGGATTTGGGTTGCGAAGTTTATGTCAAGAGACTTATCTCTGACAAACTAGCACACAAATCTGATAAATGTATTTTCGTGGGATATCCTAAGGAAACTAAAGGATATTACTTTTACAACCGAGAGGACAACAAAGTGTTTGTTGCTCGAACTGGTGTCTTTCTAGAGAAAGAGTTTCTCTCCAAAGAAATCAGTGGGAGTAAAATAAATCTTGAAGAAATTCGAGACCCAGAAAATAACTTTGAACCAATAGTGGAACAAGAACAAGAACCACAAGGAGTTGTGGAACCTGTTCAAAATACACAAGCAACTCGCAGATCTAGTAGGTTACGATCCGAGCCCGAGAGATATGGATTTCTCGTAACGGATAGTAATGACGTGGGAAATAATTGAGAATGATGAACCGTCAACCTACCAAGAGGCGATGTCTTCTCCTGATTCGGACAAGTGGCTCGGAGCCATGGAATCCGAATTGCAATCCATGCAAGACAATCAAGTTTGGAATTTGATTAATGCGCCCGAAGGTGTAAAAACCATAGGATGCAAATGGGTCTTCAAGAAGAAGACTGACATGGATGGGAAGGTGCATACTTACAAAGCTAGGCTTGTAGCGAAGGGTTATAGGCAAGTTCATGGTATTGACTATGATGAGACCTTTTCACCCGTAGCAATGATCAAGTCTATAAGAATTTTGCTTGCCATTGCCGCATATCATGACTATGAAATATGGCAGATGGACGTCAAAACCGCTTTCCTGAATGGAAAACTTCAAGAGGATGTGTATATGACACAACCAGAAGGTTTCGAACAAAATTCTAAGGTATGCAAATTGCAGAGATCCATCTATGGATTGAAGCAAGCTTCTAGGAGTTGGAATCTCCGTTTTGATGAATCGGTCAAAGAGTTTGGTTTCATCAAGAACGAAGATGAGCCTTGTGTATACAAGAAGATTAGTGGGAGCATAGTGCTTTTCCTTGTTTTATACGTGGATGACATATTACTCATTGGAAACGACATTCCTACACTTCAGTCTGTGAAGACTTGTTAGGAAAGTGTTTTGCAATGAAAGATATGGGTGAAGCCGCATATATTCTTGGAATTAAGATCTATAGAGATAGATCAAGGAGGCTACTTGGTTTAAGCCAAAGTACATACATTGACAAGGTCATTAGAAGATTCCGTATGGAAAATTCTAAGAGAGGAACCTTGCCCGTGTTACATGGAGTTTCTCTAAGCAAGACTCAATGTCCTAAGACAAAAGATGAGCGTGAGAAAATGAATGATGTTCCATATGCTTCGGCAATTGGGTCCATCATGTATGCCATGATTTGTACTAGGCCGGATGTGTCTTATGCTTTGAGCATGACAAGCAGATACCAATCCGACCCTGGCGAAAATCACTGGATAGCTGTAAAAGCGATTCTTAAGTACTTGAAGAACTAAAGACTCGTTTTTTGTCTATGGAGGAATGGAAGATGATCTCGTTGTAAATGCTTACACGGATGAAGCTTCCAAACCGACAAAGATGATAGCCGATCGCAATCGGGTTTTGTGTTATGTTAAATGGTGGAGCTGTAAGCTGGAAGAGTTCCAAGCAAAGTACAACCGCTGATTCTACACAGAAGCTGAGTATATTGCTGCATCGGATGCTGCAAAGGAAGCTGTTTGGATTAAGAAGTTCATAACTGAACTTGAAGTGGTTCCTAGTATTGCTAATCCAATAGACTTTTATTGTGATAATAATGGTGCTATTGCTCAAGCAAAGGAACAAGAGCACATCAGAAATCCAAAACACATACTTAGGCGTTTCATATCATTCGAGAGATCGTTGATAGGGGAGACGTAAATATATGCAGAGTACCTACTGATGACAATGTTGCGGACCCGCTAACAAAGGGACTTCCACAAGCTAACATGATGGTCATGTTAGGTCCATGGGTATTAGATACATGGGATTTGGGCCTAGGGCAAGTGGGAGATTGTTGGTAGTGGTGCCCTAGGCACGTTTAATAAACGTTGTAATTGTTATCATTTATTTCATATCAATAAAGAGATGTTTTGATTATTATTGTTGTTCATGTTTACTTATAATAATCTCCGTCCCTAGTACTTGTTAAACACTAGTATAAAGGCTAAATGATCATGGGATGATCATGTTAGATTTATGGGTACTTGTTTGGAACAAGGTACTGGACATGACCCGCTCTATGAGATTTATGTCATGGTCTATGTCGTACATATATCTCATATTAGTTATGTCATTTGAATCCTTAGACATGAAGTTATTATAGTCCTCCACTTGATGAACATTATGTTTGACATATTCAAACGCTACTTTTAACCGAGTAGTTATAAAGGGTATGATTGGCATGATCTGATTCACGTAGGGAAGAATAATAAGCTAAATGGATTTGTCCCTCCTCGGAGAGATGTCAAGCTGGGCCTCTCGTAGGAATGATGTTGATGAAATGTTCGGCCGGACTCAAATGAATTGACTGGATCAATGTCATTTGGATTATCAACATATTCGGAATCGAGAAAGTATTGAACAAAACAAGTTGACTCTTTGACCATGACTTGTGTTCAATGATATCGTGGACAAAAGGATTATGACATATTCTAAAGGAATGCGAACTTGTATCTAGTTATACTATTTGGGTAGGTATGACGGTTTGCTAGAACCTAATCATATCTTCTGTGATCATGTTTGAGCCCATTGCCAACTTAGTATAATCCTAGAGGGTCACACACAATAGACGAATCTTTAAAAGGACTATATTGGAATTTTGGAAATTCTGGAAATTCTGAGAAGTGGGCGACCGCACAGTATTGACTGGGCGGCCGCACACTTAGCACAGAAATGTACCAGTTTTGTTTAAGATAGATGTGCGACCGCACAGTGTATTCTGGGCGGCCGCACAGCACTGTCGAATGGCACTTTCCTAATTCGATTTGGAATGTCTTTTGACACAAGATTCCTATTTGGAATAGGTCTTGCTGGGGTATAAAAGGATGAGTTCGGCCAGAACTTTATTGATAGCCTTTTGTGAGTCTCCAAAGAGTTTGAGAGAAGTTTTATTTTGTTCTAAGACATCTTTGGTTGAAGAACAAAATAATACACAAAAGAAAATCCATATAGTCATATCAATTGTGAAAGTGTGTTTCATAGTTGTTGGTCTAGCAACCAAGATCAAAAGCTCCTTTGATATTCGTTCGAAGTGTGGATACCGCTAGAGGGTGAAAATCATCATCTTCAAAGTTCGTGTTCAAGCTTTGTGATCGTGATCAAGTCTTCAAATCTCCACTAAAGACCAAGAGAAAATTGGATAGCCATCAAGGGTAGTTTTATCCTATATTCATGTTTATTGTATTTGATTTAATCATATGAACGATCTATGGGCTTTGGGTTTCAAAATTTTAAATGCTTATTCCGCTGCGCATGTTTGATCGAAACCCAACAGTGGTATCAGAGCCCCGTTCTTGTTGATTAATTCAATACTTGGATCATGTTATGTGTATATAAATTGTTTATGTGCCTTGCATGATATGAATATTGGAATATGTGTTGTTTATGTGTTATGTGATTTTATGTGGTTTTATTGTTTTTGCAACTTTAATCGCACGATTCAATCGCAATAAATAAATTATGGTG